>CM040241.1:270712562-271243102 GCA_022545495.1 Chrysanthemum lavandulifolium
GCGGATGAAAGCGTGTAAAACGTATGAAAGCGTGAAAAACGGACAAAAGCGTGTTAAACGAACAACGTGTAAAAACGGACGAAAAACGGACGGAAACGTAAGAAACCAAATTTTAAGTTATTTTTAACGCTCGTTAGTATAAAGGACCAACGATGCAAGTTTAGCGTAAGATAACCAAATTTTAAGTTATTTATTAACGATGCGTTAGCATAAAGGACTAACGATGCGGGTTTTTTGGTAACGGGTACACAAAGGACTAACGATAGAAGTTTATTGACGTAATGAAAAAAAGAACGCTACATCTGATGGTAAAAAGTGGCAAGTTAACTACATTTCTAGGTGATTTGCCCTTATTTGTATTAGCGACATTTAATGCAGGAATTGTGTTTAAGTTTATTGTACAATATGTTTGATAATTTGTATTATTTTAAGCATTAATTGTATTTATTGATTACATTCAATAGTGCTTTGTATTTTATATATTAAGTTTTAAGACTTTTAAGACTTAAAAAATTAAGATTGATAAGAAAGATCAAAATAAACATTATGGCTTGTAATTCTTAATTCTAAGACAAGAGGAAAGAGATTCATCCCTACGTTTATAATATAAGTAGCGAGTCTTTCGTCATGCGGCGTAATACCCGAAATAAATCTTCCGGTGGATCATGTATTTTAGTTTATTATGTTCTTTTTGACAATAAATTTACTTGATATCAAAATTCGTTTAGCGGTCGTGCGGTTCGAGCTGCCGTTGGCCACACATTCGTCTTAAGCCCATTTTGCCCGTTGACCGTTCGGGCTTGAATATTTGTATAATGTGCTTTATTATTTGTATTAGTCACATTTAATGCAAGAATTGTGTTTAATTTGGTTGTACAATATGCTTGTACAATATGATTGATAATTTGTATTTCTTATGTAAGGGGTATTTAATAACTGTATTAATTGTATTTATTGACAAGTAGTAATTGACTACATTAAATACTATTATTGTGGTGTTTTGTTTTTTTAATATTTTCATTAAAGTGGTGACGATACGCCTTTGTCTCAGATGTCTCGAAAATTATGTGCATTAAAGTCTTTGACACTATCTTCTTTTCTTTTAAGTATTAAAATTTTGAGAGAGTCATCTTTCATTATATATAGTATAGATATAGATAAGTATATATAAAATTTAACCTTTAATGTAATGATTTATGACATCATGGGTGAGCAAGCTTCATATATGATTAGCAGGTACCGTAGCAGAATGTGAGTCTGCCAGAAATAAATTTTTACGATGAATAACGATTTTAGTTTATTATGTTTTTAACAATAAATTCACGGATATCAAGATTTCAGTATAGCCCGTGCCCGTTTGGGCTCGAACCCGATGGCCTCAGGTCTCGCTCGGGCTCGAGCCCGTTGGTCCGAACCCGTTCGCCTCAAGCCCATTTGGTCGCCGCCGTTGGGCTTCAATATTTGTATAATGTGGTTTATTATTTGTAGTAGTGAAATTTAATGTAGGAATTGTGTTTAATTTGGTTGTACAATATCTTGATAATTTGATTTTATATAATCGACTACATTAAATAGCATTTATGTGGTGTTTTGTTGTATACTATGCTTCTTGTCTTGTACGTCTGAAAACTATGTGCATTAAAGTGTGTACACTGTGTTTCTTTTCTTGTAAGTAGTAGTCATTATAGTCATTAATAAAATTGATCACTTTAATAGCATTAATGTTGTAAGTCTGAAAATTACATCATGTTTATTTTGTTGTACACTATGTTTATTTTGTTGTAAATCTAAAAATTGGTTGCAGCTATTGTACATTGTGCTTAAATGGTTGTATTTTTTGGTGAAGGAGTGTTTTTATTAATATTAATGTTGTTTGATAGAATTTTGGTCTTAAAATGATACCACGCCTTATTTTGTTGTACAATATGCTTACTTTGTTGTAATTCTGAAAATTGGGTGCATTAAAGTGTTGTAAACTATGTATATTATCTTGTACGTCATAAAATTAAGAGTGAGGTGCATTCGTTCATTATATGTAGTTAAGAGTGAGGTGCATTCGTGCATTATATGTAGTGTAGGTATAGATAGAGATGCATTAAAGAACAAACATTGTTTTAAAAGTTTCTTGCTATTGAAAAATAATTGGCGCGACAATTTGAAGATGTTCATGATCTAAACCCCTTCAAGACGTATAAAGAGGAAACGATATCTCATTATAAATGAAATATATTACAAAGCTTTCGATAGATTTTAAACCTTTTTACAAACCTATCATCCTGGTTGTTCTAAAGATAATCATTCACGTTTATTTTGTTGGATCACATTTCATTAGTTTTGATAAATAATTGGCTTTCAATATTTGTGCCCTGTGACGTATAAATTTGCTCGTAATACAACCCACGACAGGATCGAGGATACCACTAGCATATCATTTTTATCTTTCTACAACAATTTAATAACCAACAGGCTGTAATGGGATGACCGAGGACACCACAAAAAACATACCTCACATGAACAGTTAAATAAAACAAACACAAACATAGTCCTATTTAAGACCGAGTCCTTCGCTTTTTTGCATGCGAAGACGCATCCCTTCAATTGAGGCGTAATGGGTGGGACGTGTCCCAATGGAGGTCGACTACAAGAACGACCGATCAGTGGCGGAGCCAGAAAACGTGCTCACTGAGGGCATCGAGGGACGGGTTAAACAACATGCTAGATGTTATTTTTTACATAATTTGAAATAAATCGGGTCGTCAGTCGGTTAAAATTAAAAACTAAAAAGTTGTTAAACTACGATGCAATTAAACGTAACTATAAATTTAAGTGTCGATAAAATAGGATTTGGTTGGTGATTTCAACTAGTTTATAGCTCATTTAAGATCAAATACACGTATTTTTAAAGAAAAATTTAACATATCAAATGTGGCAAAAATTTATATTTAAGCTATTGTGGTCTTAAACAATTTAACTAAAAACATAGGATTATTATGTTGAAACCATAACTAAAATGTATAATGTTCAATGGTAATATTCCACAATTTGCGGATTCCAACTTAGCATTAAAAGATTGAAAACCCAATTTTTTCAAGTTTTACAGTACCAAATAGGCAAATACCGATGCAAGTACTTTGATAAATTATATAATATTTTCCTACTACCCTACCATCCTCCATCCCACACCTACTTTTACAATTCACAGCCCTCTTTTCTGCATTCTTTCTAATCCACAAAACCCACCCGAAAAAAACATTTTTTTGCATTAAATATCACTCTAGTTTTCGGCAAGCTTAGAACGACGAGGGCACACATATTTTATGAGGGAGGGCACTGGAATTTTTTCCCACAAAATTTACTAGTTTTCTTATATATTTTGTGTACCTGCAAGAGCTTGGTTGGGGGCATCGCCCCCCACTCCTGCTACAGTGGCTCCGCCCCTGCGACCGATGCATTACGGGTAGACTAAGATTTCACTTTGATCCATGTTGTCTTTTTTTCATTCATTTTACCATGTCATCTTTTTACCAAAAATCCAATCCCAGATACCTAATTTTTCAAGAGTTTTTGACATCATCTGGTTTCATTAAATTGGAGTCTAATGTATAGACCTTGTTCTTGATGAGTTTCCATGCGTATATTGAATGCAATTTGTTACATTAAACTGTAAAAATTATTATAACAATAACATGTTTAATGGCAATAAGTAACAAATCTTGGTGTGTATGGCACGTTGCATATATGATAAAATGACGTAAAGTAATAACCGCGAACTTTTATCTATCAGCACTTGTTTCTTGATACGTACAACCCATCATACAATATTAGTTTTTTTATCGAAATTTTTCTGGGAACAAGAAACAACAAAGTTTCTCGTCGTCACACCTCGGAGCAAAAGCATTGTCGCAATATGCCTTACAGTCATCATCGGCTTCACAAGCTGGAGGCGGGCAATTTGGACTTCTTGGACAATAAGGGCAAGGTAACTTGTGCACACTTGATTGAGTGTCGAAATGATTAACCAATTTGCTATCCCCTTTGACTCCAACAACTGGAAACAAAATACATATCATGTTATGTTGATGATTTCAATTCAAAACCATATATGGATGTTAATAGGTATTGTTATAATCTCGAGTACCATCAAGGCAGAGCCAGAAAGTTATGATCTATGGGGCAAACTTTGATAATTTGTAGAAACTACACTACAAATCGTTTAGATTAGGAAGCAAATCACAAAAATAGCCAGATAATTTAAAATTTTACACTATAATTTTTTTTCTAAGTGGGTATGTCACCCTGCCTCTCCTCCTCGCCTCCGTCTCGCCTCTAAGTACCATTCAAAATTTGATATTTTTGCGTAATATTACATCTTTAATTCGAATTACATAAAATGTGTACAGAAATGACTCACCTAGACCAATTAGCAATATGTAAATAAAACATTTAAGGTGCGTTTAGTTGGAGAAAAAATTTCCTTGTTTTCTATCTCTAGTTTTGTAAAAATTTGGATGGAAAATTTATCTCCACAAAACACTTGAAAATATAGAAAATGCGTTTAGTTGATATTTGTATTTTCTATTTTGAAGAAGGAGAGGGAAGGTTGAGGGTTACAAAGGAAAACAACTAAAATTTGTTTTCTAATTTTCCTTATTAGATTAGTAATAGGGGATTTTGTGTTTTGCAAAACATTTTGTTGAAAAATTGTAATTTGAACGCGATCTCTATTTTTCTTGTTTTCTACAAAACATTTTATAGAAAAAAATGGTGTTTTCCCCCAACTAAACGCACCCTCAAATTTAACTAAATTCTCCATAGGCAAGTGCACAACCCAGCTTTTTTCACTTGTGAAGTTGGCAATCCTCCTTGATTTATATAGCATGACATGCTTATTATAAGTTAATGCATAACGACCAACTGCTAACTTATATGTTTTATTATACTGATGTAATAATATTTATGATAATGTATAGGTCAATTGGTGATGGATGAGGCATCTTCGCCACACAAGCACAACGTTAATGGTTCAATTTATGGCATTTTTATAGCCATAACCACTGAGTACGTCAAGTATGTTTTCCACATTATAGACAGGCAACTGATTGTGGGCTGATTTGAGATGCCGGACATCAACCTTTTGCAACCTAGCATTCAAATCTTATTTTTGAAATATACATTTATTTTGATAATGAAAATTGTTATATCTCCTACTCATCCTTGTACAACTTATATCTCCTACTCATCCTTATTTTTGAAATATATATATTCACGGATCGGGTAATATCCACAGTATAAGAATAAGTAAGAGAAATATCCGAACCTTAACCGAAAATATTCGAACAAGAGTTATGAGGTTCGAACCGAATTGGTAAAACCGAACCGAACCGAATTAAATATTCGGTTATCGGTTTGAATATCATTTTAACAACATAAAACCGAATTCATATAAAATATATATTTTTCTATGTATATATATGAAAAAAATTACTAAAACTCCTTTTTAGTATAAATATAACATGATTTAAGCTTGAAAAAAAATATTTTGTGCTAAAAATATATATAATTAAATAAAATAATAATTAAAATTATGTAATTCGGGTAATTCGGTTCGGTTTTCGGTTATACCTGAAAAAAAATTAACCAAACTAATCTGAGCCGAATAAACCGAATAGTGACCCCGATAACCGAACCGATTAACAGCCCCTACAGTTTAACCGAAATTTAACTGGCAGCATATTGTCATTTTGCCTTAGCATCACCTTCTTCTGCCACGTGTCACATTTTCCCTCCAAAAAACGACCATCTAATGTGAACAAAACATTTCCTAAGAATTCTCTTAACCATCCCATAACAAAACTAACATTTTATCAAACAACCTAAAAACCAGAGACATAACAAAAAGACAAATCTACAATAACTATCGGCACCATGACATATAACGATCGAGAACAAGATCCCAGAAGAGACCTTCTACAGCGAGTCGTGGGATCCGGTCATTGAGTTTAGCCATTGCGGTCCCGTGGGCAACCTTAACCATCATCTTGATGTCCGGTGATAACGACTACAAGAACCTAGAACGACCATTTTGGATCCCACCCTTGTGGGCCATTCAGCTAACATGTTTGTCCTCAGCTTTTGTAATGGGGTTATCGGCTTGGCTTGTGTGGGCCGAGAGTGGATTTCATCGCTCACCCGTAGCTATTGTTATGTATTTGGCTCAGCTTGGGCTCGGCTTGGCTTGGGACAAGATTTTCTTTGAGACAGGTGCAACTCAAATTGGGTTATGGGTGAGCTCGGGTCAAATGGTTACCGTTGTCTTATGTTCTTATATGTTTAGCGGCTAAATCCAATAGCTGGTGACCTAGTGAAGCTTTGTGTGCTTTGGATCGGGTTCTTAACATCTGTAAATCTATATTTTGTACTTTAGGATACAGGTAATAGGTCTGCAAACATATAATGTAGAATTTTGTAAAGGATAGATGTTTTGCTGGCGTTTGGCATTGCATTTTGTATACCATTTTTTTCTTTTCTGAATCACAATAGCCCCGCACATACCATGTACTGAGTGATGTACATTTGTCTTAGCTGAGGCTTGTAAGTGATTATCTGATATCGAATAACTAAATTGAGACATGAGCTTAACAAAAGGGATACATGCGACCTATTGTTTAGACTTTAAAGTATTGATGATCATATTAACCAACAAGTTTTGATTGTTCCGAGTGTTTCCAAATTCTGATTCTAATTATTTAAAGAATTTACATGAAAAACGATCCCAAAATAATTAGATCATCAGAATCAGTTACGTTCTACGCTAACTTTAAGAACTGAAAATGTACGACGTGAAAACACCAAAAATCGGATAATCATATTCAGAATATAGTTGATACCAGTTCATAATGCAGTGGTGGGTACTACTCACTCTTGCATAGCTTTCTCAATGTAATAGAGGTTCTTCTCTTCTGATCGATTTCTAGCCCATCCCAATTCTGAAAACCAGGTTTGCGGTTGATCTCATGTTTCCACTGGTATCGGGCTTCACCAGATATCAAGAGTAAAGACCCTGGTGTCAAGTATACCGGGATCTTGGCTTCTGCTTGTTTTTCATTGGTAGCAACGCGGCTGAAATGCATCACACAAGATGATTCTAAGGAGACTAGAGCTATTCCATCTTCAAACCGCATCAAGTCAACATGTGCACAGATTCCCTGATATTGAACCACCGAAAAAGGAATTTAGAACCGGAAACTATCTATGGTATTGTATATCAGTCACTTAAAAGGTTATAAAAAACCACAACTAGGAGCCACAACAGATGTTTCGCAGATGGTCCATGTTTATCAAGATAATGAAATCTTCGATTATTTTTTATGATTTTTAATAAACCAGTTTACGCATTACCTTTAACCTTAGGTTCAACCCTACAATTCGCAACCAAATTTTAAATTGCACTGGATTGACCAGTTAGAACAAAATATAGCCCAAATCGACTCATTTAAGAGACAAAATTTGGGTTAAATAAGATAACGAACATGATTTTGGAAAAATAATAAGATCATGCCGCACCTCACCTGGCTGGTATGAGTTAACAATGAGTTGATTAAAGAGAGGCTCCCTGCGTAGCAACTCTGACGGAATTATGCATTCTTGTTCATCCATTTCACAGGTATTTGTGTCTACTGATTCAGGATCATAATCGCTATACTGAACAAGCTCGCGCACACTTGTTGATAGCTCATTTGCCCATGATGGAAGATCACCAAACCTCATAGCCTGCAATGAGAGTAACAAAAACTGTAAAATCACAAAACTTAGAGCCCATTAGTACACCTTAAGTGAGCTCATCTTCAATATAGGGTAACTTTAAGTACATGATTTCAAACAAAATGGGTACAGTTTTTTAGCTGAAGAAAAATGTGTAATTTATTACAACAGGAATCCCAGATTATAAATCTGTTTGCAGCAACACGACTTGATCATGTAAAACTTCAGTTATAATCAGCACAAAAGAGAGTAAATTTGATTAACTTTATTGTCAGACCTGATTGTGAGCAGCGTCACTGAGCCATCCTTCTGCAGGCATGAGTTACAAATGAACAACAAATTAGAGCAATCACCCTTTTCAAACTCAAAAAACTATGAAAGGACATAATGAATACCAATAACCACAAACTCCGTAGGTAAATTTGTGTTTTTAGCAAATGCAATGTTTTAACAATTTTTTATTATTTAACGAATCCCCCAACCCACCTCACCTATTACTACGCGGAGACCTGTCCATCATGATAGATCACAAATATTGTCAAAATTGGTTGCTTTTCGTTTTCATATATGAAGTTGTTATATAACTTCTGAGACATCATTTTCATTTTTATAAAATCGGCGGCCTAACTTGGAACAAAACTTGTACTCCATATTAGTTTTGCCTATAAAGAGAGCTGCCTTGGTTTGACATCAAGAAAGACTATTGTTCAGGTTACTTTTAACAGTCAAAAATGTGCCATCCATTTTACACTTCCAAGAAAATGACTCGCAACTACTTTAAAACTAACAAAAAGTACCATTATCTGCACACATGTTGGCAAAACAATTTGCAGTAGTTTCATATCAACTTTACTTTTCCAAAGTGTATCACACAGGTGAGTAAACTTTGAAATGTGTTCTGCTTTCGCAATATATATGTCATAAGATAGCTACATACCTCAAATGTTCCACATTAGTCCATGTGAAATAACAGAGATATAAGATTTTTAGTAATAATGATAACCAAATATAACTGATCAAAGTCACTAAAATGAATTACCCTTATATAACCGATTAACTAAGGTGTTGGTCAAAACTTATTTTTTAGGCTTATCAGCTTATAATGATTAAGCTTACAAGCCCTAGGTGAGTGTTTGGATTAGCTTATGATAATAAGTAAATAAGCTAAGATGTTTTGATTTACTTATGCAGGTCAAATAAGCCACTACAAAAGAAACTCATCAAAACTCGCTTAAATAAGCTAATAAGCCAACTAAATAAGCTAAAACAAACGCCCCTTGATTCTCAACTTGAAAGTGTAGGGCTATGCAAATGAAATACAAACCAATTTACTTTCACTTTTGGGCCCCTAGTACTCATTGTAGTTTATACTACATACATATGAATAATCATTAGGATTTGCATTTTCTTAATCAAATAAGCATTCAGTAGTAGCCGACCCAGGACTAAAAATTATGAGGTGCATTTTATTAAAGTAAAGTAGCATTGTAGCACAAACATTTGGGACTGCATTTTAGTAAAATTGGCAATTTTAACCAAATCATACACTACGCATGATAAATCTATATGGTTCACACACACCTTAGGACCGTACCGCCCCAATAACCATTTATGTTATTCAATTGAGTAGTGATACATAGGCCCAAAAATATGACTAATCTATTCCTCACTTGGAAAGGTGTGGCCTAGTGGTGGGGGCTTGGGATTCTCCAGCAGAAACCCCGCAGCCGAAAACTTTGAGGCCAGTACTCCCAACTGCCCCGTTCGCTAAGTGGGCACCCACGGGTGTACCGAGTTGGGTTTCTCCGCCAATTTAAACCTTTTGGGGACTTGCATTTGTTTTATATACAATTTATCTTTAGGCACAAATTTACCAATGAAGCATTAGTCCAATGGTTGGAACAGCTGTGCTTGAGTCAATTGACCCAGGTTCAAGTCTCATCCTTTGCATTTGCTTCATATAGGTACCCACCTCCGCAAAACCTATGGGCACACTGGAGAGACTTTGTGGAATAAGAGCTCACGGGTCCGAGTCATGGCTCGTGCTCACTCCAGTTGTGCCCCATTATGCCAGGAGAGTTGCCGGAGCTATTTCTTGTGGGGTGGTCAATGGCGGGGAAGGCACCCAGGGGTCAGGGTGTTCCCGCCAATCTACACCTTTTGTGAAATCTTTAGGCACAAATTTGAATCATGATAACCAATTTAATGTAACTGAAACACAAGTGTAACAAAACTAAGAAAACAAGAAAACAACCTTGTAGGATTGAATCTAGCAAACTTGACTGTTGGTCAGCTGTTAAAAAGTCTCTACATAAACTTAAACCCTTTATTTCAGTCACATGTTCCCATTTTGGATTCTCCCCAAATATTAGTTCATCTTCATCTGATGAGTCTCCAAATGCTTCATGGATTAGTGTCTTGTATTCTTCCATTTTTTAGGATCTCTGTTTTTTAAGGTTTTGGTATGTGTTTTTGTGTTTTTAGGGAGTGTTTGGCTAAGTACGACTGTACGAGTTATGGGGATGTTTGGGATTGTTTCTTTCTCTTTTAAATTTAAATTTAAAATAAATACTCCCTCCATCCTATAATTATAGTTCACTGTTAACTTTTAAAGTCTTCATTTTGCAACTTTGAACTTGTATATTTTTATTTGTGTTATATGATACTTGATAAAAATTATACCAATGAAAATTATATTTAAAACTCAACTCATTCATATATTTTGCATCAAGTAATATATAAAACAAATAAAAATATTTAATGTCAAAGTTGAAAACTAAAAACTTCAAAATTCAACAATAAACTATAATTATGGTACGGAGGGAATACTTATAAAAATAAGTTGTGCTTAACGTAGCTTAAAGTGTTACGTTTAAGAAACAAAAATGTACATAATTGGTGGTAAATACTATCATTTGAGACAAGTTAAATATATATAGCAATTATTATTGAATGTATAAGCATTTAATGCGTGTCTGAATACACTAGGGTAACCCTTAAGGCTACGGTTACCAATTTTCATAAAAATATAGATGTGTTTTGATTTTTCATTTTTATTATATTTATAAATATGCGGACACTCAACTTTATAGTTGCTTATTTGAGGCTTAAATCGCCTGTTTCCATATCATCTCGTCATCAACTTGCTTTACCTTCGCGCACTAGGTCAAGCAAAATCCTGTTGCCCGGTCTTTGTCCGGAGATCCAAGCTTCAAACAGCTGATCCGAAGGGAAAGAATGAATCCTTCCTGCACAATGAGCAACACGCGTTAGCCTCGTCCCGGATGTTATTCCAGGACCAAGCTCCGGCATGAGAATGAGCGGAGGGTAATAAATAGGGTAATAAATGTGAGAGTAAATGTAAGTAAAACTTGAATGCATAACATTAAATGTGTTGGGGTATTTATACTACCCCAACCTTGGAACCTGGGACTAGGCATGGCAGACCTACGGCCACCTTATCTAGTAGGTGTCAGGCCACGTGGTAAGGAAATCCCATGAAATCTGGGTGGCGGTGCTGACACAGTTAATCGCTCTACCTGTTGGATAATAGCCTGTTCGGACAAAAGGGTGTACCGTCCGGACGCTGGTTCTTCCGGACCATAGGACGTCCGGACACATACGCCAACATCAACCCCTCGTCCAGAGGGTCTGAAGTCTAAAAAGCCCGTGTCTAAAAATGTAGTGCTACAACCTTTATTTGATGCTAATAATATACATGTAAGTATGTGATAAATTATTATGGGTTTGTAAAAGCTAGTGTTCTCGTAGGGGTGGAAATGAGCCGAGCAGTTCGTGAAAAGTTCAATATCAGATATGTAAAAAGTTTGAGTGAGCCGAGCCTAAACGAGCTCTAGTCCGAGCGCGAGTTCGAGCCTAGGTTTGGGCTCATTTAGTAATCAAGCTCGAGCCCGAGCTCTATATATAAGATCGATTAGGCTCGCGAGTCTAAACGAGCTTTAAAAACATATACGTATGTATATTGTCTATACATATTGCCATGTATAAACGAGCTTAAATAAATAAACGAGCTCCGGCCTAATGTTATTAACGAGCGTTTGAGCTTTATTTCCTTCAACACGTTATATAAGTTAGTCCCCGAGCTGGTCTCGAGCTTGTGAAAATTTTCGAGCCGAGCTCGAGCTCAAGCTCAAAATATGAGGCTCGAAACGAGCTCGAGCTCTGGCAGTCCTTGCTCGGCTCGGCTTGTTTCCACCTCAAGTTCCAGGTAAATACTCGCCCCGACATCTACTTTGAAGTTTTGATATTTGTATATGCATGTAAAGTTGGTACTACTGGTTAGATTATTTAGGGTGTGTTTATCATAGAGGGTTGGTTTTAAAGAATGACAATAATAGTGTTAATAACAGTTTGGTTGGAAGGTATGAATTTAAAAGTGGATCCATGTATTTCAAATATGTAGAATTATGAATCCGGATAAGAAGGTTGGGTTACATGTAAATGCAATGAAAAAGTAGGCCCATGTGATTCTGTAGCCATACATTTTGTTATACTCTACATATAAAAAAGGGCAAATGGCACAAAAAGGCATCAAAGTTAGGGTCCATTTCCAATCAAGGTATTCTACTTTTTTTCTTGCATAAAAAGGTTTCCAACAAAAAATTTCAGCGGATTTGGGTATTTTCATTAACTTCCGTCAACTATTTTTACATTTAAACATTTATAAATTTAGAAGGGCCAGTTTGAAACTTTTGTAAAAAGTTAATAAAAATAAACGTTTTATTTCTTCTTCCCCAGATTTCCCCCAAATCTTCTTCCCCAACTCTCCACATAAACCCTAATTCACTTTGCTCACAAATTGAACCGATCTTGTGTTCGTTAAGGTAATTAATACTTAATGTCGTGTTTAATTATCTTAATAATCTTTATTCATTGACCTTTGTGTTCATAATTTTTTTGGGATGGCTTCTTCATCCAAAGGAGGTACATTAACAATGGATATTTATTATAACGGTATTTCGTCTAAAACCTTTAACCTATCATAATGCCGATATGGTCACAACTACTCTTGATGTGACCCCTTTAACCTATAATGAGTTGAAAATTTTGTTCAAAACAACATAGATTCAAGAGTGTCTCTTTGTCAGACTTTAGTAATGGGTTAAAAAGTATTAAGTCTGATGATGATGTTAGGTTGTTTGTTGAAAAGTGGCAAAGTAGTGATGAAGGTATCATACCCTTATATGTTACTCATAAGAATGAATGTTTAGTTGAATACACTGGTGATTATGTTATTGTCATGTTAAACCCTACTAGTTATTACAAAGACTCAGACTCAGATGTTGCATCAGTTGACCATTTATCTGAGGGTGAAGAAGAGTTGAGGCAGGTTAGGATAAAAGAAAGGAAAAGTTTAGATGAAAAGAACATAACAAATGAAATTGTTGTATTTGATGAAAGTAGGCTAGTGTTGGAAAATAGCGGTGATTTAGGTGATGAATCTCAAAAGAAGCGGATCCTTTATTTTCGGACTTAGGTGATGAATCTCAAAAGAGAAACCTCATGTTGAACCGTAAATAAGCTTAGATGAAGATATGCCCATCGCTGATGAGGATGAGATTGTGTTTGACTCTAATAAAAGAGATTACCCTATTCATGACCCAAACACACATTGGAAGTTAAAAAAACCTTTATTAGGTGAATTGTATGCAGACTTAGATCAAGTAAAAGATTGTCTTACATTTTATTCTGTTGCCAATGGATACCAACTTTGGTATGAAAAAAGTGATAGTGAAAAGTTGCTTGTTAGGTGTGGCTTTGATGAAAAAGAGAGAAGAAAGAAAAAAGTTCCTAGAGATCCCAATAAGCCTTGTTGTCCTTTTAGGTTAAGAGTTGTGAAGATGCATGATGGAAATTCTTGGCATATAAGAACCCTAGTGAATGAGCATACTTGCAGTAGACAGTGTAATCTTGGATGTTTAGTGACTTCAAAATGGATTGCAAGACAATTTGTAGACAAAATCAGAATGTATCCTGATATGAAAGTGGTTGATCTGCAAGACATGGTAATGAAAAAATATAGGGTTAAGACATCACACAATCAGTGTAGTAGAGCTAGAAGGATTGCACTATATAATCTTAAGCGAATGTTGGAGATCAATATGACAGTTGGTTGATTACTCGGTGAGCTTAGAAAGACAAACCCCGTACCACAAAGGTGATTACGCATTGATCCTCTTGCGGATGGTACACACATGTTCAATAGTTTTATATTTGTTTTCATAATTTGAAACAAGGTTGGAAAGCGGTTGTAGAAAGATTATAGGTTTAGATGGATGTTTTTGAAAGGGTGTGCCAAGGTGAATTGTTGGCGCTATTGGGAGGATGGAAACAATCAAATATACCCAATTGCATGGGTCGTTGTACAAGTTGAGAATTGAGACACTGGGAATGGTTTATTAAATTGTTATCCAAAGACCTTGAGTTAGAGATGGGAAAGGGGTCACATTTATATCGATGGCCACAAAGGACTATACCAAGTTGTTAGGAGTGGTCCCATTGGTAGAACATAGGTTATGTGCTAGGCATATTTATGCCAATTTTTTCAAGCTCTACCCTGGTGTTCTATTTAGACAGAAGATATGGAAGTCAATATTGATCAACCTAATGTTGATGTTGTTGATACTGCTGCAAAAGTTGATGCCAACCCTGTTGATGCAGCTGCAAAATTTGATGCCAACCCCGCTGATGCGGTGCAAAAGTTGATGCCAATCCTGTTGCTGCAGATATGGATGCCAATCAGGATGAAGCAAAGAAAGCTAAGAGGAGGTATGATGAATTTTGGAAAGGTCAATATAATTCAGGATATCAACCCCCTTGAAGGACTTCTCAAAGATTATTAATGAAGAATTATAATAGGAAGATAAACCAGGACTATGAAGGTCAAGGACTCACACCAGATGAAGCATTTGAAGTAGACTAAGTATTTTATTGTTTGTAAGAACTTAATATATGGTGTATAAGAACTTGTAAGAACTTATTAGTCTCTTTTGTAACAACTTGTAAGAAATTAATATCAAGCTCTTATGGTCCATATCAGTTGCTTTTTTTTACTTAAAACATAAGCATGATACCATTGAAATGCAAATGATTTCGCACAAAAAATTATAAAAATATAATTATTATGAGTTAAAAGATATGAGAATGCAAATTATATAGTTAAATACACAACCCGGTTTCTTGTTTTTGCTCATTTTTTAGTTGTAGGTTTTTAAAGGTGTGAGATGAAAATGAGTTGTTGCTTATGCCTTTATATAGTGTAAAACAACAAACCATAGCAAGTGCTAGCATTTGATGCACCGCAAATGTGATATAAGCCAATTTGGATTCTCTTGATGGATTCCACCGAAAGCCATTTCTCCTTCCTCCCAACTGTGGATTCTCTCGAAAGCCATTTCTCCTTCCTCCCATTGTGGATTCTCCTTCCTCCCAATTGTGGATTCTCTTGAAAGCCATTTCTCCTTCCTCCCAATCGTGGATTCTCCTTCGCATTAGATGCATTTGCAAATGTTGACATTCTTATCATCGCTTTTATCGATGTCCTTTATCACTAATTTTTCAATACATTGATCAAGCTTTTCAACAAGGACATTTACATCATCGACTTTTCAATACATTCCATAATCAAAAGTAAAGCTTTTCAATACATAGATTCATCAAAAGTAAAGCTTTTCATTACATTCAAAAGTAAAGCTTTTCAATACATACATTCATCAAACTAAAAGCTTTTATAATCATCAAGAAAAGCATTCCTAACGAAGACAAAGATAACTCTAGATTGCATGCTAATGTACACTTCAACACTTCAACTTCTTCTTCCCATCTCTTTTTTTCACTCAATTTCCATGACTTCCTTCTTCATTTGTTTTTCCACATCGCCAATCTACCTTTGTAATGCTCGGTTGCAAAACTGATCCCACCAAAGGAAAGAAATTACACTTCTTTCTTGCCTTATAGTTAGGACATCCAAGAAACCTCCCGCTGGATTTTGTTCACCAAGAAGTCCACTTACCACTAACATCACCACATTCGCACAACACACAAACACGATTCATCAAATTATCTTTTCCCAACCCGCATTTCTTCGATTCCAAAGATACCCAATTTGATGAGTTTGATGAATTAGATGAGTTTGTCATGACTTTGCCCTAATTTAGTATTTGGGAACACACCGCTTGCCCTAATTTAATTTTGGGAAAAATGTCTTTGACCTAATTTGATTCGGGAAGAAATGATATTGGGAAGAAATATTCTTGGGGATAACGGTTTATAAATGTTTCAAAATCGTTTCACCTAAAAAAAAGTTTCAAACCGCCCTTCTAAATTTATAAATGTTTAAATGTAAAAATAGTTGTGGAAGTTAATGAAAATACCCAACCATTGAAATTTTTGTTGGAAACCTTTTATGCAAGAAAAAAGTAGAATACCTTGATTGAAATGGACCCTAACTTTGATGCCTTTTGTGCCATTTGCCCTATAAAAAAATAATATTTAAATTTCAAATCTAGTTATAAAATATAGAGTAAACTACAACGTTCGTCCTTGTGGTATACGTTGACCATCAAGTTTCGTCCCTTGACCAAAAAAATTGCATCGTTGGTCCTTAACTCCGAATCGTTAGTCATCGTTGGTCCCTCACACTAACTGGTTGGACTAACGGGCGTTAAGCCTTGTTAAGTGGAGGGTATATTTGTCTTTTCCCATGAACTTCATTTTCTTTTTTTAATATCTCATCGTCTTCCTCATCTCCATCACAGATACCCAAATCAGCACTCAAAAACATTAGACCAAAACCCACAAATACCAAAACTCCATTTTCATAAACTCAAATTCAAAATTAAAAATATAATTTACAAACTAAAATCTACAAAAAATCTCTGGTCAATGATATTTAGTCCAAGCATGACAGGTCGTCACTAAGGATATTCATATCTATCTCAACTCCAGTAGGTTGCAGATTTAAGTCAAATGTGTTTTTGGGGACCAATTCAAAAGTCATCGGAGATAGTTTGACTTTGACCTCACTAGTCATAAAATCCATAGACGCCGCTCATTAGTACCATCTTGAAAGGGTTCGAGTCAACTTGATTATCTCATCGCATAGACCACCATTGTTTCATCGGAAAATTTAAGTCGCAACGCCGGGCTCGGGAAGTAACTAAGTTATCATTTTAACGCCGGGGCGGTACAACGATCCATTAACCCTTCCGCTTGTTTATAATCGTAAACACCATTCATGTCCTCAACAAGATCAACAGGGGTTCTTATTGTACTGTTGATTCAATAACATCTTTCGGATGTTCCTTAGATGACGCGATCTCTAACATAATCAGCACCATTGCTCCCGCCACCATACGTCCACCATCACTAAAGCCACTACGCCGCCACCAACATCATCTACACTACAACATAACCAACCACACCACCACATCTTTCTCCACCGCTTTTTCCCCACCACTATCATCATATATATCATCATCCACAACCATCCACTTAATAGCTGAATAGGTCAAATGATCCTAACTTAACGCATGATCTTTCAATGGATACAAGGTAAGACAAATCATAACTCATGCCAACAACAATTATGCAGTAAAAATATTTTCTCAAATCCAAAACTCACCCAAACATATAAAACCTAAAATTATCATAAACTGTTGAACAAGCTACATCTTTTCATTCCAAAAACCATTATCATTAGTAACAAATGGGAACTGCAGATCTGAAACCCATTTCAAAACCTCAAAAGCCAAAAACCCATTTCTTGTCAAACCCCAAAACCCATTTCGCCATCATCCTCAACGCCGGCCACCACCGAAACAATTAAACACTTAATCCTCGTTGGCCAATTACGGTTGTCGAAGGTGGATATGATGAGATAGATCGGTAGAGGTTTGAGAATGACAATGATTGGTCGTGGTGGTGATTCGGTGGTGGAAAAAGATTGGTGGTGGAGGATGTTTACCATATTAGGGGTGAAAACTAAAAGGTTAGATGATGAAGAACATAAAGATGTGAGAAAGAGAGAGTATCTGATGTGTGAATGTTTTGTTGATGTGTGTAGGGTTCTTGTGAAAGAGAGAAAACATAAAGATGTGAAAAAGATTTTTTTTTTTTTAGTAAACTACACCATTCGTCCTTGTGGGTATGAAAAGACAAATATACCCTCCACTTAACAAGGCTTAACGCCCGTTAGTCCAACCAGTTAGGGTGAGGGACCAACGCTGAGTAACGTTTCGCAGTTAAGGACCAACGGTGCAATTTTTTTGGTCAAGGGACGAAACTTGATGGTCAACGTATACCACAAGGACGAACGGTGTAGTTTACTCTAAAATATATATTTTTCCTTAAATACTTTCTCTCTTTACCTTTTCTTCAATTCAATATATTTTCTTGAGTAAATTACACCGTTCGTCCTTGTGGTATACGTTGACCGACAAGTTTCGTCCTTTGACCAGAAAAGGTTTACCGTCCGTCCTTAAATGTCAAACGTTATCTACCGTTGGTCCTTTGCTTTAACGGGACACACTAACGATCGTTAAGTCTAAAAATGTAAGGGTATTTTTGTCCTTTTACCATTTCTCTCTTCACTTCATCTTCCCCACTTATCTTCAACAACAATAAATCCATCTCATCTTCATATCATCATTCTCATCTATATTTTCATCTTCATCTCCCATTTAATATAGCACATTAGACATTTGAGAGCCTTTAGAACATTTGACCCAAATAATTTTTAGCAATCTTTATAGTATCTTCTGTATTATTTTCCTGTTAGCAAACAACATCATTTCAAACCGGGTCAATTTCCATACACTTTTGAGTTGAAATTAACACATTTAATAGTTGTATGACCATAGAAGAAAGTAAGAAACAATCTACACAAAATGTACCAAATTGACTAGCATCAACACAAAATTTCATAAAAGATTACCTGTAAGCTCCGGAAAATTTCAATGTACTTAACGTTTTAATCAAGAATTAAACACGATCTATTTCATCATGAAATTTTACGAACATCACTTTGCATATCATTTGGCATATGCATGATCAACGCGACTCGGCGTTCATAAATATACCGTTGTGATCTAAATAAATTTCCCACTATCACGATAATCCAAAATACGTAATGAATACGTAAAATTTGTAAAATTACGAATCTAATTATAATAAAATATATAATATTAAGTAGCAGACCTCGGAACTCATTGGACTCCGTACCACCTCATGATCCAACTCAACTCATAAATGGGCCTCGTAACCGGACCCAAACCCACACCCGTGATTTCTTTGGGCCTCGTTACCCAATTCGAGCCCAACTCATTTATTTTTTTTGGGGCCTTGTCTCACGTCCGATCCAACAAACAAACCCAACATACTTTCCTTTTCCTTGGGCCTCGCTGCCGAGCCCAACCCAACCATGTTTTATCTTGGGCCTTGATTCCCATATATGAACTAGAAGAGTTAAAGACTTGAATATGTTTTGTGTTTCTTTCTGTTGTAACCGAGCGAGCAAACAAGGACCAAAACCAAACTAACTAAGATACCAAACTAGAAACAAAAATACTTCTCATTTGATTTCTTGTGTTGTCGTGAGAGAAGGAACAAAGGAGACACAAAAACCACCTAATAGACCACCCTAAAATAATATTAAAATGTCCTAACCCACTTTGACTAATCTTTTGACTTCATTAACCTTTGGATCAAATGTCCCCCATAGACAAAATATGATTCGACAAGGCAAGGCATGCCTCATTTTCAGCCGAATTCCACAAGATAGACCAAGTTCAATGTGCATGTGACTAATAACACTAGGAATAGGAGAGAGCTAGGGGATTAAAAAAATTAGGAAGGCCATACTTAAGTTTTCTTTATAACCTCCTCAACACTTAGCAAAAATCTCACAAGATAGCTCACAACAACTCTCAAACTTCAAACACACTCTCCACTTAAACACATACAACTCACAAACCCTCATACCTTTGCATTACAAATCGTCGCTGTGGTAACATCGAAGGAAAGAAGAAAGGAATCATAAGGATACTAGTAATCGGGTAATATTATAAGGAGAACACGGGGTCTTACGTTCGAGCCACATTCTCATTGTTTCTTCCCCACTCTTGACGAGTGTTGTAAGTTTCTTAAAAACCTAGTCAATTTCTTTACCATTTGTCACTTTAGTATATGTGTAGCACTCGTTAGATAATTAAAAACGCACCAAATGACTAGCAAATCGTTATGAACACGCGTGTGCAATAGAAAGAGTACTACATTCGTGACTTATAGTCACTTAAACACAAAAACACGACACTAATGATCAACCTAGAGACCATACGGGGACTTCTCGTTCCCTCGTTCGCTATAAAACTCACGCAAACCTAAACGGGCCTAAAGCCCATTGTCGAGCCAATAAGCCCAAAGCGGGTCCAATAAAGGTCTAGTCCGGCCCAATAGAATGGAAATAAGTCAATAAGCACTAAGTATAAGCTATAAATAAGTTATGAATGTTTTGCAAAGTTTTCGTGAATAAAAGCTATGTTTAGGACTCGATTTGCAAAATGTAACAAGCTTGGGTTAAAAGCGTAACCTTTAAAGAGTATAAAGGGTCATTTATAACTTGAACAAGTATTTTATGAAAGTCTAGAAATTTGAAAAGATCGATGTCGAAGGTACAAGGGTAGCATGCACGTGTGCATGTGCACATGGAAACTCCAAGGATCGAATATGTAATTAGCTCAAACTAGTATTAATATAAGTTTTGGGTTAAATGTGACAAGTGTGAAAAGTAAAGGTTTAAAGCGTATAAACATAACTTGGAGGGCTGTTTTTGTAAATTCAGTATTTCCAAGGGTTAAAGATGTCATTTTTTGAAAGTTTTGATATAAAATACATTTTGGGTACAAAGTGTCATTTTCTAATAGTATAAGGACTAAACTTGTACTTTTGTAACTCAAGGGTAAAAGTGTAAATTCGGGAAAAGTTTAGCAAAACTTATAAACCCATAATAACTTCGTAAAACAAGTATTTTGATCTTATGAGTATTTTATTTCGGATAACGGTAAATGTATTACTTATATATATATATATATTATAAGATTATAATTATATATATATGTCAAATCCGATAAAACACACGGGGAATTTATTTCAAACACGTTAAAATACTCAACAAATCTATTAAGATCAAGGGGAACATTTCACTTATGCGTAAGTGAGGATCACTAATTAAGGCAATGTAGCATGAAAATTAACTTAAAAGCGTTAATCACGATCGCACACTATTGGATTGGACAATCCAATGATCTATTGAATAAGAATATTCAATGCTCTATTATTTTGGTCATGAACCAAAATGCTCATCTTGAGACTCGCCATCTCATCATTTTAGGTTTCGAGTTGGAACCTCCGCTACATTGTGCTTGATCTATTTGTGCGTGTGCATTATCATCAAGGTGAGTTCATAGCCTCGCTTTTACTTATTTTTATAAACCCCGAGGAGATACATGCTCTAAACTAGAACACAAGGGTTTTCATAAATGCTTGATCTTCTTGATTATTAGTCTTGCCTAAGTTGTTAGCCACAAGTCCCCGATCATGAACCATTAGTCACCGCGAGTGAGCGTAGATATC
Organism: Chrysanthemum lavandulifolium; assembly: GCA_022545495.1. Lineage (NCBI taxonomy): Eukaryota > Viridiplantae > Streptophyta > Magnoliopsida > Asterales > Asteraceae > Chrysanthemum > Chrysanthemum lavandulifolium. Next base: position 270,733,974 of record CM040241.1, read on the forward strand.
GTGAATAGTACTATGGGAATAACGAACCCGTTTGGTTATAGAGAAATAACCAAGGCGCACCATATCAATTTCTTTAGGTAATTGGCTATTACCTCCTTTGGGGCATATTCATTACCTCGGTAATTCGGTGTATGCGGTTGAGTTTTGGTTTCATGAGCTTAGCGCATAATAATCTGTGATATTTTCTTATGATATTGTTAGTTTACAATGATCATGATCTTATACTTGTGTTCAACTTATTTTAAACCTATGGACTTCACTCAACATTTTGTTGACCTTTTAAGCATGTTATCTCGGTGTCGGTGAAGATTATGACCAAGGTGCGGAATGGGGCATGGCAAGGCTTATCGGTGGTGTAAAACATAAAAGTTATCATTTCTTTCAAACTCATGATCTTTCTTTTGGGAAAAACACTTGATCTATTTACAATATTTTGTAACAAACTATGAGTTTTCGATGAATGATAACTATTTTAATAAAACGTCTCTTTTGAGTCGTTTTCTATGATTATTGACTATGATCTCCATTCAAGTAACACCGAATTAGTCTTCCATTGTCATTAAGATTTTCGGGGTGTTCTGATTGGCATCGAGCCAAGGTTATAGAGAACCAAAGAGTTTTCAAAATCATTTGGACTATAACCGCACTTTTAAAAGCAGGACTATTTTACACCACGCCTTACGCCCTTCCGTGACCGCTCTATGTATCGGGATTGATGCATCACTAGATCATAAGTAAATGGCATTCATTTTAAGTTAGGCATGGAGATTTGCTTAGCTAACGAAATAATTATATTATTTGGCATTTACTTACATTAATTTATGGGTTGTTCTGATACCATATCGCATCCCACCCGGTTGTTACGTCCTCGACACGAGATGGATGACACCATGTCCTCTACGACCGTCACTATGCCACTCATCCCAATCTGTCATACCGGTTCTTTGTTTGGATGGCCGAACCTTTGAAGAAGGTGAAGTTGCAGAACTCCTCTTGCTCGACTATGTTGCTCATCCTCAAGAGTACAATGCTTTTGCTTCCATGACCCTAGATCGATTACTATGAGTCGCGACAATGGCTACCGCTTGAGATGTTCTTGTGGATGATGAATCATCCAAATCATCGAAGCACCGACTACGCTTCATCGATTCTTACGGATCATCGCCCAAGCTATCCGTCGTCGTCGACGTATGATTCGTGTTCTTAAGCATGATGAACTGAGCCGTTTGGAGTACCTTATAGGCGCATCCTAATGGTAAGACCTTCAAACGCTTTGCTAGGAAGCGTGTGCGACCCATCACCATGACTCATGTGATGCCACGGCTCGATCATCACCGGCTCGGTCACCACACGCTTTCGGTCATCACCGGTTACACCTCTTGTTCCACCCTCGCTACTTCACCACCACCGCCACTTCATGTGTTCTACCGTCGGACTACTCATTCTGTTTCATCACCACCTCTGACATCACCTCCTTTGGACACTTTTAGTGAGCCAATTTTACCGCTCTGCATCAAGTGCTATCCACCATCACTATCGATCCGAAAAGCCTACTCAAGTGGACAACGAGGCGGGCCAAGGAAGAAATCCGGTGCTAGAAGATGGTCATTCTTGATACCTTTACTCAGACGTTGGAGAGAAGACGAAGGAGCACCTAGTTCCTTTGAGCTTGAGAAAGCTCGACTCTTGCACTGACTCGGTCATATACATTGCACGGTGAACCAGTGCACCACACTATTCCTCTGTTGGCTACGAGACTTGTCAGGCACGAAGATCAACTGAATGAACTCATGGCACATTATGATGAGATTCCGCTAGTGAGGATAGAGAGCTTGGAAGAAGAAGTCGAGAACCTCGTGGTAGGTCGTTACTCCATCGAGATCGTGTTTGATATGATGAGTACGCAAATTGTGGAGGCAAGGGAGGCTGTTAACCAATTGACTCGGAGATTGGAGACTACTATTCGTGATGCTAGCACGTTGAGAGAGACTGCTTTGGGTCGAGAGAGGGTCCTACATCACGAGCTTGCATCTGCTCATGCTCACACTGCCATTTTGGAGGAGAGGATTGATAACCTCGAGGCGAGAGACCGAGCTCGTGAGCAGCAGATTCGAGACCTGACAGCTATGGTCGAGGAGATTCGTCGTCGGGATGGCGCATCGGGAGATGCGTAGATCCTAGTCATCTTTATCTTAGTATGTATCATAAAGCCGCCATATGAGGCATTAAGGCTTGTATCATTTTGGTTTGTAACCTTGGAACAAGTATTATGATGATGTAACTTATGGTTGTGGACAAACTATGTAACGATGTATTCCATGGTTGTATTTCTATTATTCTAATGTTATTATTCCTCGGTGATGTATGCCGAACCAATCCTTATGTCCTTACATATACATATTATGATTTGTTGAGAAAATCATATTCAAATCATATCATTAATTTGAAGTGGTAATCTGGACTATTATGAAATGTATAATATGAAATCAATTTTATCATCGATCGATAATTTCTTAACCTTGGTATTTATTCTTGGAAATTTTAGAAAATGGTCAAGAAGAAAGATACCTCATCCACCATCACTCCATGACTATTAGAAAATGGTCATTTGAAAGTGTTAAGCGTGACTATAGCTCAACATGTGTCGATCTTGCTAAAGCGAAAGTGACGCATTGAAGTGAACGACTTGCCCAAGAGGCACGTGAAGTGAAATTGCAAGGCAAGTGAAATTGCAAGAGAAGGCGAGAATGCCGAATTGCTCGAGAGGTGAAGGCGGCGTGTCGCTCAAGCAAGACGTGAGGAAATTTGGTCGCTCGCATTCTTGAAGAGAATCGTGTCATGATGCTGCGTCTTCTTGAAATGGCAAACTCAAATGCAACTAACACTTCAAATCAAAGTGAGTCCACTTTAACTCGCAAGTGTAATTACAAAGAGTTCATGAGCGCAAGCCGACATTCTTCAAGGGCTTGAAGGTGCTATTGGTCTACTTCATTGGTTTGAGAGAACCAGGGCGTATTTACGCTAAGTATTGCACAAATGATTGCAAAGTCAAGTTCTGTTGGAACTTTGTTAGAAGATCGTTATCTTGGTGGAAAGGCCATGCTCAACCAATTGGAATGGAAGAAGCTTGTAAGATTTCATGGTCGGATCTGAAACAAGCGCTAATGAAACAGATTGCGAGGGGCGAGATCAAGAAACTCGAAGATGAGTATTACCACTTGGTCGCTAAAGGTAATGATCTCAAGACATACTTCAAGAGATTCCATGAGTGAGAGCTTTATGTCCTCATCTGTTTCCCACCAATGAAAAACTTTTGGAAGCTATGATCGGAGGTTTACCTCGAAGCATCGAAGGAGATGTCATCGCTTGAAGCCAAACTGCTGAAGAAGTTGTCATTGTATCCCACCGCCTTATGGAACCAATACTAAAGCTTGCAAATGCACAAGGCTCAAGTGACAACAAAAGAAAGTTTGATGATCGGAAAACCTCAAATTCCAACCACTATCGATCCAACAACAACAATCGGAACAACAACAATCAATATCACCTGGCAATCAACATCACAATCGGCAAAACCGAAGGCAAGAAGCCGCAAGGGCTTATCTTGCACCCTTCTTTGGAAAAGGGTATGTGGGACCACATCCCGGTGTAACCGATGTTTGATGCACCATTCGGACCTTGTCTTGTGAAGTGCGATAAGTGCAACAAGGTAGGTCATCAAGGTAAACATTGTAGAAACCACGGAAGAGGCAACACTGTGACAAACATGAGCGCTATGGATGTGGAGAACACGGACATTTCAAGAGTCAATGCCCAAAGTTAAATGTCGTTCAAACAAACAATGCGCGTGCAAGAGTGTACATGCTAGGAGATGGAGATACACCGTTGAACCACGACATTGTGGCGGTGCGTATTCTCTTAACAATCATTACGCAAAAATCTTGTTTGATTACGGAGCCGATAAGAGTTTTGTATCTACTACTTTTGCACCATTACTTGAAATATCCCCAATCGCCTTAGATACAACTTATGAGATAGAACTTGCCGATGGGAAAATAATAGGAACCAACACCGTAATCCGTAATTGTCCTATTCTATTACAAGATCACTCGTTCCTCATAGATCTTTTGCCAATCAAACTTGGAAGTTTCGATGTCGTAATTGGCATGGATTGGTTGTCCAAACACCGTGCTAGGATTGTTTGTGACGAGAAAACCGTTCATATCCCGATCAATGGTGAAACCTTAGTCATCCAAGGAGATCAAAGTAGAAAGTACTTAAGTATCATATCACTGTCGAAGTCAATAAAGTACATGGAAAAAGGATGTTATGCCTTCTTAGCTCAAGTAACGGAAAAGAAGTCGGAAGAGAAGCGACTAGAAGATGTACACGTGATCAAGGAATTTTACGAGGTATTTCGGAAGATTTGCACGGACTTCCACCTTTCGACAAGTCGAATTTCAAATCGATCTTATTCACGGAACTACTCTGTGTACGAGCACCGTGCCGTTTAGCGCCTCGAAATGCAAGAGTTATCCAAACAACTAGAAGAGCTATCGAGAAAGGATTCATTAGACCAAGTTCCTCACCACAGGGAGCTCGGTATTATTCGTTAAGAAGAAAGATGGATCATTCGGATGTGTATCGATTATAGAGAATTGAACAAGCTCACAATCAAAACCGCTATCCCTTACCAAGAATCGATGATCTGTTTGATCAATTACAAGGCTCGAGTGTATACTCGAAGATTGATTTAAGATCCGGATATCATCGATTCTGAGTAAGAGAAGAAGATATACCCAAGACCGCATTTAGAACTCGATATGGCCATTATGAATTCCAAGTAATGCCATTCGGTTTAACTAATACTTTTCTGTATTTATGGACCTCATGAATAGAGTCGCAAACCATATCTGGATAAATTAGTCATTGTGTTCATTGACGATATTCTTATATACTCTCGTAATAAAGAAGAACATGCGGAACATTTGAAGGCATCACGAAGTTACTCAAGGACGAAAAATTGTACATAAAGTTTTCTAAGTGTGATTTTTGGATTGAGGCAGTCCAATTTCTTGGTCATGTGATTGACGGTGAAGGAATCCATGTGGATCCCGCAAAGATTGAATCTGTTAGGCGGCGGTGCCACTAACCCCATCGAAATTCGTCAATTCTTAGGACTTCTTTGGTTATTATCGAAGATTCATGAAGGTTTCTCGAAAATAGCTAAACCAGCGACCGAGTTAACCCGAGCGAAGAAATTCGAATGGGGAGGCGATCGAGAATCGACTTTTCAACTCACGAAGAACAAGCTGCGAAGCACCTATCTTGGCACTACCGGAAGGAGCCGAAGATTTTGTAGTATATTGCGATGCTTCACACATGGGTTTAGGCGTTGTTCTCATGCAAAGGAACAAAGTGATTGCTTATGCGTCACGACAACTCAAAACTCATGAGAAGAATTATACTACTCACGATCTAGAACTTGGCGCCGTGGTATTTGCACTCAAATTATGGAGACATTATCATGCGGAACCAAGTGTATAGTGTACTGCGATCACAAAAGTCTTCAACACATCTTAGATCAAAAGGAATTGAATATCGTCAGCGTCGTGGCTTGAATTGCTTAGTGATTATGATTGCGAGATCCGTTATCATCACGGAAAGGCAAGCGTAGTTGCCGATGCTTTGAGCGAAAAGATCGCCTAAGCCACTTAGAGTGAGATCATTGGGAATGGTAATCAATTCACCCCTACCATCGAAAATTCTTGAAGCTCAAAATGAAGCCCTTAAAGAAGAAAATAGGCGAATGAGAAGATTTATGGCATCTTGGGAGAATGAGAATGGATTTGTGAAGAGATCGGACGAACGCTATGTTTCAAAAATCGAAGTTGGATTCCACTCTTTGGAGGTATCCGAGAGCTCATCATGCATGAATCACATAAATCAAAGTATTCCATACATCCTGGTCCCAACAAGATGTATCAAGATCTAAAGCTTTTGTCTTGGTGGCCTAATATGAAGGCGATATCGCCAGTATCGCCGATAAATGTTTGACATGCTTGAAAGTTAAAGTTGAACATCAAAAGCCATCGGATTGCTAACTCAACGAGAACTTCCGTGTGGAAATGGGAAAGAATCACAATGGACTTTATCACAAAGTTACAAAAACTTCTAATGGTTTTGACACCATTTGGGTTATTGTGAGACCGCCTTACAAAGTCCGCTCATTTCTTGCCAATCAAGGAGAACGACGAGATGATTACACTCGCTAGGCGTACATCAAAGAGATTGTTTCTCGTCACGGTGTACCAATCTCTATCATATCGATCGTGATAGCCGATTCACCTCAAGATTTTGGCAAGCGCTTCAAAAGCCATGGGTACCAACTTAGATATGAGTACTGCGTACCATCCTCAAACAGATGGACAAAGTGAAAGAACGATCAAACTACGGAAGACATGCTAAGAGCATGTGTGATTGATTCGGAAAAGGATGGGATAAGCACTTGCCTCTGGTGAATTCTCTTACAATAACAGTTATCACGCATGACATTAAAATTGCTCCTTTTGAGGCACTCTATGGAAGAAAATGCCGATCGCCAATTTCTTTGGCGGAAGTTGGAGAAGTACAACTTACAGGCCCGAAATTGTCAAGAGACAAGCGAAAAGATAATGCAAATTCGGCAAAGATTGCAAACATTTCGAGATAGACAAAGAGCTACGCGAGATGTTCGAAGAAAACCAATGGAATTCCAAGTCGGAGACCGTGTAATGCTCAAAGTATCACCACAGAAAGGGATGGTCGATTTGGAAAGCGAGGAAAGCTCAAACCTCGTCGTCGGACCATTTAAAATTCTTCAAAGAATTGGTCGATGGCATATAAACTTGATCTTCCGAAGAACTTAGCGAGTACATGACACGTTCCATGTCTCAAACCTTAAGTGTCTTTCGGATGAAACTCTAGTCGTACCACTCAAGGACATCCACTCAATGACAAACTTAGCTTTGTCGAAGAACCCGTCGAGATCATGGACGGAGAAGTTAAAAGGCTTAAGCAAAGCCGCATTCCTATCGTTAAAGTTCGATGGAATCATAAGAAGCGAGTGCGAGTTCACACAGGGCGCGAGGATGTAATCGTTCCAAGTATCCCCACTGTTCATCTAGATCACCCCATGACCTCTGCGAGTTTAACATGCGGGGCAGTTCTCTTAAGGGTAGTCTTGTAAGCTCCGGAAAATTTCAATGTACTTAACGTTTTAATCAAGAATTAAACACGATCTATTTCATCATGAAATTTTTCGAACATCACTTTGCATATCATTTGGCATATGCATGATCAACGCAGCTCGAGCGTTCATAAATATACCGTTGTGATCTAAATAAATTTCCCCACTATCCTGATAATCCAAAAATACGTAATGAATACGTAAAAATTTGTAAAAATTACGAATCTAATTATAATAAAAATATATAATATTCGTAACGGGCCTCGGAACTCATTGGACTCCGTACCACCTCATGATCCAACTCAACTCATAAATGGGCCTCGTAACCGGACCCAAACCCACACCCGTGATTTCTTTGGGCCTCGTTACCCAATTCGAGCCCAACTCATTTATTTTTTTGGGGCCTTGTCTCACGTCCGATCCAACAAACAAACCCAACATACTTTCCTTTTCCTTGGGCCTCGCTGCCGAGCCCAACCCAACCATGTTTTATCTTGGGCCTTGATTCCCATATATGAACTAGAAGAGTTAAAGACTTGAATATGTTTTGTGTTTCTTTACTGTTGTAACCGAGCGAGCAAACAAGGACCAAAACCAAACTAACTAAGATACCAAACTAGAAACAAAAATACTTCTCATTTGATTTCTTGTGTTGTCGTGAGAGAAGGAACAAAGGAGACACAAAAACCACCTAATAGACCACCCTAAAATAATATTAAAATGTCCTAACCCACTTTGACTAATCTTTTGACTTCATTAACCTTTGGATCAAATGTCCCCATAGACAAAATATGATTCGACAAGGCAAGGCATGCCTCATTTTCACCGAATTCCACAAGATAGACCAAGTTCAATGTGCATGTGACTAATAACACTAGGAATAGGAGAGAGCTAGGGGATTAAAAAAATTAGGAAGGCCATACTTAAGTTTTCTTTATAACCTCCTCAACACTTAGCAAAAATCTCACAAGATAGCTCACAACAACTCTCAAACTTCAAACACACTCTCCACTTAAACACATACAACTCACAAACCCTCATACCTTTGCATTACAAATCGTCGCTGTGGTAACATCGAAGGAAAGAAGAAAGGAATCATAAGGATACTAGTAATCGGGTAATATTATAAGGAGAACACGGGGTCTTACGTTCGAGCCACATTCTCATTGTTTCTTCCCCACTCTTGACGAGTGTTGTAAGTTTCTTAAAAACCTAGTCAATTTCTTTACCATTTGTCACTTTAGTATATGTGTAGCACTCGTTAGATAATTAAAAACGCAGCAAATGACTAGCAAATCGTTATGAACACGCGTGTGCAATAGAAAGAGTACTACATTCGTGACTTATAGTCACTTAAACACAAAAACACGACACTAATGATCAACCTAGAGACCATACGGGGACTTCTCGTTCCTCGTTCGCTATAAAACTCACATGAACCTAAGCGGGCCTAAAGCCCATTGTCGAGCCAATAAGCCCAAAGCGGGTCCAATAAAGGTCTAGTCCGGCCCAATAGAATGGAAATAAGTCAATAAGCACTAAGTATAAGCTATAAATAAGTTATGAATGTTTTGCAAAGTTTTCGTGAATAAAAGCTATGTTTAGGACTCGATTTGCAAAATGTAACAAGCTTGGGTTAAAGCGTAACCTTTAAAGAGTATAAAGGGTCATTTATAACTTGAACAAGTATTTTATGAAAGTCTAGAATTTGAAAAGATCGATGTCGAAGGTACAAGGGTAGCATGCTGCGTGTGCATGTGCACATGGAAACTCAAGGATCGAATATGTAATTAGCTCAAACTAGTATTAATATAAGTTTTGGGTTAAATGTGACAAGTGTGAAAAGTAAAGGTTTAAAGCGTATAAACATAACTTGGAGGGCTGTTTTGTAAATTCAGTATTTCAAGGGTTAAAGATGTCATTTTTGAAAGTTTTGATATAAAATACATTTTGGGTACAAAGTGTCATTTTCTAATAGTATAAGGACTAAACTTGTACTTTTGTAACTCAAGGGTAAAAGTGTAAATTCGGGAAAAGTTTAGCAAAACTTATAAACCCATAATAACCGTAAAAACAAGTATTTTGATCTTATGAGTATTTTATTTCGGATAACGGTAAATGTATTACTTATATATATATATATATTATAAGATTATAATTATATATATATGTCAAATCCGATAAAACACACGGGAATTTATTTCAAACACGTTAAAATACTCAACAAATCTATTAAGATCTGCGGGGAACATTTCACTTATGCGTAAGTGAGGATCACTAATTAAGGCAATGTAGCATGAAAATTAACTTAAAACGTTAATCACGATCGCACACTATTGGATTGGACAATCCAATGATCTATTGAATAAGAATATTCAATGCTCTATTATTTTGGTCATGAACCAAAATGCTCATCTTGAGACTCGCCATCTCATCATTTTAGGTTTCGAGTTGGAACCTCCGCTACATTGTGCTTGATCTATTTGTGCGTGTGCATTATCATCAAGGTGAGTTCATAGCCTCGCTTTTACTTATTTTTATAAACCCGCGAGGAGATACATGCTCTAAACTAGAACACAAGGGTTTTCATAAATGCTTGATCTTCTTGATTATTAGTCTTGCCTAAGTTGTTAGCCACAAGTCCCCGATCATGAACCATTAGTCACCGCGAGTGAGCGTAGATATCGTGAATAGTACTATGGGGAATAACGAACCCGTTTGGTTATAGAGAAATAACAAGGCGCACCATATCAATTTCTTTAGGTAATTGGCTATTACCTCCTTTGGGGCATATTCGTACACTTGGTAATTCGGTGTATGCGGTTGAGTTTTGGTTTCATGAGCTTAGCGCATAATAATCTGTGATATTTTCTTATGATATTGTTAGTTTACAATGATCATGATCTTATACTTGTGTTCAACTTATTTTAAACCTATGGACTTCACTCAACATTTTGTTGACCTTTTTAAGCATGTTATCTCGGTGATCGGTGAAGATTATGACCAAGGTGCGGAATGGGGCATGGCAAGGCTTATCGGTGGTGTAAAACATAAAAGTTATCATTTCTTTCAAACTCATGATCTTTCTTTTGGGAAAAACACTTGATCTATTTACAATATTTTGTAACAAACTATGAGTTTTCGATGAATGATAACTATTTTAATAAACGTCTCTTTTGAGTCGTTTTCTATGATTATTGACTATGATCTCCATTCAAGTAACACCGAATTAGTCTTCATTGTCATTAAGATTTTCGGGTGTTACAAACTTTTTTTTTGGTCAAAGGACGAAACTTGTCGGTCAACGTAAACCACAAGGACGAACAGTGTAATTTACTCTATTTTCTTTTATAGCAATACCAAATCTTAATATCATTCCAAACTCGTTTACAAACTAAACGACCCCTTAATCATTCTATCATGAATTGATTGTTTTACACATCAATCAAAATTTTAAAAGAAATAAATATGTCAAATCAAAATTTGAACCAAACTACCAACTCCATTTTGTGAATTTTATATAATTTGCTTGTCGATAGTTGTTAGACTTTGTATATATTCAATCTTTACAAGTTTGTTACTTTGTTGCATGACTTACATCAGCAATTGTGAATGTTGATTTTAAGTCCTAGATTCCCTACTTAGTTGTACATTGATTATTTATGCACAAATTTTAGATATCGACATAAATAAGTACAAGTAAAGTTGGGACAAGAAGAAAACCGAACTTTAATTCCAAACACAAACAAAGCAACGAATATAGATCGTGTTGACAACGAAACCGTGGGTATAACTTTATTATGGACCATTATTTATAATGGTGGAAACCTAATACCCTAAACCCACAAACCAGGGCTTGGGCCTAATTATCCACTAATATTTCATGATTCGGCGAAATCGAAAAAGCTCGAATCAAGTAGTAAACTAAGAAAAAAATAAAATAAAACAATAACCGATCGACAACACGTGGTCAACAAGCGAAAGCGAGAAACAATGGTCGACAACTCGAGGTCGACAAACAAACAAACTCTTGGTCGACAACTCTAAGGTCGACAAACAAAAATAAAAAAAAAAAAAAAAAAATGGTTTTAGACATAAAACAAAAACAAACCTTTCTATTTATTCTTTTTTTAACAAAAGAAAAATAAAACTTGATAACTAAAAAACAAAACAAAACCATTCTACCACAGCTCCTTTTGTCATTGACCCTACGGATCAAATCAGGCTTCTTGTATATGCCTTTTTTTTTTTTTTTTTTTTTTAACCTCAAACACGAGCAAAGAAGAACATCCAACTCTTGTTCATCATCCTCGAGTCCTAAAATCACCATGATCCGAAAAACAACAAAGACCAAGCATCAAAGCCGATATCAAAAGCAGATCCAACGCTAGTAAAAAAAATCACCACCATACTAGAAACAATCAACACCCAAAGTCTCCTTCTCATAAAAAGTCCTCCCAAATATAACCAACGGATCGGAGGGCGGATGCGAAGCGGCACCGTGATTAAGTCGGGTTTGAGAATACAAAGCGGTCGATAAGTTCGGACCATTGACGAGTTGAAAGACCGACTATTCGATGATGTTATTAATGGATGCACGAAAATCGGGGTTACTCGGGCTTGGGATTCACTTGGTTGGTTTGTGATAGGAAGGATGGTGGTGACGATGAACCCATGGAGCCCTCGAACCTCCCGTGTGGCCGTGGCCGAGGCGGCGTGAAGCGGGTTTGTTTAGGGTTTAGAGGTGGGATGATTAGGTCCGATACCATGTTGACAATGAAACCGTGGGTATAACTTTATTATGGACCATTATTTATAATGGTGGAAACCCTAAACCCACAAAGGCTTGGGCCAATTATCCACTAATAGATCCTACTCTTCACCACAATGCAAAAGAGATAAAGAGCTCAAAATGTTTAGTATGTTGAAATGTTGTTAAAAACTAAAATGATAAATGAAAAAAAAAATCATACTTGTCATCATTTTATTGTGGGTGTGAACAAAAATTTTTCTTTTGTGGGTCTATCTTTCAAATTCATCATCTTTAGTAGTATTATGTGACATTTTGCTCTTGGAAAAAAATTTTCTATTACTAAGAGGGCAAAATGTCCAAATTTTTGCAAAATACCATAAAGAGAATGAATTTAAAGTATAGACCCACAAAAGAAAATTTTTGTTCATACCCACAAAAAAATAGTGTCAGTAATATCTTTTTATCATTTGCCCAAAACTTAACTATAATACATTAGATCGAACAAAGGCCGACTTTTATTGAAGATGGCCTATTATCACTATCACCTCCATCACACGAGCTCCTCATCACTTTTATTTTTGCACATAGCGGTGATCACCATCACTTAAAATGTTAGTTTGTGGCGTGTGAGGTATCGGTGCATGTTTTTTTTAATGATATCGAGTGCTTCATCAACAAAAAAAAATCGAGGTCGCATAAAATGTTCCTTCTCTTTTTATGGAATGCGTATATATCATATCAGTTTCGTAATCGCATATATTCAACCAAAGTTATAATTACAGAATATATCCTTCCAAAACTTTAAAATTGTTATATATATCTAACAAAACCCATAATTGCATGTATATCCTTTCAAAGCCTTAAAATTGTCATATATATCCAAATTATTATTTTAAATATATATTTAATAGAAAAAATGTCTAATAATTATAATTGATATATAAAATAGCGATTATATATATATATTTTTTATTATTTTTATTTTTACAATTACAAAATATCTTTTTATTGGTTTGAATTTTAGTATGTCATTTGATATATATATATATATAAGGGTATAATCGTTATTTATATATCAATTATATTATAATTGATAAAAAGAATTTTCTAATTGTAAAAAGAAAAAAAATATTATAATCGTCATTTTATATATCAATTATAAGGGTTATTATCTGAAAAAGTCATTTAAAGTTTGCGGAAATTTGTTCCAAGTCACTAAAGTTTAAAAGTTGTTATTCGCGCTACTCAACGTTAAAAAGCAAACACGTCATAAATTTGGCGATTTTTACGCTTATTTTTTGGTATGTTAAGTAACATAAATGTCTTGTCTTTGAAAGTTCGATGCCCGGACGACAACTTTCATAAGTTGAGTAATATGAATGACAACTTTTAAACTTTAGTGACTTAGACAAATTTCCAAGAAACTTAAGTAACTTTTTTGTATAATAACCCCAATTATAATTATTAGACATTTTTTATTAAATATATATTTAAAATAATCATTTGGATATATATATGACAATTTAAAACTTTGGAAGAATATATACGCAATTATGAGTTTTATTGGATATATATGACAATTTTAAAACTTTGAAAGGATATATATGCGATTATGAGTTTTGATTGGATATACGCAATTATCTAACTTTGAAGGATATATATGCAATTCCCTCTTTATTTATCTTACGCGACAAAATCTAATAAGTAGCATCAACACGATTGAAATGCGATGTGCGGGAAGCTTAATATGAGTTCAAATATCGACATTGTTCGGTTTATGTTTCGAATATCAACTTGAGTAAAAACTTTAGGGTCGTTTAAGTTGGAGAAATCTCCATTTTTAGGAAAAATTTTCATATGAAAAGGAAAAACCGAAAATCAGTTTAGTCATGACTTTTTCAATAATTTTCCAAAATATGAAATTTCATTTTCCAATTTCTAATAGAAAAAATGAAAATACCATTACACCCTTCTCACTTTTTTTCATTTATAATAACACCATTTCCTTTCACATTCTCACTTTTTCATTTCCAAATATAACTCCAACTAAACGGATTTTTAAATTTCTCAACTCTTCTCAGATAAGAAAAATCATTCCCTTCTCTGAATTTAGAACGAAAAAATAAAAAATTTTCATCAACTAAACTAGCAGTTTACATTTTAGCTTAAGATTATTGAGGTCGGCATTGTCTAGTTCCCGATCTTAATTAAAATATGGATTAGCTTAAATAAAAATTTAGTTTATGAACAAGTGGGAAGAAAAGACGTGATGAGTAGCTAACCTAGAATAGTGTGCAGCACTCGTGAAGGTCGAATGGGTGCAATCTTAAGAGACCCACACATCCTCACGTGTCAAGATTGACACCGCACATTACATTTAAAAATCTTGTTGCCTTATATAGTGAATTTAGCTATAATTGTTATCGAAGGTCATTTGTATATTTTTTAAGAGAAAGACAAAAATAAAGTTCAAAATCTTTTTGAAGTCTTTTTGTAGTCGTTTTTAACTCAATATTCAAATGGTGTGTCACGCAAGAACCGCCGATGCAGCCTTCACCCAAAATTCATTATCACAAGTAACCACTGACCAGAACTCCACCCAAAATTCATGGCGTGTCCAAACGAAAGACAAAAGACAAATAATAAAAAAATATAAAAGTGTCTTTCATTTGGACACGTGGCGATTTTGGGTGGAACAATGAAATCATTGCATAACCATTTTGAATATTGGGTTAAAACTCGACCACAAAGTGACTTCAAAAGATTTTATTATTTTTGATTTCTCTTTTTTAATTGATGGACACATTTATACTCTTGCTTATGCAAACACACCTTTGGCTTCAAAGTGTCAACACTTTTTAAGAAAAAGTTGGCGATATTTTAAATATACCTCGAGGCTGCATGACTTTTTCTTCCAATCGACGAGCCAAGTAATGTCATCCACTTTTCGTAACCCTATCATTGAATTTTACTTTTCGTACCTATTGATTTTAATCGACTTAGATCCAAATAATTTTTAAGATTAAAGCTAAATTCTCTTTTGTTATTTTTAGAAAAAGTCAAACTTTAAACTATTATTTTATTCCTTAATTTCTTCCCAACGCCGAAATGACTTCAAATAATTACTTTGAGCTCCTTTTTAAAATTTGTACTTTTGTACTTTTATCCTTTTTTACGTAAAAAACACTTTTACTTAAGCGTATTCCTTTTTTGTTGCTTTTCATATGACAAATCTTCCTAACCTTTATTCGATGAATTAGAATAACACATACATTACAAAATACTCCCCAAGCCAAGATCTATCCATCTTCTAGAAACCCCGCAAAAAATGTTTCATATCCGGGTATGTATTTCTATTTTTACATTAAAATTTGTTTTTACTTTCCTATATTGATATATATAAATTGTTCGTATCTTTGTTTTTTCCGTGTTTTATTTGAAATTAATCATGTTTAATCGTAGTTTTGCAACAACAATTTTGTTTATTTAACTTAGCTAAGGTTTTTGATTGTGTTGGGGTTTTTAATTTATCTGGTGTTTGAAGATGTGCTGCTTTGTTGTTGTACCTTTGGAATAAGTGCACTAAGGAATGAAGTAATATATGGTATTTATTACAAAATTGTACAATATGCATTAATTGTAAATAATGTGCATGCTTGGATGATTGGCAATGAACCAATGGTCCGCCACAATATGATTGAATCGCGCTTTTTATTCCCCTTATATGTAATTAAGTAGAATATGTTTTTTTTTTTTTTTTTTTTTTTTTTTTTTTGTAGGAAATATGAGGCTAAAATCATCATGAAGTAAACCAAACTACTTTTCTTTAATAAAATCCAAGTTGGATCAAAACGAAGGAAGTTGTTTCGGGAACTTGTTTGGTAAATGGTTGGACCTTTCTTATTTTGACCACGAAGCACATATGATAGATTATATTTTACAAAAACAATGTTATCCGAATGAAAATCATTATGATATGCCGATTGTATATTATATTGAAGACCGTCCCTACATTTGATCGTCCATAGTTTTCGCTTATCACTTGGTTTTCATTTTGGAAAAGTAAGTATTGAAAATATAGGTCTGGACACCTCAATTTTAGGTCAAGGGTTTTCCCAAACGTTCGTGTTCAAAAATTACAAACTTAGATATTTTGGTTTAATTGAGGATGAAGAGGCATTTGGTATCATATGCGAAGATGCGAGACTCTGCATCTATTGTTAGCTTTGGAGGTTATCTTCATGGGCGATTATTGGTTCGTGAAGTTGATGATACTCTCATGCGATTAGTTCAAAACCTAGATGATTGGGATGTCTTTCCATGGGAGAGCATATTTGGAGGCATTTGTATGATGAAATTTTGGATGTTGCGGATAAACACAAGTGGGATTTCCTTCAAGGTATTAACAAAGACCACAAGTTTGTTCCAACCTATGTTGTCGAGATTCGTTTGGGCTTTCAAGGTTAATATTTTATGTATCAATATACACTGGAGTCATTTTATGTATCAATATTTTATGTTATTTTTTTTATGGAACTTGCAACATCCGTATAGATATGGATACTGGAGTCATTTGAAAGAAGCATTCTATGGTGGAATAAAGTTCCTGATATTATGCCAAGAGGAGTAGCGTGGTTAAAGAATACACCCTTCAAAAGATCTGATTATAAGTTTCTTTTTGGAAAGGTAAAAGTCTTCATCAAATTTGTCGTATTAATGCAATCTTTTATTCTACATTAAATTTTCAATATTATTACTTCATTTTTAAAGAATCCAATCCTGTTAAAGAACTTAGACCGACAATAGCTGAGAGGAGATCGATTGGTATATAAAGTTTGGCGTTTTCCATGATTACATACCTAGAACTCCACGGTGAAAACCACACATCTTTACGACGAGTGGTTGAAGAAGATGGCATGAACACGCAAACGTGGCAAGATTGAAAGGAAACATTTACCTATTATCTGTGAAGTGAGAGCGAGATAATAGAGAGATAATATCTGAGGATGGTGTTATTACAGAGTTAAATAAGCGTTTGTTCAAACTCGAGGCAATTATTCGAGTTATTTATACTTTATATTCTCCTCATAGACCCATCAATAATCACACGACTCATCGATAATAATATACGTCCTTAATATTTTGTATCCTTTATTTCGTGTTCTTGCTCGAGAAAGAAATGGGGTAATATATCCTTTTTTCGATATATACTTTGACATCCTTTTGATTAATTTATTTTTCAGTATATATGCTTTTATAAATAATTTTTTCATTCTTAGGAGAAATTGGAGTTAACTAATGATCTTCGCATCTAAGTGCAGTTTTGTGATGAGCTTAATCATGATTTTCTTGCCTTGTTTGAGTCAAGTCAGTCAAGCATTGATACTAGTTCATAAGCGCGGCTAGATGATTTTTCTGATGACGATGTTGCAAAGGTAACTTACAAAATCAGTAAACATGTGTAAAACCATTTTCGTACCATAACATATTATAACGATAGTAACTATATAAACGTTGACAGGAATTTATTATCCAAGAAGAATTGAGGTTGCGACATGAAGAATTACAAAGGGCCGGTTAAAAGAGCAACAGTTGATGCAACAAGATAAGAGGTTAAGGATGGAAGAGGACAAGTTGATAATCTTTGGAAGAGCAAAGAGGTTGCGATGAAAATGAACGAAAGAAAAGGGAGAAGCAATCATGAACTCGGATCATATGAAAGCCGGTGAGAGCGCGTTTTGCGGCTTCAAAATGAGTGAACAACGTTCGGGTGAAGCTAATTCGTATTATTGGACTAAGGCATATCTTTGAAAAGAAAAGACGATGCTCTAGCTTACCCGATCCGAGATATGAGTGAAAACTTAAAATTGTCATGCCTTGGGTTGAGGTATGAAAAATACTTCTTGACAACGTTTTAAAATATATCTTGTTAATGACAATTGATTATATGTGTAATCGTTTCATATACTATGATCTTGCACGCTCAAAGAACATCAATGAGTTCATTTACAAATGAATTTGACGAATTTCTTGGACAAATTGGACCGCTTAGCGCAAGTTTCCTTGGTGTGACGATGTGTGTGTGGATAGAAGGTTTTGGGAAAGTTTGGTTTGCTTAGACACGCCTAGGAAACGTTGGCTAAGGGATGAGGCAAGTACTCATACAACTGCTATTTTATTGAATTGATTTCTTATAAGGTTTATCACACTCATTCATGTTTCTAAATTTACTGACACATAGAGTTGTGGGTTAATTACCTTTGGCATGTTAGACCCGACACGACCGATTGGGCGATGGTTAGTAGCTATTTTGTTCACACATTACAAAAATCGTTGCCGTTGTGGTATGCTAATGGTGAAAGATACTCTATTCCATGGTCCGATGTTAACCATGTAAGTTATGATATATATATTTTCTTCTAGTCCGTCTCATTAATATAATTAACCCGTTTAGCTTTTGCCATATATTAATGTTATGTTTGTGACCCAAACGTTGTAGGTTTTCATGCCTATTAATGGCTGAAGCTCATTGGTGTCTTTGCGTTTGGAGCTAGACACGAGGCATTGTTACCTTTATGATAGCGGTCAAACTTTTGAAGAGGAATGGCGATAGTTTTATATCAAAGCGAGGAGTGTTTATGTGTTTGACTATTTATTCATATGTCATAAGAATTAATACAAAACCGTTTAACCGATTTTAAAACATTAGATTTTTTATAACAGTGTAACTTTTGTCCACATCTACAACTACCTGAGGTCCTAGCACAAGCACAAGTATTTGAGAAGAAAGGCATTGATCCGGCAAGTTATTTCATTACATTTACTATCACGAACAAGTACCAAGCGGTAGGGATATTTGGTGATTGTGGTATTTGGGTATGTATTTTTATACCGCTTGGCTTTTGGTCTATCATTGGATGTGAAGGATCCTATTCAGGCTGCGCTTTCATACCGTGAACAAATGGCTAGTTTTTTTTAAACACCGTGTTTGTGTTTAGTGATGCTTCTAGTTTGATGTATTATCTGAAACAAATTGATAACCATATGTTCCCTTGAATGGTTTTAATTTTTCTATTCAGTATGTTGTATTATATTGTTGTCTTCAAACTAATGTAATAGGATAATTAAACAGTGCCATAACAAATTAGACACACTACAAAACATATTTGTATATTAGTAATATTTTTCTAAAAAATAAGCAAAAACAAAGACACACCAAACTATGGATATACAAAGTAGGGCAAACCCATGCATGCTACTTTACAAGTATTGTCCATTGGGTAATAGCTATTTATGCATTATCCAACATGTAACTAGGTGACTTTGTCTTGGTATGGGTGAGTTTGACTATATCTTACATATATCATTAGATTTATTAACCAAAACTAAATTTTATCTTACATATATTTTGTGTTTTTGATTTCAACTAACTATGACATCACAAAACACGAATCAAAGGCTGTGGTGATTTATGGTATCAAGAATGGTCGTAAGTTTGTCCATTTACTTTTTCTGTTAATGTAAACTAAAGTTGGTTTTTGTGTTAATATTTTGTTTTGCTGAATTATTTCCATTGTTACACAGAATGTCTGAAAACAGTCAAGATCTTGGGTTTGATGTTTATCATGGCAATCGGTTCTTTTTTTATCCCTTGAGATATTTAGGTGGAGATGTTTTACATTTGAGGTTACCTAGGTTGAGTAGGTTATCGTATTCTCAAATATGTGACATACTGTTGAAAGAAATTAAGCAGGATATTTGGGCTTGGTATTTTTGTCTTTCAAGTAGTAGTCTAGAGGAAGGGTTGACCCTTGTAGAAGGTGATAATGATGTCAAGAAACTGTATGTCATGGCTGAGCTCCATGGGTTAGTTGAGATCTATGTTTCTCATCAGCCACAGGTTCATTTAGTTAGCTACTATCACAAGAACCTGTCTTTTGATTCCTCAGACGATGAAGTGACATATAAAAATAAAAGTCACGAAAAGAAAAAAAAAAGATGTCGACTATCTGTCGTTTGAAGAACTAATGGCATGGGAACTGGGAAGAAGAGGAAAAAAATTCACCACCTTACCTTAGGACACCTTATGTCAAGCCTGTTAATACAAATAAGTCATAAAAACGTTTATTTATATTTTACGATCTTCTAATGTTTTGTCGATAACAAACGTAAAATCATTTTAACGAAACAAATAGAATACGTAAATAGTTTGAGTTAAGAGTTTCCTAACACTACTTACGTTTTCACATAAAACACTAAAACAAGTATAAGTGATTTTATGATTTAAATACATATGTACAACAACTAGTGTTTACATATTGGGTTAGCATATACTTAAGCTAAGTATATTAAAATGGGTAAAAACAAGTATATACTAAATGGGAAAAAACTAGCAAATGGTATTGACCCATAACCCATGGTTTTATATATACCACTTAACAAAGTTCATTGTATCTAGAAAGAAAACCATGGCTCAACCCATAACCCATGACCCATGACCCATAACCAAAAATACCCATGGGCACAGAGGGCGTTCCACGGATCCACGGCTTTGTGCTAATTGGATCCCAGTGGAAGGGATCCGTGGGATTCGGGAGCGATGAGAATTTTCTCTATAAATAGAGAGCCATTTCTTCCTTTCTATTTATCACTTTACACATACTTTCCCCAAGTATTCTAACCCTCTAACCTCGGATCCAAGTGATCTATGTAGTTTGTCTTTTGTTTTGTGTGATCTTCTAGGTTCCTCTTAAGGAGAGATCACCACTTCTTGAAGACGTCAAGCTCAAGTCCATGAGTTGCCATGCTTCGTCATCATCAAGACAACTAAGGTTCTCTTGTTGATAGTTCTTACTTTCTCCATAGTGTGGGTTGAAGGCATTAGTGAAGAATGCCCAAAGTGTCAAGATGAAAGCATTAGTGAAAGGTGCTCATCATCCGTGTCAAAGCATTAGTAAAGAATGCTAAAGGTGTCAAGACGAAGGCATTAGTGAAGGGTGCCAAGCGTTGTGTCTAAGGCATTAGTGAAGGATGCCGAAGAATTAAATCAAGTCGCATTTGGGAAGAATGCCTAGATTGTATAATCGATGAGGTGCATCGTTGTACATATAAGTAATTGTTTATTTCCAATGATAGTGATATCCTTGATGGTATTGTAACAAGGAGTGGATCTCCTTGAGATTAGGTGTTGTGTCGTGAAGGGTAGTAGTTCCTCCATAGTAATGGAACTAGGTACTTAGCCTAGTACCTAATAAAGGGTAGGCGACGTTGTGATAGGATTAGTTCTCCTTGGTGTGAAAGAACTCGGTGGTTAGCCTAGCACCGTATAAAGGGTAGGCAACGTAGTGATAGGTGTGGTTCCCCTTGGTGTGAAGGAACTCGATGATTTAGCTTTGTCTGGAAAAAGGTTAAGCGGCGTTGTGAAGGCTTCTCCGCCATAAGGAGTTGGTGTAGTGCTTACGAACTCTCGATTAGGTGACTCGGGAGTGGAGTAGGGCAGGAAGGTGTCCTTGTAGCCGAGCCACTATAAATAACTTGTGTCGTGGTGATGTGCTTCTTACTCTTTATCTTTCATTACACATTTATATATCTATCTATCAACGTCCAACATAAACAACCAAATAGATTGACATAAGTCGATCTAAATATTTAAAATGAAGTTTTAAATTGGTAAAACTATTCAACCCCCCCCCCTTCTAGTTTTCCACAATTGGCATCAGAGCTTCGTTACCAAGTTTCTTAGAGTATGTTGTACTTTAAAAACTTGATACGATCCATGTATGTTTGAAAACTACAAAGAAGGATTATTTTTGTCATATTTTAAAAAATCAGTATCTTGTTTATTGTTGGACAATGATAGAATGCTCTAATATTTTTTTTTCTCTCTTAAAGCATTATCCATAATTGGATTTGGAGTTACCAAGTAAATCATAAAGAATTTATCTAAATATTTCTTTTCGCAAAAAGAATGTTTACGTATTCTTACAACATAAATCTGGAGATTCCAAGAAGATCACAAAACATCTAAATACTTCTTTTCTTTAAAAGAATATTTGGAAAAGGTATGATCTTTAATTACATACATTATTATTATTATTAAAATCTTAGTTGCATGATTTATTAGTAATTGTTCTAGTAGCTATTCATATTATAGTCTTCATCTAATTAGTTTTCTCCGACCTATTTGTATAGACTTCATTATCAACTTGTAATAATGATATCTTGGTTATTCGATAACCTCAATCATTATTCATCACAAAAGATTTATTGATACTTCATCTATGTCAATAAATATCCATGTGAAACTTCTTATATTATGATAAAATGGGATTTTATTATAATGTTTGAAAAGCTTCCCAAGAATTATGACTAATTCTTAAAAAGGGAACCTCGTCTAATAGGAATAGTATTAAATCGTCAAAACCTCAAACCACAAATCTTTAGAACCTTAACACCAAAACACTAGGCGTTTTAGAACTCCCAAACCAAAGTTATCAAGGAATTTTGAGTCGATTTTTGTTGTCATGCGGATCCCTAAGTTTATACTAGCGGATCCCATATGAGAGGATCCGCGGGATCCGTGCAAAAGCGATGATAAGCTAAAAATGATCACCGTGGATGTTCCACAATCATACTCACTCTAAAGACTCACGAACAAAAACTCGGTAATTGTTCATAGGAGCAAATTGATCATTCTTCTCAAGCTTAACAATCACTTGTGTAAGTATAATCTTCACTACATTGTTAATTTAATTCCTTGATTCTTAGAATTACAATTCCTTCATCTTTAAGAGTTGGGTTCAAATGGGTTTATCATAATTTGTCACCACATTGTTTTTAAGATAATCTAAATCAAAGAATTAACATTGTTAATACAAATTAAACACATTTCTTGAACTCAACAAAGATGATGAGAGCAAAATTGTGATCAAACCCTCTAGGTTACTATTCACCATTAACACCACATTGTGGTTGTGTTGTTTAGGAACATCATGCCAAGCAACAAGCAACAAGATTACCAAGACACCACTCACTACATTCCCATGTACCATAGGAAAAATGGATTAAGTCCGGACGATAGGAAAGCCTTTAAGTTGCTTGAAAGGAGACTCTTTCATGAAGGTAAAGTTGTTGATCCATCATTCCTTGCAAATACCAACATGAGGGAAGTATTTGGAACTATTGGGTTTGATTGTTTATTGGATATAAACGAGCAAATTTGCCCGGTCTTTGTGCTTGAGTTCTACAAGACTATGGGTATAATTAGAAATGATGATGGGTCCCGATAACGCCTAAAATGAACATGTTTTTAGTAGCGTTATTGTTGGTTTTGTGCATGATCATCGACTATATTTACTCATAAAAGTTGCAAAAGTGCAAAGATACGTATTATGTATGTATATGTAGCCAGGTATCACGAATGATGAAGAAATGAAGTTTTTATGCACATTTGGAAGATTCTCGAGGAAGGAAGTCGAGCTAGGAAGCTTTTGGATTCAATGATTGGGAAGCACAATGATTTCTAAGTATCTCTGACAAGGAAAGAT
This sequence comes from Chrysanthemum lavandulifolium, assembly GCA_022545495.1. Classification (NCBI taxonomy): domain Eukaryota; kingdom Viridiplantae; phylum Streptophyta; class Magnoliopsida; order Asterales; family Asteraceae; genus Chrysanthemum; species Chrysanthemum lavandulifolium. The sequence goes on from CM040241.1 coordinate 270,757,501, forward strand.
CAAGTTTTGCCTTGAAAATCATCGGTGAAAGCAAAGAATGAAGCGTATAAGCGGAAAGTCAACAAAAGTCAATCGGCAACACCCGACCGTTCGGTCGTAACCCGTAACGGATCCGGTGGGCATTTGAATCAAACGCAACCGATCCGGTTGCCATCAGAATCGATCCGGTTGCATGAACTGATTGCACAAAGTTGCATTTATTGTTGCCTTAACTCCCATAATCATTGGAGGCCGATCATTTCTTGATATTAACTTGTTGGAAACGTTTTGGTCGATTGAGCAAGCATATTTGGCTATATAAGGAACCTAGTCCTAGTTTACTAGGTGTGACACAACCAAAATTGTATTAGTTTACATCTAAACTAATACCAACCATATTATTCAGCCTAAAAGCTTGGTTCTTACTGAAAAACGTCCAGGAGCAAGGAGGGAACAATTCTCATCCATAGTTTGGAGTTATACGGTGAATCTAGGTGATTGGAGGCGCGTGGTTGCTACAATCCACGAATTCTAGTTCTTGTAATCACAAAAGTTTAGGTATTCTATGAACTTTGTTATGGAATTCTATTCTCTTGAATTATTGGAATTACTTTGTTATGATTTGTGTTTAGTTATTATTATTATCATGGAGTAGTTTTGGGATATACTTGTGTGTTGGGATGTAGTTAATCATATTAGTGTTCTCAAAATGTGATGCATGTATATATGATCTTGTTTAAATAAGTTTGTTGGAAAAATACTAGTCTTGGTTTGATTTGTTGATAAAACATGTTTTAAGAAAAAGGACCGAAAGGATTTCTCTTGTGTTTTATTCCAAAAAGTTGAGTGACAAACTAGTATGGGGATATGGTGATTGACAACCACCATGTTTGCTTATTAAAACAAGACTAGGAACATTTTCATCACGAAAGATTCGAAGATTCGTAAGAACAAATTTAATAAGAACATGTTGCAAACAAATAGAATTTCTAAAGGATAATCATTAGGATAAGGACCGAAAGGATTACCTATATGTTTTGTTCTTAGAATGATTTTACAAACATATACCATGGTTGGGGATCATTTGCTTATAATTTGTGCATCACATCAAGAGTATACACCAAACCTTCATGAATGCTATTTATGATTGACTATAGACTACACACAAGTATATATATTTCTTATTATTGAATTTCACTATAACATAACTATTTGAGGAAGCCTTGACAAGCTTTCTTGTTGGAATCTTTTCAACAAAACAGTTTCAAACACAAAATCCCTTGGGACGATCTCGACTTACCAAACTTTGCTATCACGGACGATTATACTTGCTCGTATATGTTAATAGATTAGACGGTTAAATCATGTTTATAAATTTTTAAAACTTGCACTACGCGTAACACATCAGGTCCATTTCAATTGAATTCACTATAAATGGACACGAGTTCACCTTTTCACTTGAGGAGTTTGGAAGAATAGTAGGGGTGCCACATGATGGTGTTTGCATGTACTCTAATGAGTGGTCGTTGGAGGAATTACACTCTATGGTTGATCATCACGACATTTATCACACAATAATCCCAGAAGCAACCACGGTAAGGGACACCGTGTTTATGCCAAGAGCATCCCCTTCAAGGGTGACTAGAAAGTCAAAAGTGATCTATAGGGATCCTTTTCAAATGGAGCTTTCGGAGATGTATGCACTATATAGAAAATGGGAATTTGTGATAAGGGAGAATGTGGTGTGTCTAGTAGGAAACAAGAATCACCCCAATGCATTTCTAAGCTTCATGATCTATTGTCTTGTGACCGAGACCCGCTTCAACATTGCCTACTACATGATCAAGAGAATGGCAAGTGTGAGAAGCATGGACAAAATGGTGCTTCCATATGCAATGCTTCTAACCCGGCTTGCCAAATTCATCTTTGCATTAGACCCTTCTCCATAATCCTTGGATCATAGCTTTTGCAATAAGGTTATGGTACCATTAACCGAGGGTAGAACAACAAGGTTTATGGTGGAAGGCAAGAGCCACACCCACCTACCGGATTCCTCGGACGAGAGGAAAGGCAAGAGAAGGTGAAGGTGAAGGGAGTAGTAGCAACCCACTTGAAAATATCGATCTTGACCCCTTGGACTACATTAACCAATTGCCAAACATCCCTAATGAATCACCCGAATGGCAACAAACCAATGGAATCTTCAAATGCTTCGCCAATTTCTTGAGGAAGAAGAAGTGAAGATAGTTCGATAAAGAGTGGAGGACGGGTGAAGAAGTGAAGGAGGAGAATAAAGGTAAGGTCTTAGAACTCAAATGTATGATGAACAATTTCAAACAATGGCTTGTAAACACTTTAAACTATGCTCGTAGTATCTAGGTATTGCCATATCTTGGCACTAAACAATCCTAACTTAGGTATTTGGAAAATGAGATTTCACGACTCCTTTAGTGGTCGTCGTCACTCATTCTAGGAATTTTGGCTCTTCCTACTTTGATGTACATTATATTAGTTGTGAGCTTGCATTTAGTCCTCATAGAAACAACTAGGAAAAGCATTTACTATAAAGTGCAATGTTGAACATTTCACAAAGCTCTCGATCTGCGGTTAGCGGATCGACTTTTGAACTAGCGGATCCCTCCCATAAGGGAACCGCGGGATCCGTGGCATCTGATACACAATACAGATTTGGCTACATCTAAATAGTCTACTAGATCACCTCAACCAAGTCAAACATAAGATACTAGAGCCAACTAAGTCTTCCTCAAATAATTGAAAACCTCACCTTCATTCGTGGCTTATCTAGGATATTCTTTTTGAAATGTTTTTGATTTGTCAACTAGTCAAAACTCACCATAATTCCGCTCCAACACTCACACATCATCTATCACGTTTGATAGCACTTAGTTAGGTATATCTTTTAATTTTAGCAAATTAATCACAATCACCTTTGACTCAAAATTAGGCTAAAAAAACTAGTTTTTCATTTCTCTTTATTTTTAAAGATTTTAGTAAATTCCTCTTAGGACATCATCTGACTTCTAAGACTTGTTATCACTATTTCTCCACATTAAATTAAATGGAATCCTTGTCAAACATATAGTTAGACTACCCAAGGTCAATTTTCTTGGCCAAAACCATCATTAAGCACCATTACTTGTTATGGTTGAGGATTTGAGATATCCAACTGCTAAAGAATTCAAAATTAAGTCAAAACCTCGAAATCCATTGATAATAAACCTTACAAAAGCATAATCATTTCACCTAAAACACAGCCGATAGCGGATCCACGGTCTTTAACCAGCGGATCCTCTTGAGAGGATCCGGGATCCGTAGGCAGCAGAGCCTCAATCGACTTCCATATTGATTCAAGTCACCTTTTGGTTCTCTAACCACTTTTAGCATTCATTTATTATCCTCCTAGAGTGATCAAAACTTAAGAGCATGCCTAGTATTCTAAGTGGCCAAGAATTTAATTTCTTAATTCAAATTATTCTTTATAAACCAAACAACCTTAGGATTAAGTCACCACTCTCACACATATCAAAATCAAGAACTAAGAAGTTCTTGCAAGCATTATCATCACTATGACTAAGGCTCTTGCAACAACTCTTCAACCATAGGATCATCCAAAAGAAAGGTCAAATGATCCATGAAATCTCATCCACGAAACATCTCCCATTAGAGATAATGATGCTAGAATTTCACCTCATCAAACTCATCCAAAAGCTAAGAGAACCACACGGATTAGCATCAAACCTTTTGGACTAGAAAAAGGATCATCTAGTTCAAAACCAAACATGGCTAGTTCTAGCAAGCCATCAAAACCATCATTCATTGAGCATGGTCTACATTCGTCGAATGAGCCTCTCCCTCACCCAAACATCTATTCATTATTTCACTCACCACAAAGAAACTCCCATTCACCAACCTTTTCGTTAAATAGGGAACCACCTACAACACCCACTAGCCCATCATGGGAGACAAGGAACAACCTTGATCATATGGAAGAAGTTCCATTACCACCCTCATTTTTAGAACCACTTTCTACCTCTCAAAATGAAGACCCGCAAACACACATTGAGCCTCCTCAAAATATCCATTTCCCTTCGGGCTTAAACCAAGACAATAATTTTCCAAATTGTCTAAACACTCAAGGACTTGTTCAAGAAGTACGAAATGAGATACATTTCATGTTTAATCATCTTCTTGCAAAGTTGGATCAAATCAACAAGTCCGCTCATCCCTAGACTCATGCACATTTTAGCATTTTAAGTCTAGTAACTAGTTAGTATTTAGTGGTACTTGTATGTCCTAGTTTATTCTCTTTGTTTTAGAGATTTGTTTGGTTATCTCTTGTTTTATTGAATGAACATTTATATGCTTTACTTATTTTGTGCGTTGTGCTCTTTATTGCACATATATTGTCTCCACACTAGCATTGTTTGACACTTCTTCACTTCTTTGAAGAAAATGTCACCGATAGCCGGATCCTCCAAAATGCCTAGACGGATCCTCCGATAAGGGAACCGTGGGATCCGTGGTATGCGAGCACATATTTCTACTAACTTGAGTTTTATTTGCGTGAAATTATGCACTATACTCTTGTTTTCTAACCTTTACTTTGTAGATTTTGAAAATAACACATGAAGATTTTGACACCATAAAGCTAGGGGAGCTTTGTGTCAAACGTAATTGCAAAAACATTTGCAACAATCCAATCTTGGATTATACTTCATGACACCCATTGCAACTTTGCAATCTTCAGGGGAGCACGCCGTCACTTAGGCGAACCATTTGCAAACATAATTGCAAACACAATTAGTTTATCTTCGTCATGTTCTTGGCGCCTTTCAAAGGATGGACTCGTCGAGGGGAGTTAAGAAGAGTACCATTCCCGTCACTTGCTCTCTTTACATTTTACATACCTTTTCTTATAAAATTGTGTTAGCTTCTTTTAACACTTTTGTTTCGACAAAAGGGGAGAAGAAAGTAAAAACTACAAATTCAAACTTTTACGAATTATAGCTTTTCCTTAAAATAACTTTATGTTTTGTCATCAACAAAAGGGAGATTGTTAATACAAATAAGCCATAAAAACGTTTATTTATATTTTACGATCTTCTAATGTTTTGTCGATAACAAACGTAAAATCATTTTAACGAAACAAATAGAATACGTAAATAGTTTGAGTTAAGAGTTTCCTAACACACTTACGTTTTCACATAAAACACTAAAACAAGTATAAGTGATTTTATGATTTAAATACATATGTACAACAACTAGTGTTTACATATTGGGTTAGCATATACTTAAGCTAAGTATACTAAAATGGGTAAAAACAAGTATATACTAAATTGGTAAAAACTAGCAAATGGTATTGACCCATAACCCATGGTTTTATATATACCACTTAACCAAGTTCATTGTATCTAAAAATAAAACCATGGATCAACCCATAACCCATGACCCATGACCCATAACCAAAAATACCCATGGGCAAGAGGCGTTCCACGGATCCACGGCTTTGTGCTAGCGGATCCCAGTGGAAGGATCCGTGGGATCCGGGAACGATGAGAATTTTCTCTATAAATGAGAGCCATTTCTTCCTTTCTATTTATCACTTTACACACATACTTTCCCCAAGTATTCTAACCCTCTAACCTCAGATCCAAGTGATCTATGTAGTTTGTCTTTTGTTTTTGTGTGATCTTCTAGGTTCCTCTTTAAGGAGAGATCACCACTTCTTGAAGACGTGCAAGCTCAAGTCCATGAGTTGCCATGCTTCGTCATCATCAAGACAACTAAGGTTCTCTTGTTGATAGTTCTTACTTTCTCCATAGTGTGGGTTGAAGGCATTAGTGAAGAATGCCCAAAGTGTCAAGATGAAAGCATTAGTGAAAGGTGCTCATCATCCGTGTCAAAGCATTAGTAAAGAATGTTAAAGGTGTCAAGACGAAGGCATTAGTGAAGGGTGCCAAGCGTTGTGTCTAAGGCATTAGTGAAGGATGCCGAAGAATTAAATCAAGTCGCATTTGGGAAGAATGCCTAGATTGTATAATCGATGAGGTGCATCAAGCCTTTTGTTGAAGCTAGTTTATTAAGAGGAAAATCTCAATTTGGTGGTAATAATGACATTGAATACATTCCTCCTTGTTTAAGGACTACAATCCGACCTTATGTGTCCTATGACTTTGAAGATTCTTAAACACTTGTTTAAGGAACTCCGACCATGTGTCCAATGAATTTGAAGATTATTTAACCGAAGTCCACTGTTATTCGAGTGTTTGTCAAACGAATGTGGGTTCGAATTTAGTCCGTTAAGGGTAAGAACCCTTTTAACGACTTTAAGTGCTGGTAATCATGACCTTCGGGATCCATAGGCTACTAGTTTACTCCCATCTATTCAAACCAGCCCTTTAAAGTGTAAGAGGCTTTTTGATTATATTGATGACCTTCCTACAGTTGGAAGCTCTACTGTTATTCGATATGTGTCCAAGAAAAGTCGTTTTGAAACTGGTACCTTGAAATCTAGGAGATTATTTGATGATTTTGAATCAGTTGGTAGTAAACAATCTGATGATATGAAGGGTGATGAGGCAATCAGTTTGGTTAATGATCCAGTGATAGTTGATTGTTCCACGGCTGATGGTTCCATGTCATACCCAGGCTCTCCTGATCCAAGTAATTCGAAGGTATGATGAAGGCTACCATGTGGTAGTTATTTGATCTTCCAGGGTGGTATGTACCCTGTTAAACAATTTGTATTTTGGTTCTTTTCCAGGTATGATGCCTGATGAAACAATTTATTTTCAGTCTGTGGTGAAGGCTACGGCCTAATACAATATTTGCTTTATGATCGTTAAGGCTTCGGCCTTTAGACTAGTTAGTGTATGTTACAAACTACTATGTGTATGTTACATTGATGATGGTTCTACTACTATGTGTATGTTACATTGCAATCATTTTGATTAAATATGCTGATATTGTAACAATTTTGATTGCAATACCATCATCACCTGTATGGCACTTTGCTATACACTGGCAATGTCTATTTCGACTTGGTTCTATTAGTGATTAAATATGCTTATGTTGTAACAGTTCTGACTTGGTTCTATCAGTGATATTTTTCATTAACAACACTAAAACAAACATTAATTTTCATAGATAAGATTTTCAATACAACCATTACATTCTCAACCGTTACATTCATATCATTCATTATTCAACCATTACATTCACTCAAACAGTACTGCTAGAACCACATCCTTCTTCATTTGCTTTCCTTTCCTTGAGTTTTTTATAGAATTCTTCCAAATCTTTAATCCTTTTTTCCAATGCCTTAACTTTTTCTAGTGTAATGCCATCTTGGTTCTCCTTCTCCTTAACATCACCATCTAGCATTGTAGCTTTTTCTTCTATCGAATTCTCATCCTCTTTCTGTCGGCACTTGTTCATAATTACCTTTTTCAAATAACACACTTAAACCTTATCTTTTATCTTTTTGGCCACATCCACTTTCTACCGACCAGAACCCTAGCTGTTTTCGTGCAATTCTGTCTTTTCGTTCAATTATTAAAATTGAATTTCTCAAAAGGTTCGTGATACTTTATTGTCATGGTCCCCCATATCAATATTGATTGTATTTTATGTTTCAATATTCATATCAAATTTTTTGGCCACATTAGCTTTACATGCTTGTTGCGCTTATATTCTTTCTTATTCATAAAATTAGTAGAGTTTTAATATTTTTGTAATTGTTTATAAGGTAATCATGGCAATTGAGTTTGTGGTGCGACCAAACATAACTATTTACCACAGGTTTCTTGAGCTTCCTCAATTATTTTCTTGACCGTGCTTTTAATGGGAATCGGCATTTATATTTAAGCGGGATTCAAAGACAACGGAAGAAAGTAAGGATTTTTGCTCGGTTAGGAGGTCCCATTAGGATTATTAGTAACAAATGGGTAGAATTTGTTCATGAAAACATGTATACGGATATTCATATGTTACACTTTGTTCAAGAAGGTGATGACTCTTTTTACGTTACTGGCTATGATTCTAATGGGTTGGAAGTTGAGGGATATGCTGCTGTAGAAAGTCGTCATTTAAGGTTTCAGAGTTAACAGCTGCCATACCCTGAAATTCCATACGTTATTTATAAGAGTTCATTTTTTTGTTTACGTTTTTATACCAATAAGTGTATTTTATTACTGTATATGTTATAATTTCCAATCATGTTGTTGTCTCAGACATTGCCCGGAAATTTTCTAGATGGTATTGGGTTTCAAGGTACTGTTGTTGTTGTTGAAGGAATGGAGTTTAATGTAGATGTTGCTTGGGGCTATGAAGGAGGTCATGATCATCGTCCTTTGTATGTTATGTATGATGAAATGTGGTTGGATGCTCTTCAATATTCTGATATTGAATTTGGGGATGTTATTGTTTTTACTAAATTGGAGAACAATAGCTTAAATATAACGGTGTTTGGTTTCGATGGTAGGGCTAAGATACAGGGGCAGTTTCTTGGTGTGACGCAATTGTTTTTTCCACAAAATGATCTTGATAATGAAGATGGAGGTAGGCTTGAAATCTCATAATCATATTTAGTAATATCATAACATATATCTTTAAGATTTATTTTGATATTTTTGAAACAGGTGATGAGCGAATGCAACACATTTGCCAATGGTTTGGTCACCTTGATCATTTTGGTGAGAGAACTGATGTCTTTTACAGAAGGTCTTCTGAAATTATTGCGTTATCTAGACTTTTAAGTTTGTGTTTTGCGTGTACTTTTTTTTATGCATTTATATATTTTTATATAATTTTTTTTGGTACATAATTTTTATTTTTATTATTTATTTATTTATTTATTCTTTTTTTTGTAAATGTTAAACACCAGGATATTCCAGACCATTTTCTTGACAATAATCCTATGCATTTTTTTTCAAAATGCACTATTTAGGAATGATGAATTCGAATACATGATGCGAATTCAGATGGACTATCATAGAGACAATCCATACTAGGTGAATCATGTGAATGCATTAGGTGACTGGAACCACTTTTTTGAAGATTGTGAGTTTGAGTATGGAAAGATGATAAGGTTTAAGTTCATGTATGTAGATTGTTATGATGATTTGGAGTATCTTGTTTTCCATATTTGTTAGGAAATCGGATACGTTTCACGAATGACATTTTTTTTTTTTTTGGATGGTTATGTTTGGTTACTTGAACAAACTTTCAGTGGTGGGTGTGTATATACTTGAATTCGATTGGACTGTTTAGACTGTTACACATTTTAACAGTTTACGATAAGTACTTTTCAAGATGGCCACTTTATGCGCGTATTGATCATGCGGTCAACCCCTTTATACGTGATATGTTTCATTAACAACACCAAAACAAACATTTCAATCAAATTTTTCATAGATAGATTTTCAACACAACCATTACATGCTTAACCGTTACATTCATATGAGTTTGTGTTTAGGTGTGAAAAAAAGGCCTGAAACTGAATAAGCGACTTTTTTAACTAATTATTTAAGCAACTATGTTTTGCGAAAATTTATAAGCAACTTTTTTTATTCGACGTTCTTACATTATAGTACATCGACAACTGTAAAGTACTATCACATAAACCAAAATATTTTGAGCGACTTTTTAAAAGCGCCTTTTTCATTTTAGCGATTTATGATACACTAATACCTTATCTTTTATCTTTTTGTGGCCACATTCACTTCCTACCGACCAGAACCCTAGCTGCTTTATAAACCAATTCAACTGTTGTTTCGTTCAATTATTAAAATTGAATTGTGAAAAAGGTTCGTGATACTTTATTGTCACGGTCCCCCATATCAATTTTGTCTCTATTTAATGTTTCAATATTCGTACTAAATTAGGGTTTACATGCAAAATTATATATATATTATTTAAAGTATTGTATTTTATGTGTTCATGTAACAGGATGGCACCTAGTTGGACTTCAGATCCTCGTTACCTGTTTGATGTTCATGTTTTTGGCGAGTTTTATTTCCAACCGTTGAGGTATGAAAATGGGGGTGTTTTTTATTGAAGTGTGTCCAAGGATAGGAAGCTGGACTATAGTAGTATGTGCCAGTATCTTGAAGAACATACCGAGCTAAATTTCCATTCGCTGTTTTTCTGTTTACCACAATGTCAATTAGAGGCAGGCTTGAAACCAATAGAATGTGATAGGGATGTGGCTGCCATGTATGACCTTCTCGATCGATATGGGAAGTTAATGATGTATATGGCACATAATCCCCAAAACTTATTTGATTTTATTATCGAATCTTAACTTTTAGGATTCTCAAGATGATTATACAAAAATTTGATTATCCATGGAAGAAGGTTAAAAGATGCTAGCAATATGACATATGATGAGATTATTGTTTGGGTGAAGAAGAAGAAGCGACCTTATTGATGTTGATGTCGATATGTACATTAGGGATGTAGTTGCTAGCAATCGATGATATAAAAAGAAATAAAGGCTTTATCCACGATATATTAGATGCTACTTTGTGAGATATAAATCTAATAAACCAGGCGATATATGTGTCACAAAATATCATTTAACAGCCAAGGAATATCGCCGTTTTTTTAAGAAAACACTTTATTTTACCTGGTGCATCAAAGTTACCTATTAATTCATATCACACTTACCACATGACACGTACCCATATCGATTATCCATTATTTTGAAGATGTAGGTTATTTTTTCAACATTACGTTGCACGCCAGCATATCAAGCCAGCAGGTTATAACACACGTATGTTCCAACAAAAGTACTTAGGGCTTCTAAATAAATAAGTGCATATATTAAAAGATATCCAACAAAATAAACCTTACTAGGTTTATTAAAACATCCATAAACATAAACATAAACTTTAGACATTCCTTAAACCACACATCCCTAGCCATACCTTAAACCCAAAAGACATTTGACAAACACCAGAAGAAACAAGATCAATACACCATAGACTTGAGCTTCTCAATGAATGACAGAAGATCCCTTGCTCGCTTCTGCTTGTTCACAACCTTCACCAACATGTTTGCAATATCTGCCAAATCTTCATTTTGCAAATCATTCAACTTTGAAATGCTTTGCACACCTAAATCAAAAGGATACAAAAGCTCCAACTCGCAATCACAAAATCCTCTCAAGAACACGAGCCCTAATATCTAGGGCTTTTTTTAATTCGCTTCATCCACCCTAGTGACAAGTAACCTCCTCGAAACTTCTCCACCATCATGTCTCTAACGAGACTAGAACCAGCAGCAGCAACTAACTCTTCGCAGAAAGGCATTTTTGTAGTCATTTTCTTCTTTTGTTATTTTTTTCTATGTTTGTGTGTTTGAAGTTAAAATTTTCCTTTGGTTTATGTATGTTTTTATATATAGGATCTTTTGATTTGATGGCCACCTTGAGCCACCCATAGTAATTATGGCCTTTTGACTAATATGACATTTTGATTTGATATAGTATACTTGATTCAAAAATAACTAGTATACTTGTATACACAGTTGTGAATCTTATAACACTTGATGCACAGTGTGAATGTTATAACACTTGATGCAATTGTTTACTTGACAGGTGGTATTTGCATCACAATAATCGTGACATTAGGAGACGGGAAACATGGTGTAAACTTATTGGAAACGTGTATAGACTCAGAATAGTTCTATAGGTAAATTGTATATTCGAAAATTGTATTTAGATGCCCTTTATGTATTCAGTTGCCTTTTCTTTCATTGACTTTCGCATAAAAAGGGCTACAATATTGTTAAGCGAATATTTTACCTAGTTTTTTAAACAACTTTTTTTAAGCGATATTTTTTAAACAATTCTTTTTAGTTGACTTTGTTACACAATAAGACAAGTGTATAGTACTTTCATATAAACCGATGTATTCTAAGCGACTTTTTGAAAGCGCACTTTTGCATCTTGGCGATTTATGGTCACTATCTCTTTAGCCCAACCAGATCCCTACCTAATTTCGTTCAATTCTAAATGTATGGACAAGTCAAATGCAATTCTTTTTTGTTGACTCTTTCACACAAGAAGACAAGTGTAAAGTACTATCACATAAATCGATATATCATGTAAAGTACTTTCACATAAACCGATGTATTCTGAGCGACTTTTTGAAAGCGCCCTTTTCATCTTGGCGATTTATGGCCACTATCAATTTAGACCGACCAGTCAAATACACCTTCGTGATACTAGACAAACATATTATGTTTTACTCAGAAAAATTAGATACAAAGAACTTTATGTGGTTGATATTTTTTTTGTAATTCAACGTCAATGTAGGTACTAGTCACACAGACAAATTATATTAAGATTGATAACATAAACAAAAGTATCTACAGTTAACTATTACATCAACCCGAGGTGCTAGTCAACTTTCACCATCAAACTTCATCAACACATAACCCTTCCTTCATAACCATATACTAAGCTAATCAAAGCTTGACATTACCTAAACAAACATAAACCTAACATGAAGCACCAAAGTTTTCAACAAAAGACCATAAGACAACAACTAAAAAGGCTTCACAAAGTCAAAGGACCATTGACTCCAGATGTTCAATGGAGGATAACAAAGAACAAAAGCGAGCACACCTTTCTAACATGGAGGTCTCCAGCCTTCCAATCTGAACCCTATCTTCAAGTTGCATCCTTGTCATGTCTCCAACACTCGCAACAGACAAGCGCGTTCCACCAATGACCAACAACTCTTGAATTAGCACATCCCTAAGTTGTACACAAGCGGTTAGCTCTTCTATCTTCTCTTTAGGTCTAATTCATCATGAACAATGTCCCTTACTTCTCCCCTATATTCCACTAGCATCATAGCCTTCACAGAGCGAGAGTTTGCAGTACGAGCTAGTTGATCCAAAAGCACAAGACGGGGGTTGGCCATTTTTGTTGTTGGTTGAGATAAGTATTTTTATGTGATGGTAATGTGTTGATAGTTGTGATAGGATTTGTTAGAGATGATTAAATAGAGGGGAAATAGAGAGTATTAAACACAAAATGTGTATTGTCATTTAGTAGTTTGAAAATAGCTAGTGTAATGATGATCGCCTCTTTCCCATGCAAATAAACATATCAAACAATTTATACCAGTAAATTACATTTACGTAGTGTTTGTGACATCGCAATATGAGTGTCAAAAGAAATCGCTTTATGACGTAATGAAAATATTAGAAACTTTATTTTTAAAAGAAATGTCACAAACTTTATTTAGATATGTGTTTTAATACGTTTAATAATTTTTGGTTGCATAAGTATGGGTGAGTTTTGGGTATTTATGTTGTTGCTATTTTTTTGTGACTTTCATAAATGTCGATTATGTGATACTTTGTGGGATCCACTTCCCATAAAAAACAATCACTCACTGACACATCAGCGAGTGTGGGTTTTTAGTGGGATTCTTATGTGGATGTAGCAAAATTCTTTTATAAAATGTATATTGTTTAGAAGTTATCCTCATTTTTTATTTATTTATTTATTTTTAACATGATGGAGCTTTCTCATATATGTTTTGACTGTTCATTTCTGCATGGGAAAAGGTGTTCATATATATGGTTGGATTTGGAGGACATATTTGTGACAAAGGATAAACATTAAGGTTTTTTTTGTTACATTTTCATATACTTGTTTTTTTTTGTGATACTAAAAATGTTTTTTCAAAAAAAAAAAAAGAACAGTTTGTTTTAGTTATGTTTTGCAAGTATTATTTTCGTGTAATATCTAACTTTTTTAGTAGATTTGTTTTAAATAAGATTTGGGTAGATTTGGGTATTTATATTCTTGGGGGTATTAGTGTGTGTGTATTAGTGTGTCTTATTATCTCCTCATTGTGTAGGTCCACCTACCAAAAACAACCATGGCGGCTTTCTCCAATATTGAAGAACTGAAACAGGCAAGCGGTACCAACGATCTCGCTGGGGCTTTTAAGTTCCTCTTTAGAAGTGACATCAGCGAGGATCTTTGTTTTATGCGTCGTATGGAGGATGAGACAATGAAATTGCGTGAGAAGATTCGCAAGCTTCAAGAGACTATAAGGGAGACGCGTTTGATTGGGCCAAACGATGAAAAGGCTGTGGATACGTTGGGGTGTCTTGTGAAGATGGAGCGTATGGAGCGTTGTGTACTCGATGCAATGTATGCAGTTCTTGCTGGGATACGTGTAGGGATTGATGATAAGGAGGATCATGTTACGTTGATGGAGATCGATGAACAGATATCTCATGGGTAGCGTCGTTCAGAGTATTTTGGGTCTTTTGGGTAGCGTCGTTATGAAGTTTGTATGAGTATGTTGATTGAAGGTTTATTAGTGTTGATATGGGTATGTAGATTGGTAGTCTGTTATCGCTATGAAACAATGTAATTATGATGACCTAATTATGATAACCTATGAAACGTTGTTTGTTTTTCTTGTGTATGGATTTGGTAGTGCTTTGTATGTCATTGTCTTAAGTTGTTGATTATAATTGGCCTCTAATTTATAGGCTACTCCGCGATTGTGTAGTTTTGATGTTAACCGTTGTTGGATGTTCTTGTGTATTCTTGTGTATTCATTATTGGCGCAAAAATTTGGAAACCAAGAAATGGATGCAAAAAGTCAGACGATACTTTAACAGTAAGGGGCACAATGTTATGTTAATGTGTTCTATTTTTCATCTTAATCTTTTTTGCTATCTCATTTAAATTGAAATCCCATAGATTGGAGAGGATAACCTGAATATGCTGAAAAGACAAAAGATTCAAGTCCATCCAACTCTTGAAGACAAGAAAAAAGGTAAGTAAATAACTTAACTCCTACTTACTAGGAAACTTTATTGAATAAAGTATCTTATTAGAAAAGCACATACGATATAACACTAAGTACTTGGAAATCAGATACATTATAACACTAAGTACTTACTAGGAGCATATAGTACTCTTAGTTACTAGGAAATCACATACGATATAACACTTAGTACTTGGCATATCTCACAGTGCTTATAGCGGCAACGTACCCTCAAGCTTATGAATAAAGAAATCCTTGTTTCGAGCACTCAGCTCCAGTTCGCCTGCCAAGATATTCATTTGCATCACTTTGTGTTCACTAAGGGCTTGCTCATGCTTCAGAAACTCAACAGTTTTTTGTGGCACCTTCTTTCGCACAGTTACCATCTCTTGAATAACGGCAGCCCTTTAACGATTAAGTCTAGCCAATTCTTGAGTTAGGATATTCACCTTTCTTGCCAATTGAACATCTTCAATTGCAGCGTTCTGCGATAGTAAATCATCATGTCATCCGGTTGTTACTCTTAGTAGAGTGACTCTTACCTCATCACATTTAGGCACCACGACATTGTTTTTGCTTACTTATTTATGGAATGATGTTGTGTGAAAATATACTTGCAAGTTTGCTCTTAAATACACAAAATGAAAGGTAAATAAATAGTCACATGCATACCATTGATGTTACACTATATGCCTGACTCCTATATGTTTTTATAGCAAAGAACAAAAAATATGCACATGTTCAACAGTTGATTGTATAACATTGTCACAAAGTAACATCCAAAAAAGAAGAAAAAAAATGGTGCCTGAATAATGAATAACATTGTCACAAAGTAACATAAAAAAAACAAATAAAAGCAAGCCACTCCTGTAGCTATTATTATTCAAGTAACATCCATAAAATAAAAGTAAAACATTCAAAATCCTAGATGATTGATAAGTTGTGCTTCCATTGTGTTAAAGTTCAAATTAAAATAACAACTATAAATCGTCAAAATAAACAACATTTGCAGTACTAAACGTCACAGGTTGTGACTGAATGTTGTTAGGAAGGTTGTTTTAAGGAGTAGATGATTCACATTTCCATACAAAATCATTGTTTGACTGGCCACTTGCTTCTCCCTGTTCGACCTCTACACGCGTCCTCTGTCATCCGTGTCGTTCTTGTTCCACGCTTCTTCGTTAGTAGGGTGCACGATTGTGAGTTTCTTTTACGTTTACGAGATGTGACATTAGTTCAAACAACCATATAGTAAGTACATACAAAATTATATACATTGAAATAAAATATAGAAACACACTTGCCATTTTTGTCGTCAACGGTTGAGTACATAACTGTCTTGTGTGTCCTGCCTTTCCACACCTGCCAAAGTTTTTGCTTTTTGGATCTTCCCCTGTGATCGGATACGTGTTTTTTCTTTTGGTCTTCCAGGTTGCTGCTTATCCATAGCAGGTGGTTTTATGGTTTGCACATCATCAGGAGTACATCACAAGGATACATCTTTTAGAGGATAAACCCTTGCTTCGTATGTATTTTTTAGTGACATTTTCTTAAACCAATCCATCGCCCAAGTGCTAGTGTCAGTCTAGCCTTCAACTCTAGACACAACACAAACATGACCACAAGGTAGACCCGATAGCTGCCATTTGTGGCAACTGCATTCTTTGTTCTCAAAGTTAACAATATGAACATGTTTCGGATCAGTAACTTGGTAAATTTTGTGCATCTCAATTCCGTTAACATCCCAATTAGCACTCTTTGCCATTCTATTGTTTACTTTTGTAGTTGCCCATTCGGTAAGTTCATCCGTTGGAGCATCTGAAATAAAAAAAATAATACATTTTCGAGCGATATACCAAATATGTGATAAACCAATTATAATAGACAATTTTTTTAGTTACCTTTGTATTTTGCTCGACGTTCAAAATACCATTTTTGTAGAAGCCTTCGGTAGTACTCCATTAGTTGGGTTATTGGAACTTTCCTAACATCTTTGGTTACAGAGTTTACTGATTCTGAACTATTTGAGGTCATGTAATTGTACCTGTTTGCAGGGTAGTAAGCACGTGACCATTTATCAAATCCAGCTTCATCTTTTAGTTTTCTATACACTTGAGGCTTTAATGATTGAATCTCGGAATTGAAGCATCAAACTCGCGCCTGTAAGCTTTGCATGTCCTCCAATATATAGCCTTCCACTTTCTAGTTTTCAAATTGCGTTCATCATTAAATGACGACAACAAAAACCATGAAAGGCGTTAGGAAAAACGGTACTACATGCATGTGCAATTGTCGGATGTCATCGAGATGATGGCCAAATCTTTTACTTCACCAATGCATTCTTTAAGTTTGCTCAAAACCGGTCCATGATTCATTGGTCTCACCTTGAGAAACACCAGTTGCAATAGCTATAATTTGGTTGTTTCCGTCCATCCCAACAACAACCAGATTTGTACCAATGTATCTCCTTTTAAGATGTGCAGCATCAATGATTAGAAATGGTCGCATAAAACGTAAGAAGCTCCGAATCTATTTTAAATCGATCAGAAATTGCTTAATTAATACTATTTACATAATAATGAAGGTAATAATTAGAAATAAAAGATAATAGAATTTATGAAAACTTACAAAGAACACGAAACCAATGAATACCATCTTAAACCGATCTGTGTCATCTGTCTTAATGTGTGTTACTGTCCCCTCATTTTGCAACTTTAAGTTATAGCAGTAATACGACAACTGCTCAAAATAATTTGTAGGACTACCATTCAACAACTGTAATGCAATGTTTTTCCCACCCCAAGCTCGATGGTAAGAAATGTCTACTTTCGAATCAATATTAAAATCTTTTTTATGTCCTCACCCGTATAGACCCTTTTGCAATTCCTCAATTTATCAACAAATATGTGACCCACTAATTTTTGGGTAGCATTTCGATGGTTAGGATAAATTTTGTTCGGAACATGTATGATGATCGTTAATGCTAGTAACATAGAAGTATCGGTTAACAACACCTTTTCGTGCGTTAATGTACCAGTTGCAATCTTCTTCAAAACAAGCTACACTGTACCTTTTCTTACATGACTTAGTAACTTTATACTTAAATAAATCAACCAACGCTTTTACTCCTATTGCATAAATGCATCCTTGCTTATCATCAAACTGACTACCCACCTTTAATTTAGATACTACAAGGTGTTTATGGTTACTTAACTTTTTAATTATGGGATCAGGTGAACTGGGTGGATCAGGGATATTTTGAAATGTGGTTTTCTGCCAACTAGGCTGTACATCTACATTAACGTTTGCGCCTGCACCCTCATTATTATGATCTTCAACTTTTGGTGTTTGAAAATCAGATTCTTGAGGCAACAAAGGAACATTAAGATCAATATCAATAGGCTTAGAAGAAGTAGACGGCTTTACCTTGGAAGATTTCTCGATAAGTTTGATGTATAGTGTCTGAATCATGTTCTGCTTACAACATATTTCATGAACGAAGAAAGAAACATCATCATCGTCACTTACATCAATTTTGGTTGAACCGGACATGTAGTATAAAGCGATGATCTTATCTTTAATCGATATTTGTTAGTAACATCGTGTAATCGGATGTAGGTAGTTGATGTCAATGGAAGTAAAACTCACGAATTGATCTCTCAAAATCCAAATAAACTTTGAATTTTGGGAATTAGTCAAGTAATTTTATTTGGTTGTGGAATTATTGTTTGTTTGACTAATTTGTGTTATGGGATTTGTGTTCGGGATTGTACAAAGCAATAAACCCAATCAAAATTATTTGAAAAAGTGGATCTTTTAGTAGCTGAATACAAAATTTCGCTTAAAATTTTCCTCCACAATATTCATTACCCGCTCATTCACAAAGTATATTTCCGCCAAATTTGGATGTCACTCTACTAGAAATGCGTCAACTGTACTCATTTGCATCTGTGAATACCCGTTAACAATTGGGTGAAATAAAACAATGCCTTCCTCCTCTGCCTCTACTTCCGGATCTAATCGAAAGTTCTTGGAATACTATATTAATGGTACACACTGTGAATGTCCAAAACCATTACCGGTCGAAGTATAAACCTTTTGGACCTGGAAGCATCCTGGTAGAAGATTCAAGGCCTGTCCAATTTATGTAATATTATTATCCATTATACTTATTTTACTTGTTAGGTTGAATATGTGAATTTAACAAAACTTCTTTTTAGGACCAAGAGACCAAATGTAACTTCTATGGGTTCATCGATCCAGAACTACTACGTCAGTATTAAAAAGATTTGTTTTACAAGGAACATGAGGAAAAGAAACATTTAATGAAGACGGGAAAGCGTTCAGTCTCGGATGAAGTTATTGAGGTTTCAAGGAATGATATCATGAAAATGTTGGATGAGTTGACTTTTGTCAAGTCAAGAGTGCAAGTTCATGACAAAGTGGTGTTGGTTTTCAGTTTGATTGTTCTCTTCAGTGCTGTAGTTTGGTTATGGTAATCTGTTTAACAATAAGTGTTATGTACTACGTAGGTTATGGTCTTTTAGTAATAAGATTGGTTGTATTTAATTGTCAACGTTTGTTGTAAACCATTAAATGTTGTCTAATCAAATGGTTGTTTGTAAAAAACATTGCAAGTTACACATAATGTTTGTTGCAAATCATCAATATCACAACACGTATATACAAAACAAGTGCTTAAAGAAAGCCTACATGGCTGTTAGGAATATACCAAGTTGCACTACACAGACATGCATAAGAAGTTGTCTTTTGATGTCCTACACAGACATACAGTTTGTGGTTACATTTGGTTGAACAACAAATGTCTAAACCCACATACAAGCCATACCCAAAGAGTTGAAATGCTTCTTTATTCATCATTTGTATGAACAGCCACCTTATACTTCCAAAAGTACTCCACCATATCTGGGGAATAGGAATGCTCTCGATAGGAAATGGAAACGCCAAAGCAACTTGAAGAGCATCATCAACCTTCATGCTTAAGAACCCTAAAATCTTGTACAAGATGACCTTGGTTCGGTTTAGGTTTTTACTCCAAAAGACTTACCCAACCGACTGTCCCGCCCGGTTTAGCGACTGAGTGTCTCGATTCTTGACTTTGGCCATTTTCTTCAGATATTCGCGCCTTTTTGTCCGAATAAGTGTCATTCCAACATTTTGCCTTCAAGATACCTAAAAGTGAAAATGAGCGATATTAAGTAATAACGGATACAAAAGTGATCAAATAAGGGCTTAAACGACCCTCAAAAGGTACATTTTAAAACCTTATCAAATATCCCTACACTTGGTATTTGCTTGTCCTCAAGCAAATGTGCTTTTAGCCAATTAATTTATAAGTTAGGGGTCATGAAGCATTGGTTTAGAACAATCCACAACACATATAAGCCCCGTAAAAGTCATAACAAGCACGGAAATTACATACTAGCACCTCACATTGGGTGTTTGGATACTCACATCTCTCGGGTGTATATGAAATATAACAAGTTGGAAATGAAAGATAAACACTAATTAACCAGTCCTAGTACATAGATTACCATAGGCTTGAGACTAGATCAAACCTCCATTGCTTTGGCGTAAGCACCTAGGAAAGACTATCAAAGAGGTCTTTTAAAGGGTTGTAATGTTAGGCTTACGGTAGGGAAACAAAGGGTTTGGTGGGATAGGCTATTTAGTGGTGACAAGTCAAAAATCTTTGTGTTACAAGCATACAAAGAATGGCGTTGCTAAGCCAAGACTCGACACTCTAGACTCTAGATAACTGAAACAAACAAACATAATTTAAAGATAGATGTAAACAATGCTCTTCATTGATATTCGAAAACCGAAACATCACAAAAAGGCTTCTTACATACCCAAACTCCACAATCATGCTTGCCTTTCCATGCTTCTAGGGCGTCATTAAAAGTCCTAGGTCCGGGTGTTGTATGGAATCTTCCTCCCGTTCCATTAATACGCGAGGATGCGTAGTCAACGGAAGCTTGTTCTGGGATTTGGGTGCAAGTGCGCGTGTTATGAGGAGCACTACATGGCTCACACGAGGAAGAAACTTTGTTCACATGGCGTGAAGACTTAGGATTTTCGTAGGAGCTCATTAGGAATTTAACTTGATCTTCAAGTTCGAGCATCCTACGGTCGGAAGGTTGTGAGTCAATGGGAGGCAAGGAGATTGCCTTAACGGTTTTGGCGCTCACGGGGTCATTCCAACTTTCGTTGTCATAGAGCAAGGTCCTCTATTATACCCCATGATTCTTCCGGTGAGATCTCTAAGTTTTCCACGGCCGCTTGGTCAATGGATCGCTTGGTGGGAAGTTGACATGATCATAGAAGAGTTGGACTTGGAGCCAAAGATCAAGGCCGTGATGAGTGACTTTATGAAGTAAGTCCTTGAATCGAGTCCATGCTTCAGAGAGATTCACCTTGGCGTTGTTGGAACATCAAGATATCATTCCTAAGCTTAGTGGTTCTCCCGGTGGGAAAAATTGAGCAAGGAAGCGAGAGGTGAGATCATCCCAACTTGAGATGGAGCCGGTGGAAGTCGCTCAAGCCAATTACTAGCTTGGTCCCGTAGAGAATTGGAAGAGACGCAGACGCGTGGTCTCCCGAGTAGTAGCATCGAGGTCGATGGAATCGGCAGTTTAAGGAAATCCTTAAGATGTTGATTAGGATCTTGGAACGAAGTCCATGGAATCACATCCGCTTTGCACCAACCGGATGGTGTCGGATCGTAGGGCCGTAGTTTGGGCTTTGTCGGGAAGCTCAATGGTGTTCCTATAGCCTAGGTGGCTTGGTCTCGAGTGTTAGCCAAGAGTACGGCCTCTTGGCGGGTCATTTGGTGGTAGGTTGATGAATGGTGGTTGGTTATCACCTTCCATGATGGAGTTACTAACAAAGGTCACAAAGAAGGGGGATAGACTACGAGAAAGTTAAATATTGGGAAAAAAAGCTTACTTGATAGGAATCAAGCAAGGAAACCTAAACGAGGTAAAATTCTAACTAGCTATTCTATTCCTCGGCAGCGGTGCCAAAAACTTGATAACGCTACACGCGTCGTTCGAGGTCAAAGGAACTTCCTTTTTTTCGAGCAAGTTTTTCAACACCCTAGGCAGTGAACCTAATCGTTGTAGTGTAGTATTAGGGTAAGCCACGGGAATTGATATCGTTCTCTAGGGGAATAGGAATGCTAGTGAGAAGTTAATACGCTAAGGTTGGGGTTGAGGAAGATTATTTTTTATCTTTTTATGTTTTTTTAGGAAATGGAAAGGTACGAATCTCGGGGTTTGGATTTGGGGGTTGGTACCGATTACTCTACTTATCTAATTGTCTAATATAGTGGTGTATGTAGACTATGTCTAATTATTGTGTGCTCGTATGATGATTTAAAGATGTGTTTACTTAGGTTTTATTACTCCTTAATTATCTCCTATTGATGGTTGAATTGTCACGTCCTTATTCTTAATCGCGTTGAGTGTCTAAGGTCGTAGGGTATGCGTTTATCCCTAACTCTTTGAAACTACCAAAGGGTGTCGCCTACAAAATCTCTAGGATTTATAAACTTTAACTATAAGGTACTCTTCGGATGGTTTAGCCTACAACAACTCTAGGTATTATAAACTAAGGTTCACAAAAATTAATCAAGCATTAACTACACAACGGATGACCTATCGCATTACTAGATCATTAACAATTAAGATAAGAGACAACCAATCAATATTCAATAATTAAGTTTCATATTCCCTAGCGCACACAAGTAAATTAGCCGGACATGGGAACATGCAAGCATGCACACAAGTAATTGAAGACATAATTAAATTAATGAAGTAAAACACTTATCTTGATGTAAGATAGGGTTTGGAACCCTAAAATCTTGTACAAGACGACCTTGGTTCGGTTTAGGTTTTTACTCCAAAAGACTACACGAAAACTAAAAATTCGGATTCTATATATAAGATTACATATGCGACGGCGTCACCTTTGATTTGTGGACGTCGGGTCGCCGTTATTAGGGTTTCGTCTTGGCCACGTTAGTCTTGCGGCGGCGTCACCTTATGCTTGTGGCCGTCCCTTCCGATCTCGGCGTCGTCGGATCAAATCTAGGCCGTGCGAGTTGCGACGACCTACTCTTTTAAACCCCGACACCGTCACTTGTAAATAAGAAATTTGGCTCTTGGTAGTCACAAAAGTGATGCGACGGCGTCGCAGATAACACCACCGTCATCCGTTTTAGCGACTGAGTGTCTCGATTCTTGACTTTGGCCATTTTCTTCGTATATTCGCGCCTTTTCGTCCGAATAAGTGTCATTCCAAAGATTTTGCCTACAAGATACCTAAAAGTGAAAAGGCGATATTAAGTAATAACGGATACAAAAGTGATCAAATAAGGGCTTAAACGACCCTCAAAAGGTACATTATAAATCCTTATCATTACCCAACTGTGCAAAAAATACATATCCAAACTCCACAATCGCCATACGCATCGCTTGTTTAGGGACATCATCCAACTCGAAATGTGATCTTATAATCGATAGATATTGATTTGGCTTGAAGAACTTTACAGAACTTTAGATACTGTGGTAGCATTCTCTCAAAAGTGGCCCTCATTTTTATATTCTCTTCTCTCGTCTCAGGTTCTGGCGTACCTAGTGAGTCGTAAATAGTTATAACTCCTGTACGAATTTGTAACTCGGCGAGAAACCAGTGGCAGGCGGGTACGTAAATGTGAACAAATAAACTTTGTCGTAATTCAAAACATTTTGAGCATGTATATCACCTAAGTATCTAGAAGAAAGTATGGTCTTTACATACAAACCTTCTCGACACTAGACCATGGCAATGGATAGCGTTGACCAGTGGCGTAGTAGGCACGCATAGACCCATCAAAGAGAGAAGACGAGAAAAATGGTCCAGCCATAGCCCAATCGGCATTGGCCGGCCTGAACTGCCACATTAGATCAACCCAAAGATCAAGATGCTACAATTTTTTTTTATAAAATACATACCGTTAAACTTATTCAAATCAAAAATATTTTTTTATGGAAATTAACTAGATGTTAAGTACCTCATCTCTAAGCCATCCTTTTTTATTACCCCTTCCATACCCCAACAAAGCCAACCAAAATTTTCGTGAACAACGATGTCGCCGTGACCCCAAGGAAAGTTATGCGATGACTTAAATTTTTTTTATAAACATATCCATACACGCTGGTTTAGTAATCTTGTTGATAGCGCAACCTTCAGGACGTGACAGATCCTGAAAAATTTTAAAAACCAGATTAATGGATATGTCTTTACGCTGTCTGTTTGTAAAAATAGTTCTGCTATACCTCTACCCATGTTTCCAATGATTATCTTCACCACATGGGAATTAATCCTTTTCTCGGTCTTTTGAACGTTTCGGCAATTGTGGAGTCGTGGGAGGGAGGTTCACGAATGGGTCCTGCAAACACTTGCCTACCTGCTTTGACCTTTTTGAGTCAACATCATCTTTCAAAACAGGAGTACTCTCTTGGGTACCTTTGGCCTTACTCTCTTGGGTAACTTTGGGCTTTCTACCTTTCTTTTTTGCTTGGCCATTATAAGGTGACAGTAGAGCCTTACTTGCATTTCTCTTCCTTTTAGCACGCATGAAAACATCCTGTATGCAAAGTTCATCATTGAAATAACATCGACTTTTGAACTTTAATAGTAACTTTAATAAATAATGTAGTTGTACCTCAGAAGCTGTAGTCAAAGGCTTATTGGCTTGTCCTTGGTTTGTGAAACGACTTGTGTGTTTTCTCAGAATTATGAAACATGGCCTTTCTTGCTTTCTCAGCATCACTACAAATTTTGTCAAATACCGCCTTGGTTGCGGTCTCATTTGCCACCACTAACACACCCTCACTTAACTTCTCATTAACGTGGCCATCAACATTGTATGCTTCATTTTGAATAACCAACTCACGTAATTTCTCGTTAACATTCCCATCGCCATCCTTATTCTCTTCAACATGATTCATATGATCATCCCCATCTCTCGACCCATGAGAATCTATAATGTGATTACCTTGAACCGCTTCACTTACTTCGACCATAATGAGAATCTATAACAATGTTATTTTCATTACCTTGAACCCCCTCTACAGAGTTCTCATCCACATTTAACACTGCCTCACTTACTTTCTCACGATCATGAGAATTTTGATCAGTAGCATTGCAATCAACAATGTTATTTTCATTACCTTGAACCCCCTCTACAGATTTCTCATCCACATTTAACACTGCTTCACTTACTTTCTCACGATCATGAGAATCTGTAACAGTAGCATTGAAATCAAAAATGTTATTTTCATTACCTTGAACCGCCCCTCCAGATTTATCGTCAACATTAAACACACATTCACTTACTTTCTCAAGAATATTGGAATCGGTTGTAACATTGGAATCGCCTCTCGGGTTTATCGTCAACATTAAACACACATTCACTTACTTTCTCAGTAACATTGCAAACCGCCTCTCCAGGTTTATCATCAACATTTACCACTATCTCACTTGGTGTTTCGCCATCTTCCTTGTTTTCAGCAGCTTTTTGTTCATCTTTGAATTTCAAAGATCCATAAATAGAGAAATCATCATCAAAGTTTTTGCCATGTAATTATACAAGAAAAACACAACTATAATAGATAACCAAATGTAGCAAACATCTGTAGATAGTGCAGGTGAAATTAATATATACGTACTTCAACAGCCGATTGAGAAAATTTTTGATTCAAATTAGTTAAATTCATATGACTGGGATCATCATCTGGAATGTGATCAACTACCGGCAATGGTTCGTCTAGAAGACATAAATCCTCAAGCTGCGACATAGCCGATGGATAAGCGGTATGGTCTATATAATTAAGCCTAACTTGTTCGTTATCAGCAATAATACAAGTCGATTTCTCGCATGATTGATCAGGTTATGGGCTTAAGGTCTGTAGTTAACAAAGCTGATTTAGGTATGTAACAAAATAACGATAAAAAAAATACTATTACGAGGAACATAACCTTTTTATAATCAGCCGCATGAACATCATGAGAATTAAGATCAAACAAAATAGGGCTACCATTCCGAGTTTCATTATGAATTGGACTTGAAGTATGAATTTCCATGGCATTTTGGCCAAAACAATCTTCATCCGATTTGTCGTGCATATGAGTTGAAGTCTGAAATTTAAAATATACAATCAATTATACTACTAAAGAAAGGAGACCTAAATGATTAACAAATACTAAAGGAGATTACCATGGCATCTTTGGAAGCTAAATTTTCGTCAACACATTGCCTTATTTGCAATTGTTCGTGAATAACCAATGACGTCTGTACATAAATATATATAATCCATTAATTGGTGAAAAAAATATTGCTATCTAAATGATGTTGATTAAAAATGAATGTAAAGATCATGTTCACCTTTCGACGTTGTATCTTTAGAGCTTCCTCAACAACGGCAATTCTATTTTTAATATCATTAAGGAACTCCACATTGGCTCCGGGTTTATCGATCATAAATACAAGTGCCTTCAATGCCGCAACCTCGGCATGTATGTCTAGATGATTGGAACTTTGATCTTTAGCAGTTACTGGCACATCTTTATCAGCTAAGGCCACCTTTTTGCTAAGGCCACCTCTTTATCGCCATTCACGACCTCTTTATGAACTGAAACTTCATGTACCTACAAAGCAAGATCGAAGCAATGTGCATTGGTCAATTGTGCGTGAATAGTCGCATAAACGACGTAGTTGATACGGATGAAAAGAAATGATACAAAATGTGCAACTTACCTCATTAGTGGGATCATCGGCGGTAATTGTTTTCTAGACGATCCAACTCGCTAAAATAAGCATTACTAGGTGTAAACCATGGTTGTAACCTTTACGCATTTGTTGGAACAAGATCCATATGGATTCGAACCCTAGTAAACAAACAATTATAAAGTCAAAACAAATATAAAGAAGTCGTTACTTATTTGACAAATACAAACAAATGGAAATGCTTACAGGACCAAAAAGTTTGCTATAATCGCGTTTAGCAAATGTTTTACCCTTTGACCAAGAAAGACAACGTGATATCTTTGTCAGGTCTTTGGTCCACCATGAACTGCTATTGGGATAACTCTCAATAATCCATATCTAAAATGAACGAAAACAATCAAAGTAATGTAGAATGAAAAGCAGTGTAACAAATTTGTTTCCAAAAATAGTAAACAAAAACTGATATGTTCATAAATGTCTACAAATCTAACCTTAAAAGCCAAGAGAAAGCCACAAATATTATATGCTGCAAGTTTAGAAGGGTTTTCTTGCGATTTCTCTTTGTAGTGAGCGTTGTAATGCCGGGGTACCACATTGGCTAAATTTTTGTAAAAACGTCTCCACAAGAACTCTCCCCATGGATATGCATTCCATGCCCCAAAATCCTCAACTAATTCCAATAAATGATTGTCAACGATGTACCAAGGTCCACGACCTATGAACACGACCTCAACGACTATCAACAGACATACTCTTACCGCATCCTCATCTGATAACTTTGAAAATTGTGTATCGTTCTCAAACAACTGTAAAAGCTCACTCCCTTTTACAATTACCTTTCTTAGAAATTGTTTTTCAGGAAAGACACGCAAACCAAAAGGACTGCGCTCAATTTCTACAGTGGCAGGCAAAGGACCGAAACGAAATCCGGTCATCAATAGAAACTCTCCACGACCGAATTTCAATAAATTATTCCCAATTTTTTATAAAATGGGGGGACAAGAATCAAGCAGTTTGTCGATATATACCTGGTGTTGTAAAACGAAATTCACCAAATGATTGGCATTCCCTTGTTTAGGAATATCTAAACCATGGCCCAAAAACTGTTGCTCTAAACAACCTCATTCGATCTGGATTGCTTAACAACTTAGAATTAATATTTGAAAGAGACTTAACCTGGGAACGAACCGTTACCTTAGCATCAAAATATTGGGGAATGTTAGCCATTTGGGAGTTTAATTGACTGACTAATTAGGGTTTGAGTTAGGGTTTCAGTTAAAGGTTTAGGATTTTGATTTCACTTTTTGATTTGGTAGTAGAGTGTTGGTGTGTGTGTGTGTAAAAATTTAAAAAAAGTGTCAAATTATAATTTTGAAAAGTTATGTAAAATAAGTACTAAAATGTACAAAAGTATAAAGTAAAAAAAATCGCTAATATTATTTCGCTTAAGTCGCTCAGCATTAGGATGGAGCGAAAAGAATAAAAAATTATTTTAGTAAGTTTGACTTTTTTTACTAAAGGAAAAAATTAATTTCGTAAGATTCTTAAAAAAGTCGTTAAGATTCGGGCGCTTAACTTGGATAGCTGTTAAAAGTCAGAAAACAATAATTTGGTACACGAATGACGAAGGACACTTGGCAATCTGAGATTAAAAGTAGAAAAGTCGCAAAAAGGTGTAGTGCCATAATGCGCAAAGGTGGCAAACACACCTTTGCTCAAGGCAACACTTTTTAGGAAAAAGTTATGATTCTTAAATAGACCTTCGAGACTTCTGCGATTTTTCTTCCAATCAGGAGCAAGTGTCCATCCACTTTTCGTAACCCAATCATTGAATTTTACTTTTCGTACCTATGGATTTTAATCGACCTAGATCCAATGAATTTTTAAGATTCGAGCGAAATTTCTTTGTTATTTTCGAGTAAAAGTCAAACTTTGAAACTATTATTTTATTCCTTTAGCTCTTCCCAATGCCGAACGACTTCAAGAAATTACTTTGAGCGCCTTTTTAAATTTGTACTTTTGTACTTTTATCCTTTTTTTCGTAATCAGAAACACTTTTTACTTAAGCGTATTCCTTTTTTCGGCTTTTTTCATATGATGATCTTCCTAACCTTTATTCGATGAATTAGAATAACACATACATTACAAAATACTCCCACAAGCCAAGATCTATCCATCTTCTCGAAACCCTGCAAAAAAATGTTTCGTATTCGGGTATGTATTTCTATTTTTACATTAAAACTTGTTTTTACTTTCCTATATTGATATATATAAATTGTTCGTATCTTTGTTTTTTCCTTGTTTTATTTGAAATTAATCATGTTTAATCGTAGTTTTGCAACAACAATTTTGTTTATTTAACTTAGCTAAGGTTTTTGATTGTGTTGGGGTTTTAATTTATCCGTGTTTGGAGATGTCTTTGCTTGTTGTTGTACCTTTGCAATAAGTGCACTAAGGAATGAAGTAATATATGTTATTTATTACAAAATTATACAATATGCATTAATTGTAAATAATGCATGCTTGGATGATTGGCAATGAACCATTGGTCCGCCACAATATGATTGAATGCAATTTTGTTACTCACCTTATATGCAATTAAGTAGAATATGTTTTTTTTTTTTTTTTTTTTTTTTTTTTTTGTAGCAATATGAGGCTAAAATCATCATCGTAAGTAAACCAAACTACTTTTCTTTAATAAAATCCAAGTTGGATAAAAACGAAGGAAGTTGTTTTGGGAACTTGTTTCGTAAATGGTTGGACCTTTCTTATTTTGACCACGAAGCACATATGATAGATTATATTTTATAAAAACAATGTTATTTGAATGAAAATCATTATGATATGCCGATTGTATATTATATTGAAGACCGCCCCTACATTTCGTTGGTCGTCCGTAGTTTTCGCTTATCACTGGTTTTCATTTTGGAAAAGTAAGTTTTGAAAAATATAGGTCTGGACACCTCAATTTTAGTTCAAGGGTTTTCCCAAAACGTTCAGGTTCAAAAATTACAAACTTAGATATTCTTGGTTTAATTGAGGATGAAGAGGCATTTGGTATCATATGCGACGAAGATGCAATACGTCTCTGTCTATTGATAGCTTTGGAGGTTAACTTCATAGGCAGATTATTGGTTCAGGAAGTTGATGATACTCTCATGCAATTAGTTCAAAACCTAGATGATTGGGATGCCTTTCCATGGGGAGAGCATATTTGGAGGCATTTGTATGATGAAATTTTGGATGTTGCGGATAAACACAATTGGGATTTCCTTCAAGGTATTAACAAAGACCACAAGTTTGTTCCAACCTATACGCTGTCAGGATTCGTTTGGGCTTTCAAGGTTAATATATCTTTACGACAAGTGGTTGAAGAAGATGGCCGCAACACGCAAACGTGGTAAGATTGAAAGGAAACATTTACCTATTATACGCAGGAGTGAGAGCAGTATAATAGAGATCAGCATAATACATGATGATGTTATTACAAAGTTAAATAAGCGTTTGTTCAAACTCGAGGCAATTATTCAGGTTATTTATACTTTATATTCTCCTCATAGACCCATCAATAATCACACGACTACTGATAATAATATACGTCCTTAATATTTTGTATCCTTTATTTCAGGTTCTTGCTCAAGAAAGAAATGGGGTAATATATCCTTTTTTTCGTATATATGCTTTGACATCCTTTTTGATTAATTTATTTTTCATATATATGATTTTTATAAATACTTTTTTTCATTCTTAGGAGAAATTGGAGTTAACTAATGATCTTCGGCATCTAAGTGCATAGTTTTGTGATGAGCTTAATCATGATTTTCTTGACTTGTTTGAGTCAAGTCAGTCAAGCATTGATACTAGTTCATCAGTGCGGCTAGATGATTTTTCTGATGACGATGTTGCAAAGGTAACTTACAAAATCAGTAAACATATGTAAAACCCTTTCCGTACCATAACATATTATAACGATAGTAACTATATAAACGCTGATGCGAATTTATTATCCAAGAAGAATTAAGGTTGCGACATGAAGAATTACAAAGGGCCGGTTAAGAGCGTGAGTTGATGCAACAAGAGAAGAGGTTAAGGATGGAAGAGGACAAGTTGATAATGTTGGAAGAGCAAAAGAGGTTGCGTGATGAAAATGAACGAAAGAAAAGGGAGAAGCAATCATGAACTCAAATCATATGAAAGCCAAGAGCGCGCTTTGTAGTTTCAAAAGGAGTGAACAACGTTCGGGTGAAGCTAATTCGTATTATTGGACTAAGGCATATGCCGAAAGAAAAGACGATGCTCTAGCTTACCCGATCCAGATATGAGTGAAAAACTTAAAATTGTCACTGGGTTGAGGTATGAAAATACTTCTTGACAACGTTTTAAAATATATCTTGTTAATGACAATTGATTATAGGTGTAATCGTTTCATATACTAGGATCTTGCACGCCAAAGAATTGCCAATGAGTTCATTTTACAAATGAATTTGATGAATTTCTTGGACAAGATGGACCGCTTAACTGCAAGTTTCCTTGGTGTGACGATATGTGTGTGGATAGAAGGTTTTGGTAAAGTTTGGCGTGCTTAGACCCGCCTAGGAAAGGTTGGCTAAGGGATGAGGCCAATACTCATACAACTGTACTTACTGAATTAATTTCTTATAACGTTTATCACAGTCATTCATGTTTCGAAATTTACAGCACATAGAGTTGTGGGTTAATTACCTTTGGCATGTTAGAACCGATACGGCTGATTGGGCGATGGTTAGTAGCTATTTTGTTCATTACAAAAATCGTTGCCGTTGTGGTATGCTAATGGTGAAAGATACTCTATTCCATGGTCCGATGTTAACCATGTAAGTTATGATATATATTTTCTTCTAGTCCGTCTCATTAATATAATTAACCCGCTTAGCTTTTGCCATATATTAATGTTATGTTCATGACCCAAACGTTGTAGGTTTTCATGCCTATTAATGAAACCGAAGCTCATTGGTGTCTTGCGCGCTTGGAGATAGACACAGCATTGTTACCTTTTATGATAGCGGTCAAACTTTTGAAGAGGAATGGCGAGAGTTTTATATTAAACCGAGGAGTGTTATGTGTTTGACTATTTATTCATATGTCATAAGAATTAATACAAAACCGCTTAACTGTGTTTTAAAACATTAGATTTTTATAATGAGGTAACTTTTGTCCTGACCACAACTACACGAGGTCCCAGCACAAGCGCAAGTATTTGAGAAGAAAGGCATTGATCAAGAAGTTATTTCATTACATTTACTATCGAACAAGTACCAAGCGGTAGGGATATTTGGTGACTGTGGTATTTGGGTATGTATTTTTATACCACTGGCTTTTGGTCTATCATTGGATGTGAAGGATCCTATTCAGCCGCGCTTTCATACCGTGAACAAATGGCTAGTTTTTTTTAAGCAACCGTGTTTGTGTTTAGTGATCTTTGCTAGTTTGATGTATTATTCAAACAAATTGATAACCACATGTTCCCTTGAATGGTTTTAATTTTGTATTCAAGATGTTGTATTATATCGTTATCTTCAAACTAATGTAATAGGATAATTAAACGATTAAGCATAACAAATTAGACACACTACAAAACATATTTGTATATTAGTAATATTTTTCTAAAAATAAGCAAAAAAGCACAAACCAAACTATGGATATACAAAGTAGGGCAAACCCATGCATGCTACTTTACAAGTATTGTCTATTGGGTAATAGCTATTTATGCATTATCCAACATGTAACTAGGTGACTTTGTCTTGGTATGGGTGAGTTTGACTATATCTTACATATATCATTAGATTTATTAACCAAAACTAAATTTTATCTTACATATATTTTATGTTTTTCAGATTTCAACTAACTATGGCATCACAAAACACATAATCAAAGGCATGTGGTGATTTATGGTATCAAGAATAGCTGTAAGTTTGTCCATTTACTTTTTTCTGTTAATGTAAACTAAAGTTGGTTTTTGTGTTAATATTTTGTTTTGAAGAATTATTTCCATTGTTACACAGAATGTCTGAAAACAATCAAGATCTTGGGTTTGATGTTTATCATGGCAATTAGTTCTTTTTTGATCCCTTTAGATATTTAGGTGGAGATGTTTTACATTTGAGGTTACCTAGGTTGAGTAGGTTATCGTATTCTCAAATATGTGACATACTTGTTGAAAGAAATTAAGGTGATATTTGGGCTTGGTATTTTGTCTTCCAAGTAGTAGTCAAGAGGAAGGGTTGACCTTGTAGAAGGTGATAATGATGTCAAGAACCTGTATGTCATGGCCGAGCTCCATGGGTTAGTTGAGATCTATGTTTCTCATCAGCCACAGTGTTCATTTAGTTAGCTACTATCACAAGAACCTGTCTTTTGATGCCTCAGACGATGAAGTGAGATTTAAAAATAAAAGTCACGAAAAGAAAAAAAAAAAGATGTCGACTGTCTGTCGTTTGAAGAACTAATGGCATGGGAAGAAGAGGAAAAAAATTCACCAGCTTACCTTAGGACACCTTATGTCAAGCCTTTTGTTGAAGCTAGTTTATTCAGAGGAAAATCTCAATTTGATGGTAATAATGACCTTGAATACATTCCTCCTTGTTTAAGGACTACAGTCTGACCTTATGTGTCCAATGACTTTGAAGATTCTTTAACACAGAAGTCCACTGTTACCGAGTGTTTGTCAAATGATTGTGGGTTCGAATTTAGTCCGTTAAGGGATAAGAACCTTTTTAACGACTTTCATGCTGCTGGTAATCATGACCTTCAGGATCCACAGGCTACTAGTTTACTCCCATCTATTCAAACCAGCCCTTTAAAGTGTAAGAGGTTTTTTGATGATATTGATAACCTTCCAACAGTTGGAAGCTCTATTGTTATTCAATATGTGTCCAAGAAAAGTCGTTTTGAAACTGGTATCTTGAAATCTAGGAGATTATTTGATGATTTTAAAATCTAGGAGATACGCCAACTTTTTTCTTAAAAAGTGTTTTAACATTTATACTCTCACTTGAAGATATAAATATTAAAATACTATAATTTAAAATATGTCAATCAATTTAAAAATTGTACAAATCACCTAACAATTATTTTTCACTTTAAAATATTTTTCTAATGCAAGATCAAAAAACATCTTCACAAATTACATCTATATGACACATCACAAAAAAAATAATACTTACTTATTTACAAAAATGTACATAAAGACCGTTGTGCAAACAATGAACTCGCATATAACACAAAAGGCGATGAATTATAACTATTTTTGCTGCTTAGTGTATAAACGAAAATGTGCTTAATTTTTTTTGTCGGGTGTCTTGTTTAATTTGTTAATCATTACGAGTGTGGGAACCCGCGCGATGCAGCGGGATTGGCTTCAAAGTACTTACTTTGTAGCGACACTTAAACCTTAGGGACTAATTTCGCCAAGTTGCTATAGTTAACAATTAATTCTACAGACTTACTTTGCAACGCCGCTTAAACCTTAGGGACTATTTTTTCCGTATTGCTATAGATAGCAATTAATCTTTGAGGACTTATTTTTGCCACTTAAACATCGAGACTATTTCGCCAACTTGGGAAAGTTTGCTACAGATTTACCTTACAACGCCTTAAACCTTAGGGACTATTTTTGCCAGATTTCTATTGATAGCAATTAATGCCGCATGACTAATTTTGCAGCGCCACTTAAACATCAGGGACTATTTGTGCCAAGTTAGAAAACTTTGCATTAAATGCTTGCTTTGCTACAGTAACCTCCCCGCCTTTTAGCATATATAATAATGTCGAACAAAACAAATGTTAGTGTTGTAAATATCGGTCTTGGCGGCCGATATATCGGTGATATATCGCTTATCGGCGGTCCACCGATACGATATTTCACTTATCGGTCAAATTTATCGGTTGGTCAATATCGGTCAAATATCGGTCAAATATCGGTCAATATCGGTCAATATCGGATATATCGGTCATATCTTGTAAATATCGGTCAAATATCGGTAAAATATCGGTAAAATATCGGTCAAATATCGGTCAAATATCGGAATATCGGTTAAGAGTGGGAAATACATAACTAAATGCATATACAATGTAAAATTTGTAATATTTATATAAAATGTATAATTAAAAATATTAAATATAACAATAAAACTAATCAATATTTATAAATATGTATATAAAATATATAAATACCTATAAAAAATTAATTTCTTTATAATTTAGGGTCTCCGTTATATCACTGATATATCGCCGCCATAACCGCTATGGCGCTTGGCGGTGGTCGACCGCCGAGGGACCGCCGAGCGATATTTACAACACTGTGTATTTGTCATTTACAGTTCTGAATCCGCAACTCACAACAAGTGAGATAATATGGTGCTAACGTGATACTCGTTATCGGGTCTAAATTAGGACCGAACATATCGGACCACAGGACGAACGTATTTTGGTTTGGTCGTCGGTTTGTTTTTTTCTCATATTTAGTCATCAGCCCGATGTTACACAAAACTGGCCAATATGCTTTGTTGGACCGAATCAGACCAGACAAAACTGGTCCGACCGAACATATTTTGATTCGACCCTCCGAGTCCATGTTTTGGCCAACTTAAGGTGTTGTTTGTTTGTTAAGAGGCGCTGAGCGTGAATCTGATTCGCACATCTGAATTTGAATGTGTGATTGAAAATCTAAATCTGATTCCAACTTAATACGAATAAGTGGTTGAGAAATTTGAATCTGACCGATATAAAAGTGTTTATTTTTTGTAAAACTATTTGATGGTGTTAGACATTAAGAGGTGTTAAGACACCCCTCAACATCTAGTTCAATAAGATGTTTTTACCTCTTAGCACCTCTTAATGACATAAAAAAACAAACACTTTTAATTTTGACTGTCTCTTATTGCCTCTTAATGACAGAAAAAAAACAAACACATTTTTTTATTTAAACATCTAATTGCATCTGACTAAGTCAGATTAAAATGTTATTAAGAGGTTTTCGAGAAGGCAATGCAACCTTAGTTTCGGCTCGGTCCGGTCCTTGATCCGATTAAAGAATTACTTAGAGGTGTCAAACGTGTCTAAAGAAAAAGACGGCTAAATGGACATTTTTAAAGATTTAGACATTTAACCCCTTCTTTTTGAAATGGGCACATATAATTTATTGAAAACTTAAATGGGACTAACGGATACATTTTTTTTCTCAATTGTAGAACATTACGATCGCTTTAAAGATTTTTTTATATAATATATTTAAGATTTTTAATATAAATAAGATATCATTTAGCGAATTTATTTAGTCGTTTTGTGACTTTTATTAAACACCAGTAAAACATGCAGTCTGGTCGTACCAGACTGCTAGTTCTCGCGCCATTCTAACGGCACATTCATTTACCCAGGTCTTGCGTCTTGCACGCTTTGCCGCCACTAAAATTACTTAGCCTAGTTAGTTTTGTCATAACTCCAAAAGAAACCTTACAATCGTCATGCACCACGTGTCAGCATCTCATAACACCATAGAAAGAAGTCATTACAAATACATTTTTCTCGAATTTTCCGCAAGCTATAGATCCGGGGCCTATATATAAAAACCAACCAATAACATTCGCATTACTTTTCGGTTTTCTTCTTCTTTTTTCCTTGTCATTAAAATTTTTTCTTTCTCGCTCATCATGCCGGAATCTGAAACTGATAATCAATCCGTTCAACATCCGGTAATTAATTCATTCAATTTTATATAATTTTTTGCAACAATAGTTACAGGGTGAAAGCTGAATATTGCCGACATATTTATAGATAAAAATATTTTTATAACAAACTTTCGTATTTATTGTATGTATTGAGATCCCCTCAAATTTATATAAATATGTATCCCTTGATAGGCTTCTGTTTGTGAGAAAACATTGTCGGTCATGTTCATATGGAGAGGATCTCAATCTTTTTTTAATCGATATGATTAACTTTACTTAGGTGATTAATATATTTCTGTAATTTTGTTGTTATTATTTTTATTTATTTATTTTTTTTGTATTTTTTTTTATTTTTTTTTATGTTGTCATGTCACAAAAGTTATTCATGGGATCTGACATTTTTTTTTCCAGCAAATTTTTTTTAATATAGATTTACGTTAATTTTAGCTTTTTTTTTTAATGAAAATTATTAAAACAAATATTAATTTGTTTGTGTTTTTACTAAAAGTGTCTTTTTTAGTGATCATTGAATTATTTAACATTGTTTCTTTTTTTTCTTTTTTTTAATAGGTTCAAACTTTTTTTTTTCTTTTTGCAAATAGAGTGTTTTAACCGGTTTGAGTGTGTGTGGCGGTGGGTTAAAACCCGTTGATTAGTTGTAAAAGGAGAAAAACATGTTTTTTGGTTTTTCCATAAAAAAGTTGATTAGCTTTTCTAGAATAAAAGTATTAAAACAGTTTTAATTTGTTTTGTTCTTTTAATTAGCTGTTAAATGATATTTTAAGTAAAATAATATTTACTATTTTAGTGTATTTTTTTTTTTTTTTTCAGTTTCTGATCGGATCTGTTATTTTATTTATTACTCCTATTTACTGTAATTGATTAATTTGTATTTATTTATTTGATTGTGAAACTGAAGGCACAGAGGGATGAAGGAGAGAAGCAACTAAAGTATCTTAATTTCGTGCAATGTGCGGTCATCTACTTTGTTGCTTGTTTCGCTGCTGTGTACCAATACACTAAGGACAATGCTGGTTCGTTCAAGCCCAGTGTTCAAACTGTCGAAGATAAGGTTAAGACTGTTGTTGGGCCGATTTATGAGAAGTTTCAGGATGTTCCTTTTGCCGTCCTTAAGTTCGTTGATGTTAAGGTATAATGTCATTTATACACTTATCAGAATTAAGTTTGTTTGTGTTAGCTTATTTATTGAGCTAAATGAGCTGTCTATATGTAGCCGTGGACAATTTGTTTGGGACAACCCGAAAAGAAAAGGTGGACAAATAATTTGGGGAGACAGTTAGTTATTATTAAGCTAAATAAGCTAGTTGAGCGGGTGTTTGGGATTGAGATTCTAAAACGTATTACGCATTTGCAAATATACAATTTGAAAATCCACGCGTTTTAAGATAATGCAAATAATCTTTTTTTATAATACGTTTCACGAAACATTGTTTTTTGATGATCTGCTTTTTGCAAACGCAGTTATCAGATAATCTTCTTCGAAACGCATTATCAAACACTCTCCTAAAACCACTCAAATTTGACCATTTTGTTATGATATCGTACGAGTAAATAGCTACTCGGTTGTATAGAAAAGCTTAGCCAAACGCTTAAAATAGTAAAAAGCAGTTATGCTTTATTTGTATTTAATGATGTGTGGAATAAATTTGGTGGTCGTGTGTGTCATGTGAACATGGGTCGTATGACCTCATTACTTGAATAATTTGTTGAAAAGTAGTAAAGTAGTTGAGGAGAGTGTACAAATGGAATTGAAACTACTTTTGATTGGTCATTGGTGATATGTGACGATAACAAGACAATTTGCATTCAAGTCATTTTATCTAAGAAACTAAAATAGGTACCAAACTTTTTTTTTGAACAAAGGTACCAAACTTACTGTTTAAATAATCAACTGCAAACTGCTTATTCAAAAAAAAAAAAAAAAGAAAAATACTTCACCGAATGTACAATAAGACGATTTGGATAGAAGTCTCAAGCCTGCTTATGTGTTGTATTAAAAGATGATAATTAGATAACTAGGCTAAGTATGCAGCCCCCCAAAATGGTCACAAAGTGTTTACTTGTGTATGTTTATTGAATGGATAAGCAGTAAACTCAATTACTCAATTGTTTGCTGCACTTGTGACGTTTAGGTTGGCGAGGTGTTAGTTGAGGTGGATCGCCATGTACCATCAATGATGAAACAATTTCGGACAAAGCCAAGTATGTAGCTCATAACCTCCCAGAAGTGGCTAAAGACTTGGCTTCAGAAGGACTCAAACAGCATCAAAAGTGGCGCACACATTGTATGTTAAATACGAGCCCACAGCCAAACAACTCTACATCAACTACGAGCCTGTAGCGGAGAAATACGCAGTGTCAACCTGAAATCAGCAAACAAACTTCCATTGTTTCCTCAAGTAGCTCAAATAGCGGTCCCCACAGCTGCATATGTGATTGAAAAGTATAACGTTATAGTCTGTTACACAGCGGAGAAAGGTTATCAGGTGGCCCAGTTTCTACCGTTGGTCCCGCTTGATAAAATTGCAAAGGTATTTGAAGAGGGCGAGAATGGGCCGACAGTTGAACAAAAGTACTCGGTAGAGACATCATGAATCTCATTGTAATGTAATTACAGTTGCAGTTTGGAACAGACGTAATCTGCCCTTATGGCATAAGTAATGGTTTTACTTTTAGTAGTGTGGTAACTTTTGTGTTCTGGTTTGTTTTCTGAAATATGTAGCCAGATGGTTTTGCTGCTAGTGGAAGTGTAGTTTTGTCTGTATTTATGCATTTCGTTTACTGTG
The DNA here is from genome assembly GCA_022545495.1 of Chrysanthemum lavandulifolium. Classification (NCBI taxonomy): domain Eukaryota; kingdom Viridiplantae; phylum Streptophyta; class Magnoliopsida; order Asterales; family Asteraceae; genus Chrysanthemum; species Chrysanthemum lavandulifolium. The sequence continues at coordinate 270,796,613 of CM040241.1, forward strand.
CGATTTTCTGTAGTGATATTTGATAGAATTAGTGGGTTTCGTGTTGCAATGTGTAGTGATCATCTGATGATTGCTTTCCCGACTAGCAAGAAATAAGTTTATAGCACATAGGTATTGTGCAAGTGATTATGAGAATGTAACTTGTCTGGGTGTAACAGAAGTACACCATAAGACTCATGCAACCTGTTTTTTTTATTAAACTGATTATGATTATTTATCTTGAATAATTTTAAAACAAAGCCAAACACCCAAGTGACCAAACTCTTGGTGTTTGGTAGTTTTTGGCAACAAAGAGTGAGATTCAAATTGATTGATAGCTGATAAATTTTGATGTTTGATCTACTCGCGATTTAGGTCAATAAATAGCAAACACAATAGTTTTTACCCGGAACATTTTCGTAAAATCCAACACATACGTGAAATTTTAGCACGTGGAAGAAGATAATTAATACTCCGTATTTGATTAAGGATATAAAGATGTAATGTCTCTTGCTAGAACATTATAGTGACCGTTATGAGAAATTGTTTTCAAGTTTCATATCCCACATAGTTCAAAGAACACATATATTGCTTACTTATATACTCTCTTATGTATGGATTGTCAAATTAATATTAGTATTGTGTTGTTGGACGCCATCCTAGCATAGTATATTCATCAACAATAGTCATATAATTCATACCCATATTTAATTTTATATACATCACTTAAATTTGCTCATTTTGAAGGTTTATTATATTTAATTTTATATACATCACTTAAATTTGCTCATTTTGAAGGTTTATTAGGAGTATAGGTGCACAAAAACCGGTTTTACCGGTTTTGCCAAAAATCGTTTTAAAACCGGTTTGCCAAAAATCGATTCGTTTTTTCGGTTTTTCCGAATCGGTTTTTTCGGTTTTAAATGTTCGAATCGGTTTTTTCGGTTTCAAATGTTCGAATCGGTTTTTATCGGTTTTTACGGTTCGGTTTTTTCGGTTTTAAATGTTCGGATCCGTTTTTATCGGTATTTTACCGGTTCGGTTTTTTCGAATTTAAAACATTTAATACATTTCGAATACAATCATAACTTTTATTTAAACAATACAATCATACAACTAAAACTATAAAATACTAATACATTTGAATACAATCATAACTTTTATTTAAACAATACAATTATAGAACTAAAATAAATAAATACTAATACATTTCGAGCCGCATGGCCATCACCCAAAACATATTAGTATACTCAAGTATATCGAGCTCGGCATTGCCATCACCCGTGTATACTCAAGAAATTAAATCATCCAAAATTCTTCTACATCTAACTCTTCAACATCAAATGGTTCAAATTCACCTTCATCTAATTCGGTGGCGGAGGTGATATCCCATGTCATCTTCTTCTTGTGCTATAGTTTCTTCAACTTCTTCAATCGAACCTTCCAACGATGTTTGATGTTGTACCCTATCTACTCCGTCCATATAATCTTTCAAACATACACATACTTCCACGGATTCGGGCTAAGTTTTGTCCTTCTATCCGATATAATTCGACCACTATGAGAAAAGGCCGATTCGAAGCTACCGTCAAGCTTGGACCGCTAATAAGTCACGAGCCATAGCGGCTAAAATTGGAAATTGATTTCCTTTCTTTCCACCAAGCCAAAATGTCAAAGTTTGCAAACTCATCGGACTTAAAGTTGTTAAAAGTTTGTAGCCATATATTGTCCCAACTCGCTTGTCGGGCCGATGATCGTTGACGCTTTGTAGCGTCTTCACGTAAAGTATTATAAAGGTTTATGTTAATGTCCCTTGTCATTCGGGACGAACCGCCCGCATTGGGTCGAGAATTGGGTTTGGTTGTTGACCATATTTTGTTGCATAAATTTCAAACAATTTTTAAAATAATCATTAAATTTAAAACTTGAGATTCTATATAGTTGGGATCTTCACCGTCCAACCCAAAAGATAATTCTAAATTTTCCATTATTCTTCTTATTAAAATTCTACGCCCAACATTTAAACATGGATTAAGTGCTGTGAACAAGTATAAACCAAAGGTAAACTAGCAAAATATTTTATAAATCTCTTTTTATAACTTTAACCATTTTTCTAAACATTTGAGTAGGTGAGTCTTTTAATTGCCTAATTTTTCCGTCATAGCATAAACTTGATTTAAAACTAATGGGCTAGTTGGGTAATAAACACCGATACTATAGTTGTTGCCTCTTTAAAAACTTGTAAAAATTAGTTAAATCATTTAGTCGATCCCAATCTTGCTCATCTATCAAGTAGAACGGTTTTTATCAACAAGTAATTCATTAAAAGCATCTAAAGTAGAACGTTGTCGTAATATATTTTCAAACATAATGCAAGTAGAATTCCACCTAGTAGGTGTATCTAATTTCGGTCCTAGCCATGGTTCACCACATTGTTTACTAAAACGCTTATAGTTAATTTGTCGCTCATTACTCGAGCGATATATATTTGTTAACATACCCTAAATACCAAACGTAATCGCTCACATATTTTTAATGCCGCTTGAACGGATAAATTTATAACATGAGCAACACAACGGAATGAAAAAAGCACCATCTAAAATGGGTTTTATACGTAATTTTAACAAGTCCATAGCTCTAGTATTATTAGATGCATTATCTAGTGAAATCGTAAAACTTTATCATCTAAATTATATTCAATTAAAGTGTCATGTAAAATTTTTCTTAAATTAGATCCCGTATGTGGATAACCAAATAGTTTAAAAGCAATTGTCCGTTTCATTAATAACCAAGAATCGGATTAAACCAATGAGCCGTAACGGCGAGATAAGAATTGCCGAACCATGTGGTGCGGTCCAAACATTCGTAGTTATAGAAACACCATATTTATAATCATGAAAACCATTAATAATATCATTTTAGCCGCTTCCCATAATTTAAAAGCATCACTTCTAAGTTTAGTACGACTTACTTGTTTATACCGCCTGTAGCCTCTTTTTGATGATGGCCGTAAGCTTGGCGTTGTCAAGAGGTTGAATGGATAAGTATATTGAATGACCCACCCCGCAAAATCTCTTTGAAGCGCATCATTATCATATACACAAATTTGACCATCCTCACCAATAGTACCGTCGGCATTTTGAGGTACCGCATGAACATTTGGTTATATGACCCTTAGTGTAGTGTTAGCCCGGAAGCATAAAAGTTCAAACATTTTTGCAACGCGCCTTTTCCGTCCCATCCTTCATAACACACAACCATATGATTAAAACCTCCGGATTTCGTGCGGTTGGTTTAACATGAAGAACATCATCTTGTGTGTAATGTTTTCGTGACCGGAAGACCCAACGGAGGAGGATTAGTGGAAGCTTGTTGTGATTGTGTGTTTTCCATTATAAAGAAATTAGAGATAATAGAGATTAAAGAGATTTGATGTGTTTAAGCCTCAACCCAAAACACATATTTATACTACAAGTTCTAGCTTCAAAGTACTCAAAAATCAAAAAAGACAAGAAAACGGTAAAAACATGTCATAAGCCTCACCGTACTAAAGACCATTTTCAACCGACCGGTTTTAAAATCATGAAACCGGTCAAAACCGGTTAAACCGGTTTTAAACCGGTTTGACCGGTTTCGCCGTATTCAAATCCAACGGATAGTTTGACTTTACGTTGACCGGTTTTAAAACCGGTTTAACCGTTTAAACCGGTTTTAGCCGAGATTCAAATGCAACGGCTAGTTTGACTTTACGTTGACCGGTTTTTAAACCGGTTTAACCGGTTTAAACCGGTTTTAGCGGTTTCGCCAAAAAAAAAAAAATCGGTTTTAACCGGTTTTTCAAAACCGTTTTATCCAGTTTAGAACCAGTAAAACCGTCCGCTGAAAAACTTAAAACCGGTACAACCGGTTCGGTTTACTAAACCGGTTTCGGTTTTGTAAAACGGTTTTGTTGAAAACCGTTCGGTTTTGTCGTCCGGTTTTTGAAAACCGGTTTAAACTTGCACCTCTAATTAGGAGCATGTATTGTAGTTTATTATGAGCATGTATTGTAAAGTGCATAATAAGTGTTCTAGTTTTATGTTAGTAATATGATCAAATTTTCTCATTTGAAGTTTTATGAGCATGTTAGCGTAAAATAAAATTAAAAAAAAAAGATTTATTAAGATAAATATTTAAAAAATTCTATAACGCGGATAAAAAAATTGTGAATAACATATATAAAATTGAAATTTTTGTGCATCACATTTGACTTCCAAACAATATTGCATTGATGGTCGTCCAGGTCACACATGCATCAAAGTAGTTTCAAGCAATATTTTGTTAGTAATTTTAGTGTTATCAACTATTATTTTAGATGATTTAAGAGGTGCGGAATGCACATTCGTAATAATTAACTTGATATCATCACGACAAAGGAACAGGGTCAGGGCATACAAAGAATAATATTCTTTAGATGAATAGTATTCTTTAAACAAGTATACAAAGATCTTTAGATAAATATTATTCTTTAGATACGTATACAAAGAATAATGTTCTTTAGATGAATATTATTTTCGGATAAGTATACAAAGAATAATATTCCTGGTAGAACCGAAAATAACCGACAAGTGTGTTGATGCGAATAATTGTAAACACCGAAGTTTTACAATCTTCCTAGGCGTAATACCTAACCGTTGTAGTATAGTATAAGCAAGACACGTGGGATTTATCGTTCTCATGGAATATTGAAGTAGGCTCAAGTGTATAACTATTTAAATCTAAACGAGAGGATGATTATTTTGTATTTTATATTTTTAGAAAGGTAAAATTTCGGGTTTGAAGAGTTTTGTTTTTAAAACTAATAATTAAACTAAATAACTAAATATGTAGAAAATTAAATTGGTGAACTCGTATAATAAGTAAAAGCTTTTTTACTTAGAATCTCACTACTCCATAATTATCTCCTATTGATTAGTCGAATTGTCACTTCTTTGTTTTAGTTAGAGCGTTGTATTCCTTAATATCAATCGCTAAGGGTTGTCAATCTCTAACACTATGATTTTTTGTTCTCGTTAAGGCTATCTCAATGTCAGCGAACATAAATCATGCATTAAATACAACGAACAACACACTATCTATATATAGCGGGGCGTTTAGTCGGACGTTCAAGCAAATATCCTAAGATCTAGCCAGTTTTTCTATTCCTAACGCGAGTAACAACTAATCAAAACAAGAGATGATAATCAATAATTAATAAATAGGTTTCATTCAAATCTTAATAAACACTAATAAATTTAGCCTGTTAAATTGAAGAGAAGATAAAAAATAATCACACAACACATAGACATATTGTAATGATTAAGGATTTGAATAAATTATTTTCAATAAAACATAGAAGTCATGGGGCTAAAACCCTTACAAATGTCAGAAATTCAAGACTAAAGTGGTCTCTCTAGGTTCTCCAAGTTGCACCCCTTTACAATGAAAAACATATGAAAATATACATAGGAATACAATTGTTATGGCGTCGCTTGTAAGTTATGACGCCGTCAGCTCACCGTCATTAGGGTTTCGAGAAGTGTAGCCGCCTATTGTGACGGCATCGCCTTATGGGATGTGACGCTGTCGCTTTTCAGTTTCTTGGTCATGATGCCGTCAGCCCAAGACCGTCGCCATCGCTTGAAGCGCCACTTGAAATTTTATAACATGATCATCTTCGTTAATCTTCAGTGACGGTGTCACTTGTGTTTTGTGACGTCCCAACACCATTTTCTAGCGCTTTACTTGACTTTGCCCTTTTTGTTTTCTTGTCCAATTCAACCAAAACGCTCCATTTTCCCGCATTCACTTTCCGAGTACCTAAAACTCAAATAGAAACAATTAGGATAGTAAATGATCAAATATATGCGGATTTATAGGTTAAATGACCCTCAAAAACTTATAAAATTACATCTCATCAAATATCCATACACTTGGGATTTGCTTGTCCTCAAGCAAATATGCTTTTATCCTAATCAATTTACAAGTTAGAGGGCATTTAGCATTAGTTTAAAGATAATTTACAACAATACTCATTCTACAATAGTCATAATAAGTATGAAAATTATATACTAGCACCTCAAGTGTATAGTTTTGATGAAAAGATTTGTCAAAAATGGCTTACGTATTAAAATTTTGTAAATCGATATTTTGTGCAACAAAAATTCGTTTGTGCATCCAACTTTTTTAGTATCTACATTAAAATTTCAATCGATATAGGAAATGGTAGGACAATCTAAAAGTAAATTGCTCAAACAAGAATCTATGGTGTTTCATTGGGTTTGGTTCTTTATGGCTACAAGTCTCTTCCGTGAACACGAAATTTATTTTACTACATAAACACTTTTTGTATGAAATTAATAAACCATTTGGTTAAAACGCAAATCAATTGCACTTACGACCATTAGAGTCCAATTTGACATAGATCAATGGACCAACTACATTTTTGGTCGTGTTTTGTTTCATTAAATTGGATATACTTACATATTAATCACACGAGTACATGACCATCTTAAATGAGTAAGACATTTGTTTGATTATTTGTTATCATAAGATTCACTTTAAAACATTTTGTTTTTCCTGTTGTATAATCGTTTATTTGTTTCATCTTGAAAATACAAAACCAAAAATACAAATACAAATACAAACATCAAGACGAATACAATTTCTTTCATAACAATATTTATTCGCGATTTAAGTAAAAGAAATAGCATCGTATTCTCTCCAATGTCATATAAGTACGTGATCTAAAATTGTTTCACTTTTTATTATGATCTTTCAAATTTTGTTCAATATGCAAACATAATACTTTTTTACCTAGAACATTTTCGTAAAATCCAACAAATACGTGAAATTCTAACACGTGGTAGAAGATATTTAATAATTGATTACGGATATACAAATGTAACATTTCTTGCTAGAATAATAGTATGATGACTGTTATGAGAAATTGTTTCATGTTTGTTATCCCACATAGAGCAAAGAACACATATATTGCTTACTTATATACTCTCATGAGGATGGATTGTTAAATTAGTATTAGCTTTGTGTTGTTGGACTATCATGTTGGAAATGCTAAATTAGTATTAGCATTTCAGCAACATGGTTGTCAAATAATTCATACATGTATTGAATTTTTTATGCATCACCTAAATTTTCTGATTTTGAAGGTTTATGAGCATGTATTTTTATACATCAATTAAATTTTCTCATTTTGAAGGTTTATGAGCATGTATGTGATAGTCGAATAATTCATACACGCATTTAATTTTTTATACATCACTTAAATTTTCTCATTTAGAAGGTTTATGAGCATGTATTTAAAGGTGTATCTTTATCTTTTGAAGTTTTAAGAGTATGGTGCGATTAAAATAAAAGACAAATATTCGTAAGATGAGTAAAAAATTAAAAATAATTTTCTTACAAAATTCTCAAAATTGTATAAGATAGGGGGAATTGGTGGATATAAAAAGTTGTGTAGAAATTTTCTCTAGAAGTGTATAGTTTTGATGAAAAGATTTGTGAAAAATGGTTTACGTATTAAAATTTTGTAAATCGATATTTTGTGCAACAAAATTCGCTTGTGCATCCAACTTTTTTAGTATCTACATTAAATTTCAATAGATATAGGAAATGGTAGGACAATCTAAAATAAATTGCTCAAACAAGAATCTATGGTGTTTCATTGGGTTTGGTTCTTTGCGGCAACAAGTCTCGTTTGGTGAACCCGAAATTTATTTTTACTACACAAACACTTTTTGTATGAAATTGATAAACCATTTGGTTAAAACGCAAATCAATTGCACTTACAGAGTTACAACCATTAGAGTCCAATTTGACATAGATTAATTGACCAACTACATTGCTTTGTCATGTTTTGTTTCATTAAATTGAGATACTTGCATTTGTTTTTTCTCATTGTAAAATCTTTCATTTGTTTCATTTTGAAAATATTCAGATTTAACTACAAAACCAAAAATACAAATACAAACATCTAGACGGTGTTTATTTCTTTCATAACAACATTTATTCGTGGTTTAGGTCAATAAATAGCGACTTATATTCTCCGATGTACCATATAAATATGTGAACTTAAACTTGTATCACTTTTGTTATGATCTTTCAAATTTTGTTTCAATATGCAAACACAATACTTTTTTACTTGGAACATTTCCGTAAAATCCAACAAACGCATGAATTTTAACACGTGGTGAAGATAATTAATATTTGATTATGGGTATAATGATGTAATGTCGCTTGCTAGGACAATCATATGGTGATCATATGAGAAATTGTTCCAAGCTTGCTATCCCACATAGATCAAAGAACACATATATCTTACTTAGATACTCTCATGATTGCCAAATAAGTATTAGTATTGTGTTTGTTTGACTATCATGTTGATGTATACTAAAATAGCATATGTAAATCTGATAGTTCAAATAATCCATACACGTATTTTAATTTTATACATCACTTAAATTCTATCATTTCAAGGTTTATGGGCATGTATTTAAGAGTAATATTTCTCAATTTTCAATGTTTATGAGCATGTAGTGTAAAGTGTATACTCATTAATGTAACAAGTGTTCTAGTTTATGTTGGTAACATGATCAAATTTTCTCATTTGAAGTTTTATCACTATTAGGGTTAAAAAATCCAACAAATACGTGAAATTTTAACACGAGATAGAAGATAATTAATATTTAATTACGGATATGCATTACCCCAACTAAGTCAGTAAACGACATACTGACTTACCTTAAGTCGATACTTAAACAGTTAAACATAAGAAATGAACATAACAACACAACAACCTAGTATCTTACAACTAATTTTGATCCAAAAAAGACATTTCATTTCTCGATTTTTAGCAATAGTTGTACAAAAGTGGTGACAGAACTGGCCGGGGTCCAATATAAGAGGCGGTTCAAAGGGAAACCAAGATTATTAATTATGCATGGAATTGCAGACGACCAGGCACGATTCAAGTCCAATTCCCAAGTTTAGCATGTTACGGCCCATGGCCTCAAAACATTATTCTTACAGGCTCTCTATCCAACGACTGATTCTAATGTTGCAAAAACCTTGAGTGTATTAGATCAATTGCACCAAGCTTTAAATATATTTTGTAAACTATCAGTGTTCCCAACTATTTCTAGTAAGGGTAAAAACACACCAAATGCCAAATTGCAATAGCCATAGTCAATATCAAAAATCATGGTTGAATACACACGACACCACAATGCAACTTACAACAAGGAAATAAGAAATACTTAACAACCAATCTATTTCATCATCTTAAACACACACCCAATGTCAAGTTTCCATATCACCTTTTGAAGACCGCTCTACCAAATACCCTACGGAAAAACAAAATCATGAATCAAACACAAGTCAGAATTTAAAGGAGACAACATCAAAAGAAACTCATGAATTCAACTCTCATCAAATCACACTTTATCACCACATCAAACTTAGGAACTACATATTCATTTGAGATCAATAAATAAACTAAAACATCATATTCTAGATAAAGTATATAATTAACACTAGCAACAACAACCTTGAAAATCTCATAAACCCTTTTTACCGTAACATTTCCGTAAACTCCAATAAATACATGAACTTTTAACGTGGTAGAAGATACTTAATATTTGATTACGGATATAAAGATGTAATGTCTCTTGATAGAACAATCGTATGATTCTTGTTATGAGAAATTGTTTCAAATTTGCTATCCCACATAGATCAAAGAACACATATCGTGCTTAGTTATCTACTCTCATATGTATTGATTGTTGAATTAGTATTAGTATTGTGTTGTTGGACTAACATGTTGGATATGCTAGGATAGCATGTTGCAACTTCTTAGTTCATCAATTCATACCAGTATTTAATTTTTCTTCATCACTAAATTTTCTTACTTTTATACATTGCTAAATTTTATTACTTTGAAGAATTATAAGCATGTAATGAAAAGAGGTTTTTTTTTTTTTTTTTTTTTTTTTTTTTTTTTAAAGGTTTATGAGCATTATTCTAAAGTGTGTACTCTTAGTGTCTTACTTTGAAGAAGGGTAAATTGCATAAAACGTACTTTACCTTAGGTCCATTTAAATTTAAGATACTCAACAATTTTTTTTTTTTTTTTTTTTTCATTTCAATTTAAGGTATCGAATTTAACTTTACGTGCAATGTTAGGTTTTTGACTTTTGTAATAGGTTATCGGTCATAATTTTAGCCAAAATGACTTTTAAATTCTCAATAATAATTATACGTCACATTAATTAATCATTTCGTTGAAATCAATAACGGAAACCTCTTTCGAAAAGTAGAAAACCTAAAAAACCTTATATTGCACACAAAATAACTCGGTACCTTAAATTAAGAAATAAAAATTGGATACCTTAAATTCAAATTGACTTAAAGTAGAGTACATTTTTATACGATTTGCCATATGAAGAATTATGAGCATGTATTCAAGAGAATATTTTTGTCAACTTTCAAGGTTTATGAGCATGTATTGTAAAGTGTGTATTCTTTATGTAATAAGTGTTTTAGTTTTATGTTAGAGCACTTACAACAATAACACCATAACACCAATAACACCGTCCACGCCGCCACATCGACTTTAACATTTAACATTAACATCCCCAAAAACACCCACAACAATAACATCCCAATAACATCAATAACACCAATAACATTTCATATTTTCACTTTCAACCCCTAAACTAAAACAAACACTTCATTTTTTAAAACACATATCACATTTAACATTAAAACACCAAGTACATTAAACGTTAAACACGGATTACATTAAAAACTTAAAAAACGACATTAAACGTTAAAGACGAATTAAATAAAACTATCAAACTTAAAAAGAATCATCCGAGTCCCAACCATCGAATCGGTTGGCGGAGAATAAACTCCCATTGATGTATCGACTCTCCATGATGTTGAAGAAGTTGTCTTTGAGGTACCGAGCTTCTCGTGCTTCTTGCTTCACGACGGCGACCTCTTCACGCGCCTCGCTTCTTCCCTAATCTCCCTTACGGTTTCTTCATCTCGCTCCGCTCTTGGGAGGAAGCCTCACTTAACTCACTGGGTAGTTTTGAAAATCCACATGTGGATTGTTCACGAGTGAACTTGGAACAATTGGGAGGTATGCAGGATGTTTTCAAACCCACCGGAAAGATATTTTCGGAGGTGTAGAGTAAACATCGGGTTTCGACAAGTGATTTGGAAAGGTGGTTTCGGCAAATTTTCCGGGTTGGGAATTCTTGAGAAAATCTTTGCAGTCATTTTTTGTGTGAGTTGTGTGTGTAACTTGTGTGTGTTGTGTGTTCTAAACAACTCGTAGTGTTGTTTATATAGGCGAGTTGAATTTTGAAACTCAATAAATCCCGCTCATATTTGATTTTTAAATTTCAAATTTGAATTTGAATTTATCCCGCCTGTAATTGACCAAAGATAATTTAAATTTGAATTTGAATAGGTGGAGGGGTGTAAGTGAAAATTTATTTGAAATGGTTTAGGGGTGAAATGAAACTTTTTAACGTGCGTTGGTAAACCAACGCTATGGCACCAACGCCCAATAAAGCGATGCTTCAATGGTATAACGCCTAATAACGGCGTTATTAAGGCAATAACGGCGTTATGCCGTTACCCTATGAGTGCTCTTAGTAACATTATAAAAATTTTCCATTGAGTATATTGTAGGTTAAAATAAAAGACAAAAAGCGTAAAAATAATTAAAAATAAATCAAAATTCTCAAAAATTCTAGACAATGGTAAAATAAAATTGTGAAAATGTTATTCTAAAAGTGTCTGGTTTGATGAAAAAATGTTTGCGCATTAAAATTTTGTACATTGACATTTTGTGCATCAAACATTTGTTTGTACGCCTAACTTCTTTTTAGTATCTACATCAATATTTCATTGTGAATAATATATATAAAATAAAATGTGAATTGAATCTTGTGCACTACATTTGACTTCCAAACAAAATGCATTGCTCGCATGTAGGTTGTTTAGGTCACACACTCACACATCGAGCATTTCAAGCAAATATTCATTAAATATACAAAGGTTAGGGTCAATACAACTCAATCAATCGATGATGCCTCATTCCTTTGAAACCAAGTAAATAGCTTATGTAGTTTCATTTTTATTTTTATTATTCCAAAATACCTATTAATTTCATAAAATATTGGCATTCCACATCTAGTTGAATGTTTTGACGATACCCATTCATTGGGCCATAGGGAAGGTTCATGCCGGAACATGCTAACAGAGTGCATATGAAACAAACCAAGGTCGGGCTCAACTCAATTCAATATCACCACGAGCCTTAAAGATGTGAGCTCAACTCAAGGAATATTCATATGCCCAAGTAGAGAGCTTTAATAGCACAATATAGTTGAGCTTAAACACACTTGAAAGAGCTTTAATAAGCCAATAAGCGCAGCTTAGTGGACTGATCTAACTTCACGATACTAACAAGCTAGTTGTGACCTCAAGACCGACCAATGAAACATTTGATGCAAGACCACCTCCGCCTAAGACCAAAACATGGTTTCTAATCACACATACATAAATAATCGATCTATGAGAACAAACACAAACAACAACCAACAAACACTAGAAATTACCGCTACCGCCATTTCGATAATCAAGTATACATTGATGCTCAACGGGTTTAAACACTCAAACAAATAAGTAAACGAAACAATGATTCAAACGACTTGTATTAAGAATCAAGTGTATTTGGTTTTTCAATGTATTTGTACAATTCGATTACTATAACCGAAACTATCTAATGCCTATTTATACTAGATGAAGCGACACTTTCAAACATCATGACCCTTCCTTTTTGTCTGCAGCTTTCTTGAACCGTGTGTTGATTGGGTTTGTGTCGTTTCACCCAAAAGAACGCTTTACGCTTTTAGGTTTGTGATAAACCTATTTGGTCCTTGTATCTTCTAAAGTATACATGTAGCCCTTGTGCTTTACTTTGAACTAAAACGAAACTCCTAAAATTTGAGCCATGACTCAAGATTAGTCCAAAATCACCCCTAATCTTGATCATGCTCTAGTAGTTTCTTCATACTTCATGATCCGCTCTTTTCATGTTGTAGAAGGTCCTTGTCTTTATACTTTGGCATTTTGCTCATTCTTTGCTTGACCTCTTGTCTTGAAGGTCCTTGTCTTTATACTTTAGGCCACCTCTCTTCGTTGATTTCACCTTTGTTTCTTGGTCTTTCTCTATAAGAACTTATTCCATCATCGGCCTCTATGCCTTTTACATAACCTCTTCTTAGCCCTACTTGTAACTTCCATCCTTCAAATCCTAGTGGGATCCTAGTCTTCATAGCTTCCTTGGTATCTTCTTCCACCGCCTTGGCTTTCACTAGCATCTCTTGCTTAGGTTCATGTACTAAACTTGGAATCTCCTTGTAGTATCATAATAACTATCCAAGACTACATAAAGTTCTTCAATCTTTATGTCAATCTTTCTTGGAAATCTTAAAATATTGATGACCTCATTTTGAATCTCTTTAGACATTCTCGCACTTGCCATCTCATTCTTCATCTTGTTTTCAAATGAGATCTCTCGTTTATGCATCTTCTTCTCGAACTCTAGTTCTCTCTTTTCGAACTCCTCCTCGAGTTCTTGTTTCTTTTCTTCAAATGAACTCTCTCTGCTCATGTATCTTCTTTTCGAACTCTAGTTCTCTGTTTGTGAACTCCTCCTCAAGTTCTTGTTTCTTTTCTTCAAAGTTATGAAGTATTTCAAACTTCCATAACTCCGCTTACTTTTTAAGCCGTCTCAATTTGTGACCTTAAGTCTTCTAGTCTTTCATTTGGGATTTCATTCTTCTCAATGATAATTCCTTCCACCTTGGTTCTTCTTCTAAGGATTCCTTTTCTAGTTTATCCTTATTTGCCATAGTTGCCATCAACAATGTAGGTTCGTTGTCTTCTTCACGATGTTCGTCTCTTCTTCTTCATCCTTCTTTGGACGGTTTCTAGCAATATGTCCAAACTTGTGGCAATTATAACATTGTACACCTCGTTTTCCTTTCTTAAAACGGTTTTGATCTCTAGAGTTTTTCTTTCTCCAATCACGATCATCTCCATCCTTGTTTCTAACGTTTGTTGCCTTTCGTCACACCAATTGTCTTGAGACAATTAACTCTTTCTTGTTCAACGTTCTTAAAACCTTTCCTTGACTAGACATGTTGCCATGTTTTGTGAACAATAACTTATCCTCATTGTCACTAGGGTTTCCATCAAAGAGGTTCACTCTTTCCTCAAAGGCTTTCATTCTACCAATTGTCTCATCTAGTGTTGTATTTTCTAGATCGAAAATTGTTCTATGGTTGCTACAATCAGATAAATCTCTTGACGGAACTTAGAAGTTTTCGTACTAGGGTTTGTTGATTAAAGGTTGATCCTAAGCCACTAGCCCTTGTGGCAATACTATTGAGTTTTCCGAGAAAACGCCAATACTATCATCTTCTTTCATTTTCAACATCTCAAATTCGGTTTGAGAGTTTGTAGCCGTGCCTTTGCACCCTATCTACACCTATGTGCCTAGTTTGTAGTGCTTCCCAAATTTCTTTCGCACTCTTACAACTAGCCACTTGTAAAATCATATCCTCTCGGTAATGCTCGGTAAAGATATGCGTTGTAACCATATCTTTCTTTGTATCTAGTTCGCATTACCCCGTTTCTATTATTTCCCACATCCCATTTGATTTTAGTATGGTTTTTATCTGAAGAGCTCATCTTGTGTAGTTTGCGTGTTTTAAAACGGGACATTGAAATTGGGAAAACGATGTAACCTCTTTGTGAATTACAATTTCCTTGTTTTGGTCTCCGGACATTATGCCAAAAACTATTCCCAATTCTAATAGGGAATTAAAAGTAGGAATATGGAAATCCTATAATTCAACTAGGAATCAAAATAAGAATTCTAATCTTAACTACGACTAATTAAGACTAAAAATGGAAATTGATTTTAGTTTAGAGTATAAAACCAATTTGTGATTCCTTTGCGATATGATTTTCGAACCAGTAGGAACACCGAATGTGTTCTCTTCTTCCTTGTACAATCAACCAAACACTCCCTTGGTGCCTCTTCCTTTCTCTTTGCTTGTTCAAGGTAAAGTATGTCAAAAACTTATTCCTTTGTTTTTTTCAAACAAGAACACAACAAATGTTCCCTTCTTTCTCTTTCTTTTCGAACCATTAGAGACACCAAAGCGCTTTTTTCCTACACTTGTTCCTTCGAACCAACACATACAAAGAAAACGCCAACACTTTTTTTTCGCCTTATTCTCTTCGCCAAGAACTCTTGTTCTTTGCCTTGTTCTCGCCCGAACCAAACAAAGAGTGATCTTTGCTTTTTTTTTTTTTTTTTTTTTTATTATTATTATTATTATTATTATTATTATTATTATTATTATTATTATTATTATTATTATTATTATTATTATTATTATTATTATTATTATTATTATTATTATTATTATTATTATTATTATTATTATTATTATTATTATTATTATTATTATTATTATTATTATTATTATTATTATTATTATTATTTTGGTTCCAAAGTTTAACCAGAAAACTTCCAACCCCAACTCTTCCTTCCTTTTCTCGATGAAACCAGAAGGTCGGCTCGATACCAATTTGATGCCCAATGGGTTTAAACACTCAAACAAATAAGTAAAACGAAACAATGATTCAAACGACTTGTATTAAGAATCAAACGATTTGGTTTTCAATGTATTTGTACAATTCGATTACTATAACCGAAACTATCTAATGCCTATTTATACTAGATGAAGCGACACTTTCAAACATCATGACCCTTCCTTTTTGTCTGCGCTTTCTTCGAACCGGTGTGTAGATTGAGTTTGTGTCATTTCACCCAAAAGAACCGTTTTACGCTTTTTAGGTTTGTGATAAACCTATTTGGTCCTTGTATCTTCTAAAGTATACATGTAGCCCTGTGCTTTACTTTGAACTAAAATGAAACTCCTAAACTTTGAGCCATGACTCAAGATTAGTCCAACATACATAAGCAAACCACAAGTAAGTTAAAGCACATCTTGTATTCCTCTTTATCTCAACTCATTTTCGTACAAAGAGTTCATTACACAAAATTAAAGCGTAAACAAAAGTTTTCGACTTGTTGATATCTAAATAAAGTAAACTACATATTATTCAATAGGAAACATAATATTGAAACAGAAAAATAATCTTCAACACGAATGTGGTGCTCAACGCTTAGGATAGTTGGTTTTAACTTTTGAGTGCTTAAACGACCAATTATTAGGTTAATCTTAACTTTATGAAACAGTACATTAAGACTCTCATGCAACCTATTTTTTATTAGAATGATTGTGTTAAACCAACCATGGAGCTCATGCAGTTGATTTGTTTCAACTTTTTATTATTCGATTTATGATAATGATGGATCATGCAATTATCTCGATTCTCTGAGGAGGTTACGAGCTTAATGTCTATGTTTACATTGGTGATTGGCGTGGTCGCTTCAAATCCGTAATGTTCTTTGGCCTTATTTTTGGCATGTGATTGGGAATGGTCAAAATACTTCGTATGGTTTGATAATTGGAACACTCACCGCCTCTTATAAACCATGTCTCTTATCGTGCAATTGCAAGTGCAGGCTTTCGCATTCATGCTAAGGTTAGTGATGTTATTTGTGATGGTGAATGGACGTGGCCCATAGCTTGGTTTAACGTGTTTCGAATTTATTTCAACTTATAGTTCCTACTATTAATGAAGATCGATTGACAAAATCTTTGGAAATCACATGATGGTATTCTTAAAGACTTTTCTACGCGTGAAGTTTGGCAGACCATACGGTAGCGTGGTAATGAGAAAGAATGGTCTCATCTTGTGTGGTCAAGTTATGGAATTCCTAGACATGCTATTCACCGTGGTTAGTATTGCGAAGGAGACTCAAAACTCAAGACCGTCTTAAGCAATGGGATGTGGGAAAGGATGTGGATATCACCTACTTACTTGCCCGCTATGCAACGCAAAAGACTCTCATGAGCATTTGTTTTTGAATGCTCATTCTCGCCTAATGTATGGCGCTTAGTCTTGGACGTGGCGGTGTTTGGGTGTTTCATCTAACGGGATGACATAATGCATTGGATTTTGCCTATATCCAAAAGAAAATATGTGAAAACTATTGTTGGGCATTTAATTCGGCAAGAACTTCTTACTTTGTTTGGCGTGAACGTAACTACGTGGATTCATGGTAAAGGAGATCAGACTTGAAACAAGTTGCTCGGTATGCTCGTGATTCGATGAAGATTGAAGTTAGCTTCTATCAAGTTTAAAAGAATGTGAGAGTCAAAAAGCTTATGGAGACGTGGAAATTGAGTTATGGAGGTCGATGACTCTTTAGTCGTGTTTTGGTGCTAGAGGATTGCTTTCTTTGTTTTTTCTTCTGTTTTCTCTAGCTAGTTTTTGGTTGTCATGCTTTTGAACTGCTCATAGCATGTTGTTTCGTATTTGTCAAGAGTGGTTCATAGTCGCCTTTTCTTGTACGTTTTCATTTTATTAATATATTCACGGGTACAATCCCTTTACCCAAAAAAGATTGGACTTGTTCCTAATCAGAATATGGATTGTTAAAAATGATCCTATATGGAAGAACGGGTAGATATAGGAAATGATGCATGTGATGTTCCTAAATTGAGAGTTTAAACTGAAATGCAAGTTTCCAAGGTAGCTGAATGGTAGGACAATCTAAAAGTAAAGTACTCAAACAATAATCTATGGAGTTTCATTTGGATTGGTTCTTTTCGGCTACTAGACTCGTTTGGCAAACCTGAAATTTGTTTTTACTACATAAAGTCATAAACACTTTTCTGTATGAAATCGATAAACCATTTGGGTAAGAGTCCAATTTGACATAGATCATTGGACCAAATACATCGTTTTGTAAATGTTTTGTTTCACTAAATTAGATGTACTTTGCATAATAATCACATGAGGACATGACCATCTTAAAAGAGTAAGACAGTTATTTGATAATCTGTTATCATAAGGTTCACCTTAAACATTTTGTTTTTTCTATTATAAAATTGTTAATTTGTTTCATCATGAAAATTTTCAATTTTTGAAAAGCCAAATTTTATTGACACTACAAAACCAAAAATACAAATAAAAACATCAAGACGATCTTAATTTATTTCATAGCAACATTATTCGCGATTTACGTAAATAAGTAACAACGTATTTTCTTCAATGTGCCATATAAGTACGTGAAATAAAAATTGTTTCACTTTTGTCATGATCTTTCAAATTTTGTTTTAATACTTTTTACCTAGAACATTCCGTAAAATTCAACAAATACGTGAAAATTTAACACGTGGTGGAAGATAATTAATATTTGATTACGGATATAAACATGTAATGTCTCTTGCTAGAACAATTGTATGGTGATTATTATGGAAATTGGTTCAAGTTTGCTTTCCCACATAGATCAAAGAACACATATATTGCTTACTTATATACTCTCATGAGTATAGATTGTCAAATTAGTATTAGTATTGTGTTGTTGGATCGACATGTTGGATATGCTAGTGTGAGTATAGCATAGTCTTTCCTTTCATTGAAGAATTCATACACGTATTTAAATTTTTATACGTCACTTAGATTTTCTTATTTTGAAGAATTATGAGCATGTATTCAAGAGTGTATTTTCTCAATTTTCAAGGTTTATGAGCATGTGTTAAGGCTATGTTTGGCACACAAGATTATGGAGAGATTATGCTTATTTTTCAAAAATAAGCTACGTAAAAATAATCTTTGTTTGGCGAGACATAACTTATAAGAGATTATAAAAAATAATCTTCCATAATCTCGAAAATAAAATGTTACTTCATGTAGCTTATACAAATAATATCTTTTATAAACTTTTAAGCAACAACACCGATCAAAGATCAAGATCAAGATCAAGATCGAGATCGAATAAAGACCAAAGACCAAAGATCAAGACAATCTATTTTTGCCAAACATACCCTAAGTGTTCTAGTTTTATGTTAGTAACATGATCAAATTCTCATTTGAAGTTTTATGAGTACCGTGTAGAGTTAAAATAAAAAGACAAATATTCTTGAGAAGAGTAAAAAAACTTTTTTTTAAAAATCTTACAAAATTCTCAAAAATCCATAAGACATGGGGCATTGTTGGATAAAAGTTGTAAAGAAAGTTTTATGAGTATCGTGTCGGGTCAAAATAAAAGACAAATATTCACAAGGGTAAAACATCTTCTTCTTCTTTTTTTTTTTTTTTTTTTTTTTTTTTAAATCTTACAAAATTCTATAAGACAGAGCATTGTTGGATAAAAAGTTGTAAAGGAATTTTATAGAAGTGTATAGTTGTGATGAAAAAAAAATATATGAAAAAAAACGTTTACGCATTCGTATTTTATAAATCGACATTTTTGTGCCTCAAAAATTCATTTGTACATCCTTCCTTTTAGTATCTGCATCAAAATTTTATTGTGATTAACATATATAAAATTAAAAATTTTGGGGTCAATTAAAATTTAGTGCATCACATTGACTTCAAAGAAAATGCATCACTGCGGTGAGCAGTCTAGTCACACTCACACATCGTAGCAAAGAAGCGATGAAGCATGAGCCATAGCTACTGACTCATCGCCCACCTCTTCTTAAAGAAACATTGAAAAATGTGCATTCCTAAAAAATGGCATTGGAAAAATGAGCATTTCTAAAAAATAGCCAAGCCCTCAATATCTAAACATAATAGTCTAAGGTGAAATCGTGAAAGCTCGAGACTGAAAAAAACTTCAAAAATTAACTATAGCTAAATAATTGATGACGATGTCCGATAGCAAGCAGAGATAGACTGATCTTCAAACAGCAACAAGTCACGAACTGATAAACTTTGAGAATCCAAAGTAACTTTTTTTCATGCTGGATAACCTAAAGTATTTTTTTTGCAGATAACCCAAAGTATCTTTTTTTTACGGGATAACCCTAGGTATCCTTTTTGCGGATAACTCAAAGTATCTCTTTTTCCCCCCTTCATACGGGATAATGGGAAACCCATGCCTTACGATGTATTATTCAATAACTATAAATAGAGTACATAAGACATAAAAACCCTAACAAGTCTCGGTCAACCAACACAAGTGGATCAAGCCCTCAATATCTAAACATAATAGTCTAATAGTATTAGTGTTAGTAATATGCTAGTGCTAGTATAGATCAAAGATCACATGTATTGCTTACTTATATACTCTCATGTGCATTGATTGTTAAATTAGTATTAGTGCTCAATATGCTAGTGCTAGTATAGCATATTGACTCCTATTAGCCCAATAATTCATACACGTATTTAATTTTTTATATATCATATCAACAACAACCTTGAAAATCTCATAA
The DNA here is from genome assembly GCA_022545495.1 of Chrysanthemum lavandulifolium. Lineage (NCBI taxonomy): Eukaryota > Viridiplantae > Streptophyta > Magnoliopsida > Asterales > Asteraceae > Chrysanthemum > Chrysanthemum lavandulifolium. Next base: position 270,817,078 of record CM040241.1, read on the forward strand.
ACCTTTTTATCGAATATTTTCGTAGAAACCCAACAAATATGTGAAATTTTAAAACGTGGTGAAGATAATTAATATTTGATTACGAATATAAAAATGTAATGTCTCTTGCTAGAACGATCGTATGGTGATTGTTATGAGAAAGTGTTTAATTTGCTATCCCACATAGATCAAATTAAAGAACACATATATTGCTTACTTGTATATACTCTCATGTGTGTGGATTCTCAAATTAGTATTAGTATTATGTTGTTGGGCAAACATGTTGGATATGCTAGGTTAGCATGATGTACTTGTTTGTTCAATAATTGATAGTTGATACACGTGTCTAACTTTTTATACATCACTTAAATTTTCTTAATTTGAAGAATTTTACTCGAATTTTCTTAATTTGAAGAACTATTAGTAGGGGTGTTCAAAAAACCCGAGAAACCGACGAACCGAGCAGATCCGGTCAATCCGAAACCGCTAAAAACCGATAACCGAAGAAACTGAAACCGAGAAAACCCAAAACCGAAAAACCCGCTTATCACGGTTCGGTTTCGGTTTTTACTTTTAGTTATCCGTGGTTACCCGAACCGAACCGCGTATAATATACATGTAAGTTTTAACAAACCATTCATAAAATGTACAAGTATTAACTATATTATTGCATTACTTTTATCATATAATGCATTTTACTTATCTAATTTGATCATTTACTAACGTCCATGGATTACATATGATTAATGTGATCGTAATCTATAAACGTCAAATAATTAGTATTAGTTATTTTGTTAGATATGGTAATTTGAATGTTGCTATTGCGACACAACAACATTACTATTATTCTAATATCTTTAATGTTATTTAATTTTACTAAAATGACATATTACGTTCTAATTTATGTTATTCTTCACCGATTCGATTCGATTAATTTTTGAATGGTTAACCGTGACCGAACCACGGTAACCGCTCATTCGGATACCCGCATGTCCGGTTACCCGCCTAGTACGGTTCGGTTTTGGATAGTAAAATGAACTACCCGTCCGTGATGGATAGTTAAAATCTCTAACCGAACCGAGCCGAACCGCCCCGTGAACACCCCTAACTATTAGCATGTATTTAAGAGCCTAATTTTTTCTCAATTTTCAAGGTTTCTGAGCATGTATTATAAAGTGTATACTTTTAATACAATAAGTGTTCTAATAATAATCATATGCCCGAGTAAAGAGCTTTACTTAAACACCACCTCCAGCTAAGACCAAAATATGGTTTCTAATCGAAAGTTTGGTTTCTCACGTTCAGGAAGAAAACTTATTGTTTACTTAGCGTATTAACCATTTGGATAAAAACATAAATTAATTGCACTTACAGCCATGAGGGTCCAATTTGACATATATCAATGGACTAACTACATTTGTTTTGTCATGTTTTGTTTCTTTTAAATGGATTTATATACTTGCATATTAAACACACGAGTACATGACATTTTGTTTGGTCGTCTATTATCATAAGATTCACCTCAAGACATTTTGTTTTTTCTGTTGTAAAATAATTTTTTTGTTTCATCTTGAAAATTTTCAATATTTGTAACACAAAATTTATTGAAACTACTGTTGGAAAATTTAGTGCACTTGTGGGATTATTTCACACCTTGTAATGGTTTAGGAGGTACGGAGTGTACACCCATAAGGTCCATGAATACACTGACTCTAATAGTGGTTTGTATTGGTAGTGGTAGTGGAAAGTCTTGATTGTGGTTTCCAGCGATATGCAAGAGTTTTCCAGCAAGCGGTGTACCACTGCTAGTGCTATGAAATCTTGCTTGTAACGGGCTTTGACCTATTCAAGTGGCGATTATAAGCGCATAATGACCACGTTTAATTGGTCATGTAACCACTAACGGCTATAATGGGGATAATTATGAGGAGATTAATGGGCGATTAATTCTCATAATTCCATTTGACTAGCTCAGAGTAACCTCCTATAAATAGGAGATCTGTTTATGCATGAAAAATATACAGAAAACCATAACACTTATAAGCACAAGGGTTATTGATTTGTGCCTAATTCAATAACATACATTTGGTCTTATCCCAAGTAGATATTCGTCCAGGCATTAGGGTCGAATAGTTTACTTTGGAAAGTCATCACACGATTCAAGTGATATCCGGTAACCACCTAGTGGTATTTGTTTCGCCGACTTAGTATTTGTTTCGCGACATTGATTATCTAACCACGCTCGGGAGTTACACACCAACAATCAAAGTAAACTATTTTGTGATAATCAATGGCAACCGCACGCAATGAACACATGGCTTCAAACTTTCCAAGCTTGATAAGTTTGAAGGGGTGGACTTTAGGAGATGGCGAAGAAGATGCACTTCTTGTTGTCAACATGAGTGTGGTCTATGTTTTGACTACACCTATTCACGATGATGGGGATGATGCTACCGTGGAGCGGATCGGGAGGAGGAGCAAATGGGAGAATGATGACTACATATGCAGAGGTCTAATTCTCAATGGTATGTCGATTCTCTATTTGATATTTATCGAACATCGAATCTTCCAAAGAACGTGGGACTCTTTGGATGCCAAATATATGGTGAGGATGCATCAAGTAAGAAGTTCCTTGTTAGTAATTTCACAAATTACAAAATGACCGATTCAAGACCAGTTATGGAACAATACAATGAACTTCTTGGAATACTTGGAAGGTTTACACAACATAATATGCACATGGATGAGTCTATTTCGGTCTCTTGTGTCATTGACAAACTCCCTCCTTCTTGGAAAGATTTCAAGCATACCTTGAAACATAAGAAGAGGAGTTAACTCTAGTTGAGTTGGGCGGTCATCTGCGCATTGAGGAATCTCTCAAGGTGCGTGATAATGACAAGCCAAAGAGTAGCAATACTCTTGGTGCATCATTGTCAATATGGTGGAGCATAATAACTCCACTAGGTACAATGACAACAAAGGCAAACGCAAATATCATGACAACACAGGGCAAATCCTAACAAGAAGGCAACACCTACTTGTTGGAAATGTGGCAAACCGGTCACATTAAAAGGGATTGCAAGGGTGTTAAAGTTGGTGGTAAAGCCAATGGATCAGCACTAATGGTTCGGAGTGGTGGTTCTTCCAACTCACTGAAAGGTCGAATATGGTTAATAAGTCTTTTCGATTTATTATGTTACATATGTATCTCGAATCTCATTATGTGCGAGGATGATGATGTTGCGTGGTGGGTTGACTATGGTGCAACAGTTCATGTGTGCAAAGATAGAAGCGATTCAAGACTTATGAGTCATTGAATGATGGTTCTATTCTTCACATGGGAAATGAGTCAATGACCTTGGTGCATGGTCATGGTTGTGTAGATCTTAGGTTTAGTTCTGGAAAGATTGTAACTTTGTTTAATGTTATTCATGTTCCTGATGTAAGGAAGAACTTGGTTTCAAGTAGTGTTTTGAATAATTATGGATATAAACAAGTTATTGAATATGATAAATTTGTTCTTTCTAAGAATGATGTTTTTATTGGTTTTGGTTATTTATGTAATCAAATGTTCAGGCAAAATATTTCCACTGATAGTGTATTTATTGCCACTGATAGTTTAAATTTAGCCTTTGTGACCACCACTGACCAGACTGACTCTACCCTTTGGCATGCTAGACTTGGCCATGTCCACTATAAGAGAATGCAAGATATGTCCAAGGATGGGTTAATCCCAGCATTTGACATGGACACTAAAAAGTGTAAAACTTGCATGTTGACCAAGATAACCAAGAAACCTTTTCAGGGTGTTAGTCGTGAGACTAAGCTCTTGGAGCTTATACACGATGACTGTGTGATTTGCATGCCACTCCTTCTTTGGGGAATAAGAAGTACTTTGTGACATTTATTGATGATGCTTCTAGGTTTTGTTATGTCTATCTCTTACATACTAAGGATGAAGCATTAGATAAATTCAAAGTGTTTAAAGCGAAGTTGAATTACAACTTGGGTCTTTGATCAAAAGATTAAGGATCGATAGGGAGGTGAGTACATGGATACTATGTATTTTCGATCTGTTAGAATTATCCATGAAACGATCGCTTATACTCCTCGGCAAAATGGTATTTACGAAAGGAAAACAGTCTTGAAGGAGATGGTTAATTCCATGTTGTCCTATTCAGACCGAGTCAAGGGTGTTGAGGTGAAGCTATGTTAACAACTTGCTATTTATTAAAGGGAAAATTAGTCAAATAGACCGCGCGCCCTGATGCATATCACTTTATGGACAACGCCCTTTTAAAATTCGAAAATAGACAAGTTGCCCTCCGTTTTTTTTACCCAACCAGCGGCTGCCATGTGTCCGACAACTTATGACACAAGTACGTATTTTGCAAGTATATGTCATGTATTGTTTTTTGGGCAACTTGTATTGTTTTTTGGGCAACTTTATATTTTTGGGCAACTTGTATTTATACACAAGGATAATTTTGTCATTTTATATTTTACTCACCCATTGTATTCTTATTATCCGCTGCTCCTTTATTCTCACCTAAAATATTCCTCACTTAAAATGTTAGAGTGAGGTTATTTTGCAAACCAAACAATGCTCACATACCAAGGGACATATCCCAAGCGTCCATCTACATCTCATCCAACGGACAAGATTAAAGAGTCGTTTCTTAAAAAAACAAAACAAAAACACGGAGGGGCACTTTCGTAAAATAACAACCTCACACTAATTCAACCAACTGAAACGAACCTGCCCTTTTTTCCATCCACATTCATTCCTTTTTCCCACCCCACTTTTTCCATCCACACACACTAAAAACACACAATACTCGCATAGAAAAAAAGATCAAAATCTGTCATATAAACCGCAAAACAAACACTAATTTTACCAAGTCAACCGTAAAATCAAAGAAAAAATGAAAGAAAAGGACGCAGATGATGATATACCAAAAAAAATACGGCACAAATGACGGTTCCGACGAACTTCCGATCAAAAAAATTGCTAAAAAAAAGAAAAAGCTGTTATAAATCTGCTTAAAAAAGGCGAAAAAGCGGTTAAAGGTATAATAATACACCTTTGTTGATTTAAACACATATTTACTATTATTTACTGTTATTTATTCTTAAATAATGATGCATGCGGTATATAGTTTATGTGATTTTATAATGTTTAATGAATATTTATTGACGTTATTGTCATTTTTTTGAAGAAATTTTTTCACTAGTTATAGAGATGTTATTGTAAAGAAAAGTGAGGTTAGAAGGCTTAGAAGAAGGTATTCGGCTAAGCCCCAGGCATAGCCTTCGGCTTTGCCGAAGGCGTAGACTGCAACTAAGCCTTGAGATAAGCACAAAGCTAAGCAGAAGGATATGCATGCATTTGACTTTTAAAAAAAATGAGTCTATAAGTTGAAAAAATGAGTCTAAGGACAAGCTTTTGGCTTAGACGTAGACTGCGACTAAGCTTTTTGATTACAGTAAGCATTCTCTTTTGTTTTTGTTATTGTATATCATATATGATATAGTAAATGCTATCAGTTATTTGTAGATTATGTTGATACTATTGTGATGAAAAAGTGTGGTTTAATGATTAGAAGAAAGAAAAGCTTGATGCAAAGCCTCAGGCATAGCCAAAAAGTCGAAACTCTGAAGAATCACCAAAGAGGTTCACAGGAGGTGACGCTAAAAAGTTCGAGATGAGAATCCCAATTGATAAGAGTGAAGAAGAGGATGAAGTGATACATCAAATATGGAAATTGATATTATGTATTTCTTTTGGTTAACCAAAACCTAGAATCAAATGGTGAAACGTTGAAGATGTTTATACTAGTTAAGATGTGTTTGTGTTTTGTTTTGTTTAATCAATGCATGATCACATGTGATATAAAAATTATTATGAGACACAAGTTATATCATATGTGATTTTTTACTAGTTTCTGTAATAAAAAGTTATCAATACATGATCACATGTGATATAATAATTATTATCAGACGCATGTTATATCACATGTGATTTTTAGAAATATCACATGTGATTTTTTACTATTTTTGTAATGAGAAATAATCAGTGCATGATCACATGTGATATATTAATTATTATTAGACGCATGTTATATCATATGTGATTTTTAGTGATTTTTTACTAGTTTTTTTAGTAAGAAATAATCAATGCATGTAATAAGAAATGATTATGCGATATAAAAATTATTACCAAACGCATGTTATATCACACGTGATTTTTCTGAAAATCCCATGTGATTTTAAGAAATAATCAATGATCACATGTGATTTTAAGTGGCCATGCTTAAATAAGTGTCTGGCTTTGATCTTAAATTCTAAATCCTTTCGTTTTGTAGACCCAAAAGGCGCCTTATCTTTTAATCATTAGCACTCAATTCCTAGGACATCGCATTGCAAAATTCTATTTTAAAAAACTTGATTTCATTTGGAAATCCACCTTTTACTTAACATGCAGATCCAAGACATTCTAAAGGGGTGTTTAGATAACTTATGTAAGGTGCTTATAGCTTAAGTATTCAAGCACTTTGAAGCTGTTTGGGTAAAGCTAATAAGACTAAATTGTTAATTTGTTTATACGAGTAATAAAGAATTTAGACGATAAGCCTAAAAATCAAACCCAACATACAAGCTACATCAGAATATCATTATTATTCGAAACATATCATAATCATATGCTAGTAATCTGGCATTGTCTTGTTGAGCACATAGATGCTCATTTGAACATCATGGGTCAACAAGTTTCAGTTTAGTACTTAACACGGCAGAAGCTTAATTTGTGTTTAAGTAAGACAACTATGAGTTTAATCTATATATATCATAGATAAACATAATAGGACTTACAACCCTTTCAAAGTATTTGGTTTCAATTTCAACCAAAATAGCAAAACATAAATGTCTAATGAAAAGAGAACATTCATGAAGTCAGAAATGTAAATAACACATTCAAAATCCTTGTCATGCAATATATATAATCATCTCTTGTCCATTAGATCTTCAAAAGTCCTTAACGATACTGCAATAATCAAATCGAAACAAAATTAGTTGAGTGTTGAAGGTTAGAAAACCCATTTTAGATTGTACAGCCAAAACAACAAACATGTGTTACAACGAGGTCAATAGAAAAAATAGGGTACAAAGAAAACTGGTCAAAAGCGTCAAAAGTCGGTTTATACGTATTCTGATGCTTACAGCCTCCTAAAGTGTGTTCTTTATGGTATAATAGGTTTTTCATGCCCAACTACCCAAACTTTAAAAGAAAACATTTTGTTTACAGCTTATGCTGACCCTACACATCATGAACTAACCCATGTACTTCAATAGTTAAAACTACAGTTTTTGCTTAAATCCAATTCCGTCAATTTTACCAAACTAGCTAATTAGCGAATGCAGACACAATGCAACAAAGCCATCGAAGTTGGTTGCAGCATGTGATCACATTAAAAATATATAGTTATGTACAAATTTTAGCATTGACAACACAGTAAAATTAAAAAATGACGAAATTAATATCTACTCTTGGTAAACATTAGAGATACTGTCAATGAAAGAGTGAGTGCAAGTTCTTTCCAATTACTGCATACCTTAATGAAACCGATTTCCTTAGGATTGCTATGGAAGCACTATATGCATGTTCAACCCATTTTGACATGTTTCCTATATAGTCTATCGTATCTGACCCATTATCAATAACTACAACCAAAATCGACCCATGCTAAAACAAACGGGTTATAATGGCCATCTCTAGATTCACCAACAAAGAGTACCTCCTTTCGAAAGACCAACCATCCTAGACCAAAGTATACTGTAACAAATGGAAGAATCAAAGGAGCAATGACAGAGGAACAAAGGCTAATTGTGAGAATAAACACTGAAGCTATATATGTAATGTGTGACTAGAATATGGTGAGTTTTAGGTTTATCTCGATAAACCCTATCAGTAACATAGATACTAGTTGACTATGCTTGATCAACAGGCCTTACTACTTAATTACACTTCATCAAGTAACACTTGCCATACCAGCCCTATTCATTGAGCCGCTTCAATGAAAGTGTGCTTGCAAGACTCGAAAAAAATTGAACCAAACAAAATGCTGAAATAGGCACTCATCATTATTATGCAGAGCTACACGTTTTGAGTAACCTTCTAGCAATGTAATCACCTAAGCAACAAGATTACGCAACCATGAATGAGTAAAAATAAGCCCGTTATTATGATATCATATATGATATATTTAACAAATAAAATCAATTAAAAACATCTAAAACATAGTTAAATATCACATGTGATAAGATTAAAAATCAACTTAAAACAACTTATTACTAATGATAAGCTAAAACCAGCTAAATTCACCTTAAAAATAACACATTCATTCAATCAAAATTCTAACTTATAGCTTATTCACAGCTTAAACTACTGAATAACATAGTTTATTCAGTATATATAATTCTCGAAAACAGAGGTGCATTTTATAATACTAGTTTCAAATCACATAAAACTGCTTAATTCTCTTATCACTTTCAACAAACTTGGAATCACACATTATATACATTAATAAAGCTTCATAAGAATCATAAGTTTAAAACATGATGTGAACAAAATAATAGAAATAGTAACTGTGAGCTTACAAATAGCGTTTGGTGTTTGACCAATATTTTTGTATGCAATAATCTCTTCTTTATACCGAGCATTAAGATCCTCATAGGTCGTAACCGTATTTCCCCCAATTTTTTTTGTTCCAAATCCATAAAACCTAATTTTTTTTCTTCAAAAAATCAAAACGAATTAGATGAAATGATTCTGATCCAAATCGTCGTTGTTTAATAACATTAAGATAACATTGATTATGAAAATAGATGATTTTGATAATCAATTGATGAGTTAAAAAGCGAAATTAGGCTTTAGAAAATAGTTATTGAAGTTACGGTTGAATGGAGAGAACCAGGGAGAGAGAGAACACGCACTAAAGTGTGTTTGTGTGTGTTTTATGACAGTTTAATATCTAAGTTTTGGTTTATATACTTGACCAAATTACCCTCGTAGTGTAAATGCTGGGTTTAATTTTGACCATTAGATGAAGTGAGGATGGAGGGTGGGGATTGATCCCTTGGTATGTAAACAAGTTTTGTCCTCAAATGATCTTAAATCAAAATGTTAAAGATTTAAGATCATTTGAGACAAAGATATTACATCTGGGGATCAATCTCATCTTCTATTTTATTTGATCTAATGGATGAGATTAATCCCAACAATTTAAAAACCCACTTCATCATTTTTTTCAAATATTAATATCTTTCAAACCGTTAATCGTTAAGCGAAAAAATATATCATTACGACGAGCATTTAATTATCTTTTATAGATAGGCACTTTGATATACTTTCGACAAAAAAAAATTTCGTATTTTCACCTTTTTTAAAATTTTTCGTTTTTACGTTCTTGAAATTTGCATTAAAAATCATATAAGATAAAACACTAATTTGAATATCACATGTGATATTAGTGTAATATCATATATGATATGTAATATCACATGTGATATTAGTGTAATATCACATATGATATTATATATCATATATGATTTAACTATTACATGTGATATTCAATTTAGTATTTTATCGTATATGACGAACTTGGGACTGAAGTAAAATAACCTGAACTTGTGACTTAAACTTGCACTATTGTCAGACGAAGAACCCTTTTTCTTATCACCATCGAAAAAAGGTAAACTTAAAGTTTCTCAAATTATCCACACCGTAGTGTGACACTTGAGCACAACAACGTAACTCCTTAAAAGTGATAGTTATAAGCTGTGAGCACAACAACGTAACTCCTTACATCAGGTTCAACTAGATAACTCAAGTCTTTGTCATTCGAAACGGTTAAAGCTCGAACAAGGATCTCGAAGAATCATGCATCCAAACAACCCCGATATCTACAGATACTAAGTACACGCATCCGTGATATCCCACTTCAACCTCAAATAAATAATAGTGAATTCGCGCCGTAGTCACATCTTGCGGTTACATGCCCAAAACTAGCCTTCTTTAATGGTTTAAATGAACTTGATAATGGTTTCCGATCTTGTCAAAGATTGTATCCCCGTGAAAATATATCATTGCCAAAATACCACTCATTCATGAATAACAAAAATTTGTATCCAAACAATTTGTATATCACAAAAATTCGGATGACACCTTTTTGTAGATATACTTGCGTTTGAAAGAGCACCTCCATATCCACGAACCACATGTAAGTCAGCCCAAAAATGATTTAAATCCAAAGCCCAACTAAATCCAGTAAATATACGATCCATATCCATGTGCAGCCCAAGTCTAATCCAAAGCATACACAAGATATAACCGGTTCCTCACATTGTACGCTCTTCACACAACTAACCCTACACACATACATCTCAAAACACTCCGCCTACCAACACCTTTCTTCCCAAAACAGAAAACTCACAATTATCATCTCAAAACAAAACGCCTCTCTCCCAATAATCATCACAGCAGATCTCCTTGCTTCATTAAGTTAACAATCAAACCCACCAGTATCGTTTCTTGGTCGAATAAACACTAATGTTATCGGCATCAAGATCTTTAAAGGTCTCAGGTAGGTCTATTTAATTGTTGTATTCTCGTTTTGATGTCATGAACGAAACAAGAAAAGGATTATAACATCTTTGTTATCAATCAATTTCTTTTGATGTTTCGGATATTAAGGAAACAAGGTCGATGATGATATAGATTTAATTGAAACAATCTTTAAGAAGATTGCAACAAAAATTAAATCGAAGCTGAGACCATATGAGATGGAGTTGAGTCGTGAGTCTTGAATAATTGAAGGAGGATGAGTTAGGTTTTAGATTAGTTGATGTAGTTGGAGTTTTGTTGATGGAACTGTTGTAACTTTGGGTCTTCTCGATTTATCTTGGACCAATGATGTAGATATACTGAGGTTGAGTGTTGTTGGTATTTGGTATTGTTATGGTCGAGTCTTAGTTATCTTTACGCATAACTGCTTCTTCTTGTCATTTTTACGCATAAGGTTTTTTGAAAAAATCTTACGCGTAACTTTTTTCCTTTATGCGTAAGCACTTATTCTTATGTGTAAAGCATGTTAAGCGTAAGCCTCTTGCTTATGAGTAAGCCAGACTTAGGCGTAAGCCTGAGGCTTAGCGTGAACGACACGCGTAACATTTCTTCTGGCAGAACTTCACGACTCTGGCGTAACAACTCGTAGATGGATCCTTGTCGTAAGTTTAGGGTTTTGACTTTTTCCGGCGATGTATTTCGACCAAGAATCATCGATTCATAGTAACCCGAAAGTTGGCATAAAGGAAGCACTTTGACCCACTTTAACCACGGACATGACCGGTTTGACCATTTGACCCAAAGCAGTTCTGAGTATTGGTATGCAAAGCAGGTCTTAAAAAGGTTAATGATGTGAAAGGATGAGACTTTTGACCAATAAACTTGTAACAAAAATCGATGAACACAAGAAATAACTAAAAGTTAACAACTTTGTTAAATGATTTTACAAGACACGATTTTGACAAGAAAATATCACCAAAAATCAACCAATGATACAAAACGGACCTTGCTCTTGATACCAATGTTAGGATCTTTTCTATGGGTGATATGGTGATTCGGGAGGTCGGGGAAGATGGAAGAACATCTTCATCATGTTAGTGAGAGAAAGTATGAGGAGAAGTGATGAGTGTCTAAATACTCATCATTTTTGTACAATATAAACTGCAAAATCATCTGAAAACACTCAGAAACACATCAAAATGATCAAAATATCACAAATCAGTGTTTTATGTGTTTTAAAAGCAAAAATATCAAAATCGGATGAAAACATATCAAATTTGCAAAATTGCGGTTTTAGTCCCCAGTATCAAAAGTTGTCAAAAAGCAGGTCCACGAGCACATAATTTCAAAAGTAAAGTCACCAAAGGTCCTTTTAAATCATAAGTTGTCAAATTTAGTCCTTTGGTGAAAAATATTAAAAGTTTGAGAAAATTACAAGTTTAGTCCTTCGACTTTGAAAATTGGCAGAATTGGTCCCTGGAAAATGTGAAAATGGCAACATTGGTCCTTGTACTTTCTGAGAGTGTCACTTTTGGTCCCTTGAAACAAGTTTGATGAATTGGCAGCTTAGGCCCCTCAAGTTTCAGAATTTACACTAAGGTCCTTGTGATTTAATACCTTTTAGACCCATTTTGGACCCTATCAATACATGTGACCCCTGCCACTTAAACAATTATGAACCCCCCTTGATATTAGCCTGGTCAGTCAAATCCCAAGTCAAATCAAATAACGCGCCCAACTTTATCCCTTCCACTTGTTCTCTGCTACTCCTGCAACACACAACCTCTCCCATCCCCTTATCACCAATCCTGTCCCCCCTCCTCCACTACATCCAAAATCATTAATCTTTCACCTTCTTCACACTCAATCCCCATTTTCCTGCCAAAAATCTCATTTCCCCTCCAAAATTGACAATTTGGCCAAATCTCACAAAAGTCTCCCACTGGCCCTGGAACAAGGTGGGATCCACTCAGAAGGTGAGAGAGAAGCAAGGGGAGTATAAATAAGGAAGAGTGAAGCAAGAATCAGTAGTAGTTAGTTTTGTAATTTTTTTTTCTTAATTGTCGTTTTTAAAATTAATGTTTTAGTTTAAAAGCAAATGTTGTAATCTAAGTTCTATGTATTAAATTTAAGGTAACTCAGGATTTGTAATCAATTTTAAGTCTTAATTTCAAGGTTTGGTTAAAAGTATTGATTTTGTAATTCTTGTTGAGAATCTCGTTTCTAGCTCATATTCATAAGCTCTTGAAGCTTATTTTACACTCAAATCGACTTACTTAAACTTATTTTAGCTTTTGATAAGCTTTTAAACGGTTTCAAGCTTATTTGATTAATGGTCAACTAAAGTCAACTGAGAGGTGAGAATGGGTCAAACAGGAATGGAAGTTGCTTTGGGTTGATGCTGAGGTTGGAATGGGTTTGAAACAGAATAGTTTAGGTTGGTCTTTGGGTTCTGTTTTAGCCTGCAATCAGTTGGAAACTTGTGAGTTTTGATTGTCTCCTTTTCATTTTTATTCAAAATTGCATACTGTTCTTGTATGAATATCTGTGATTATCATTAGTCTAAATTAGTGTATTCAGTTGTATTTAAGATATTCAAGTGTAGCTTGATCATTGGTCTTGAGCAGTTTAGTAGTTTAAGTATTTGTATTTGCAAATCAGTTTTAAAAGGGTGTTTGGCACTGCTGCAATTTGTGTATTAGAGGTCTGATCAGAGGTAGGACATTGTTGTTTCATACTTGTTTAGTCCTAATTGACTCATTTGAGTCAAATACTTGTGTCTGCAAAGCCCTAAAGTCAAATTTGCATCTTTTCTGTCTTGACAGTCCACTGTTGGAAATTTTGCAAGATCAAAAGTTAGTTTTGTGTTTAGAAATCTTAAACATAGCTTTCATTAGTGTTATTTCATCAAATTATATCTTTATCAGTCCTGTATTTGCTTTCAAATCTCAATATAGTCAACTTTGCATCTGTTTTTAAAAGTCAAACACAAGGTCTGATCTCATTTTGTGCAGACCTTGCAGATGATGCACACTGTTCAAATCTGTTTTTCATGGTCTCAAATTTGGTCATATTGCAGTCTTCTAGGTGGTCTTCAAGACCACTTATCTGGTTTTGGCTCTAGCTTATCTGTTAAGCTTATAAATAAGCTCCTAAGTTGGTACCTGTTACTGTTCTGCACACCATCAGCAATCTGTCTCATTTGTGCCACTTTTGTTTGATCTATAGCTTATTCATCTCAAGTCCATTTTAGCTGTAAATTTGGTTACATGATCTCTGGTTGGTGGGCTTTAGACTCACATTTAAATTTTTCTCAGTAGCTTTCTAGATAAGCTGTTAGAATGGCTTAAACTTAGGGGCAGAACCATATTTGCTTAATATTGGCAGTAGGCTTAATCTCTGGTAATAAGCTTATTAGGAGTTATGAGTAGTTGAATCTGGTTTCTTTAGAGTATTTTTAGCATTACTTACCTGCTGTAGAAGTTTGGTTCACCATAGTGCTTAATAGCTTATTGAAAGTGCTTATTCCCACACTAGTTTGCACTGCAGCCTTTGATTCTCCCACATAAGCCCTTCTTTTTATATTTTTCTCAGCTTTAGAATAAGATTTTAGTATTTCCCTGAAATTTTCATAATTTTTAGACATTGTTTGGTATTTTTCTTAATTAAATTTAGTTTTTAATCATTTTTAATTACCTTTAATTGCAATTAATTGAGAAAAAGTTCCAAAAATTAATTTTTCAATTTTAATAGTTTAAGATAAATATAAAAAGCATAAAAAATAATTTTCCCTATTTTTCCCTTTTCATTTAGTATTTTTCATAATTTTAATTAGTTTTTAATAGTTTAAAATTCCTAAAAAATAGAAAAATAATCAGAAAATTACAAAAATAGTTTTGAAAATTCTAGTTTGTTATTTTAAACTTTTCTAAGTCTTAATTTTATTTTTCTAGCTTTATTTCCTAATTTCTTGTATTTTAGATAATTATTTAATAGTTAAAATTAGTTTTTAATTAATAGTAATTAATTAAATAGTTGTAAAAATAATTTTCTTTTTCCAAATATTTTCTTTTATCATTAGGATTGTAAAAATGTATTTTTCATATTTTTAGGATTTATATTGTATAAGTTTCACGTTTTATTTTGTACGTTTACGTAATTTTGTTTTAAAACGTAAGTTTTAGGTTTTAAACGTTCATCACTTTAAAAATAGTGATAGCGTTTATTTAATAGATTTTATCTTTTTAATTTCCTTTAATTTTCATTTTAGCCCTTGTAGTTTATGTCCTTTTTCCGTAGTTATAATAATTCCAAATTATCCTTTTCCGATTCAAATCTCGCGATCACTAAGCGTTTGATAATCCATTGCATAGCTCATTGGGACATAACGACCGGGAAACACTACACTCCACGATCTTCATTGCATCCGTGCTTAAGTTGTTTTAAGTTTCTTGCTTGTGAGAAAACTTGACGGTTTCTTGCAGATCGAAGGAGAAACTATGTGTTTTATTTATGAAAGATGAATGTTACACAATGAGACTCACCCTCCATGGAAGTATGGAGGGTTTATATACCCAAACACATACATCTATGGGTAATTGACATAACAAGCCCATGTGTTTAAGGTAACAAAGATAGAAACGATAATCCGTCAATGTCGTTCCATTTACGAGTTAGGAGCGATTCCAACAACTGCATAATGACCACGTTTAATTGGTCATGTAACCACTAAAAGCTATAATGGGGATAATTATGAGGAGATTAATGGGCCGAGTAATTCCAATAATTCCATTTGACTAGCTCAGAGTCACCTCCTATAAATAGGACATCTGTTTATGCATGAAAAATATACAGATAACCATTAACACTTATAAGCGCAAAGGTTATTGATTTGTGCCTAATTCAATAACATACATTTGGTCTTATCCTAAGTAGATATTCGTGTAACCCAGGAATTAGGGTCGAATAGTTTTCTTTGGAAAGTGATCACACGATTCCAAGTGATATCCGGTAACCACCTAGTGGTATTTTTTTCTGCTGACTTAGTATTTGTTTCTGCTGACATTGATTATCTAACCCTGTTCTGGGAGTTACACACCAACAACTACAAAACCTAAAATACAAATACAAACATAAAGACGATCTTAATTTTTTTTCATTCCAACATTTATTCGCGATTTAGGTCAATAAATAGCAACGTATTTATTTGATTACGGATATAAAGATGTAATGTCGCTTGCTAGAACAATCGTATGGTGACGGTTATGAGAAATTGTTACAAGTTTGCCATCCCACATAGATCAAAGAACACATCTATTGCTTACTTATATACTCTCATGTGTATAAATTGTCAAATTGGTATTAGTATTGTGTTGTTTGACTATCATGTTCGATATCCTAGTCCAGCATAGCCTATCTGATTAGTGACAATCGAGTAATACATACACGTAATTCTTTATACATCAATTAAATTTTCTCAATTTCAAGGTTTATGAGCATGTATTTAAGAGCATATTTTTTCTAAATTTTCAAGGTTTCATGAGCATGTATTGTAAAGTGTATAGTGTTAAATCTTAATGTAACAAGTGTTATGGTTTTATGTTAGCAACATGATCATTTTTTATCATTTGAAGTTTTATAAGTATGGAGTAGGGTTAAAAGTACATGAAATTTTAGCACATGGTAGAAGCTAACTAGTATTTGATACGGATATTGATTGGCTCCCGAACAGTCAAGTTTAATCACACAAGCTAACCACTTGTGAATGGTCAACCGTAATAAACTTAAAACAGCTCAGAAAACAATACAATTAAGATCGGAGGAATATAGTGGATTCACGGTCGTTAAGTCCCACGGAGGATGAATGGTGTTTAACACAGACAGATGTCGAATAATCACTAAGGATAGTGATCAGTAAGGATTTTGAGTTATTTATACCTAAAGAAAAGTTTTGTAAATTACAGGGGCTTAAATGCAAATTAAAGAAAATTAAAAAAGCTAAAATATATTAAATAAATGCTATCACTATTTTTACAATGATGTTTTTGTGATTTATAAAACAAAATAACTTAAATAAACTATTTTGATCAAAAGGTAAACTTAAATTATCTAAAAACGTGACTTAAAATGAAAACGTACGTTATGTATAAAAATTACGCGAGTGCGCAAGTAAAAACGTAAAATTTGTGAAATAAAAGTCCTACGAGTATAAAAACAATTTTCTTACCTACTATATGACAAAAGAAAATTTTAGAAAAAAGATTTATATTTTTTTTACTTTTATATTTTTTATTATGAATTAAATACTATTTTAGACTAAATAAATGATTAAAAATACTAAAACTATTTAGAAAAATCTGAAACTTTTTTATAAATTACTTTATACTAATACAAAGTTAAGAAAAATACAAAAGTTGAAAAAGCTAGTATAAATAAGCTAGAAATAAGCTAATAAGCTCGTATAAGCTTAAATGGACAAGAAGGTGTATATAATAGATAATGCAAAGAAAAAGAAAAAGACCCAAGGCGAGTGGTAGTGTGTGTGTGTGGTGAGCTGGGTGGCGTGGTTCGAATCCAAGAACTCTTTTTTTGCAACTATTTTATTTTTTTGATTTTTCTTTTACAAACTTGTTAAACAAACTAAGATAAGCAAATTATAAAACTATGACTTTTTATAAAAATGACTAATAAGCTCAGTTTGAGCTTATTTTCTCAACGATGAGCAAGAAAAATAAATAAGCAAAGGTTTAAGCTAAATGACTTATAAGCTAGAAAATAAGCACAAGATACACTGGAAATAAGCTAAGCATCGTAAATAAACTTATACAACAATGAGAATGCAAATAACTTAAAAATAAGCACTGATTAAGCCAAAATAAGCACTAGTTTTAACTGTATGCACAGGACACTTTTGTTTTTACTAGGCACCTTTAAGCTTAATTTTAAGCAATGTAATAAGCTAGAAAATGAAAACAAATACTTGGATTAGCTAGTTGATCAGTTAAGCTTTCTAAAAAGCTAAATTACACAGTTTGGCTTACACTAATAAGCTTGTGAGAAGCTTATGAAGAAATTGAAAAACCACTGAGTCAAGACTCAATGTATGCTGAGAAAAATGGACAAAACAATAAGCCACTAGCAGGCTTAGTAAATAAGCTAGGAAGTTGAATTTTAAGCTTGGGCCCTTAAGATGGCTTGGTTAACTTTCCAAAAACTAAAATTCAAGGTCGAGGTTAACTAGCGAGCTTGTGACAAGCTTGTGAATTTGACCATAAAGCGTATGCAGGGGCATGGTTTTGACTTTTAAGAAATTGAACCAAGTTGACTTTTATGAGATTTAGATCAATTCTATGTACTGATTATGTTATGTTAAGCTATAATAAAACTAGATTGAGCAATTATAACAACTTATGAACAAGAAATCATAATCATAGATCATGAAAATCAACAAGTGAGTTAACAAGATTTGATCAAAGGGAATTTTGACTTTTGATTCAACAAACACTGGTTTTCTTTGTTTCTATGAGCTACTAAGACCTAGTTTGACAAACAACAAGCAATAATACTAATCGAACAAACTCTAATGAGTTAACAAAGTATATCCAAACACCCTTTAACTAAAGCGATTTGAAGCTTTTCAAAGAGTTTCAAAGATTTAGACCATGCAATGATTAAAGAGCTTATAATATCATATATTAAGATTAAATAAACATAAAACAGTAGCAATAACAACATGGAACTAAGAATTAACACTAATGCTATATATAAGCTGTGAAAATGAGATTTTGCTAATTACAAATTTAAAAGAACAAGCAAGCGGTTTAAAGGCTTAATTACACTTAACTATAACTAATGAACATGGAAACACAAAGATTGAAGCTTATGACTAACTTACACAGTGAAATGATAAAAAGGAACAAAAGGCTTACAACATGGAATCCAAGTATAAAACTGAGAACCAATACTGAAACCACTTCCTATAGCTTCCCAAGAAGCACTAAACCAAGGCCATCCACAATCAACCTGCTCCATCTTCTTGACAACCTTCACCATGGATTTTGATTTTAACTAATTTATTTGTATTTTGGTGATTTTTGCTTTTGATTCTAAAGCGATTTTTAAAGTCTCTAAAAGCTTTAATAAGCTTTATAGGAGCTTATGTGAGCCTATTCAGTCCTTACCAACAACTAACAACATCATTGGAACATATTGAGATTTTGAATAAAAGTAAGATTTTGCATAAGCGAGAACTTGAATTAAAACTGAAATTGATGTTCGGAAAGCTTTAATATACAATAAACACTTGAAATATAAAGCTTAAAAGCTTAAAGATACTTTGAAATTCAAAATTAAGTTAAAACGACATAAGCTAATTAAAATTAAACTAGATATTTCTTCACATTGCTTCCCATCTCTTCTTTATAGACTTTTGAGACTCTGTCTATATCTCTGAATCTTTCCCACCTCAATCCAACCATTGGATTGGTCAAAGTCATCATATACGTCCATTTGGATTTTTGGCGCCAAAATAGTCAAGAGCAGGTTTGGGCAATTAAAGAAACTTGGGAGGTTGTGGAGGTGGAGGGGGGATGTATACAAGTGGAAAAACAGGTGGAATTGTTGAAAAGGTGGACAAACCACTTCTGGTTTTGGATTTACAGGCTTGGAGAAGGAAGTGAACAGTACCTGTGGTTTTTGGCGCGTTTGACCGGATTTGACTTTGGGATATTATAAGCGGGGGTCCAAAATTGGGGGTCACATGTGTTTGACAGGGGTCTTTTTGGTTGGCTGGGTTCTAAATACACAAAAGGGCCATTTGGTTTTAGTTTAATACAAGGACTAATTGTGTAATTCGCGAACATGAGGATGAAATTTCCAATCTTCCAAAGTTCACACAAGGACCATTCCTGCCATATGTGAATAGTACAAGGACTACTATTGCATAAAATTTCATTTCATAAATCCAAGGACTATATTTGACATTTTCAAAACTTGAGGACTAAAGTTGTAATTTTGCAATTTTTGAATTTCAAGGATCAATTTTGACAACTCAAGAATCCTAAGGACTTTAAATGATATTTTCTTTATTTTGATTTACCAGGACTGTTTTGACAACTTGTTAAACTTGGGGACTAAAGCGCCAATTATGCAAACTTGATCGTTTTCACCGATTTTGATATTTTGCATTTTAAAACACATAAAACACTTGTTTGTGATATTTTCATCATTTTGATGCATTTACGAGTGTTTTCGGATGATTTGGCATTCTAAATAAGATAAAATGATGAGTATTTAGACACTCATCAATCCCCACACTAAGATATTGCTAGTCCTAGCAATGATTTGAGAAAATTAATGGATTTCATCTCTTTACCAAAAGCCATTACTTCGGAGTAGCCAATTGTTTTAGTTCAAGTAAGAACCTTGGCACAATGATAACCAAATGATTTTGAGCAAATCATAAGTCGTAAACGGATTTGATTTGTCTTTACCGAGCCGTTTGCTACGGACTAGCCAACTCTTAGATAAACTATCTTTGGTGAGTCGATTACCAATTATGGATTTCAATCGCCTTTACCACAAGCCATAAACTTGCGGGCTAGCCAACTCTTCACTAGTTTAAAGATATGGTGAATTTGAACACCATACAATTTTGGGCAAATTGCAAGCCATAAACGGATTTGAGATATCTTTACCAAGAGCCGTTTGCTCTGGATTAGCCGATCCTTATATGGGTTAGACATGGCGGATGATTACCATTCTTTGAGTAAGTGAAAACACTTACTCCAAAAAAAGTTTAGCAAAACGGGAATGGGTGGAATAATTACATGATAAAATTCGTGAGAATTCCCCCACACTTAGAAATGAATATTGCCTCAATATTCAAAGTACCGGCAGATTATGCCGAAACATAGAACATAAAAGGAAATACTACGGCCATTATTTTGTTTTTGATATATACACAATTTTTTTTTTTTTTTTTTTTTTTTTTTTTTAGAGGTTTATATACAACAACAGGCAACTCCCCACACTAGGGTGGTAGAAAAGGGTAAGAAGACGAAACATGGGTGAAAACCCATATGGTGTGTGCTCATTTTTGATTATCGAGTCACTAGCTTGACTCGATCCCGCATTCATTGGTTCATGGGGAATGTTTGTAGATCCGGGACAATCACGGTGGAATGTCTCTCCAAAGTAATGCTTTAATCGATGACCATTCACTTTAAAATTTGGACCATCAGTTGAGATAACTTAATGGTGCCATAAGGATAAACCTTAGTGATAGTAAATGGACCGCACCAACGGGACTTAAGCTTCCCGAGAAAATCTTCAATCTTGAATTGAAAAGAAGGACTCGATCACCAACGTTGAAAACGCGGTTCTTGATTTTAGAGTCATGAATCTTCTTTGTCTTTTGTTTGTAGATCAAAGAATTCTCGTATGCTTGATCACGGAGTTCATTTAGTTCATTCATTTGAACTTTTCGTGATCACCACCGTCTCGAATATCAAGTTTGCATGTTTTAAGGCCCGGTATGCCTTGTGCTCGAGCTCAATCGGAAGATGACATGCCTTTCCGTACACAAGCTTGTATGGAGTACACCCGATTGGTGTTTTATAACTTTGTCACGGAAGGCCCAGTCGTCATCCGGTTTATCCGACCGGGATGCACGATTTTCGCCATCGTCCTTTCAAGAATTCTTTTAATACCACGGTTGGAAACTTCCACCGCCCACTTGTTTGGGGTGGTGTGCGATGAGAGACGGTGGGTAACACCATACTTTTGCATGACACGATCAAATTGGTCATTGCGTAAATGTGTACCACGATCACGATTATAGCACGCGAGTTCCAAACCTAGCAAAAGAGATTTCAAGAATTTCACAACAACTCGGGCATCGTTGGTAGGTAAAGCTTTCGCTTCAACCCATTTTGACAAATAGTCAACACCACGAGTATGTATTTGTTTCCTCGAGAAGATGGAAATGGCCCCATAAAGTCAATACCCGGATGTCAAATATCTCACACACTTGAATGGCGTTTTGCGGCATTTCATTTCTTTGAGATATATTTCCGTGACGTTGACAAGCGTCACAGGTTTTGACAAAATCGTGGGCATCCTTATAGATAGTTGGCCAATAAAACCCGGAATCAAACACCTTTTTGGCGGTGTAATTTGGAGTATGATGGCTGATAACGCTACACGCGTCGTTCGGGGTCAAGGAAACTTCCTTTTCTTCGAGCAAGTTTTATAACACCCTAGGCAGTGAACCTAATCGTTGTAGTGTAGTAATTAGGGTAAGCCACGGTATTGATATCGTTCTCTAGGGAATAGGAATGCTAGTAAGGAGTTACTACGCTAAGGTTAAGGTTGAGGAAGATTATTTTTATCTTTTATGTTTTATGAAAGGAAAGGTACGAATCTCGGGTATTGGATTTGGGGGTTGGTATTTCACCGATTACTCTACTATTATCTAATTATCTAAACTAAGGTTGTGGAGTCTATGTCTAATTAATGTGTGCTCGTATGATAGTTTAAAGATGTGTTTACTTAGGTTGTATTACTCCTTAATTATCTCCTATTGATGGTTGAATTGTCACGTCCTTATTCTTAGTAGCGTTACGTGTCTAAAGTTGTAGGGTATCGTTTCTCCCTAACTCTTTGAACTTACCAAAGGGTCTCGTCTACAAACCCACTAGGGATGATAAACTCCTACTCTAAGGCGCTCTTTGGATGGTTTAGCCTACAACTACTCGGTAATTATATTCTAAGGTTCACAAAGATGAATCAAGCATTAAGTACACAACGAATGACCTATCGCATTACTAGATCATTAATCAACTAAGATAAGAAACAACCAATCAATATTCAATAATTAAGTTTCATACTTCCTAAGCAAACACACAAATAAATTAGCGGGACATGGAGAACATGCAAGCATACACACAAATAATCAAAGACATAATTGAATTAATGAAGTAAAGACTTATCTTGATGTAAGATAGGGTTTAAAACCCTAAAATCTTGTACAAGACACCTTAGGTTCGGTTTAGGTTTTCACCCGAAGACTCTCTTTAAAAAGGAAAAATTCGGATTCTATATATAAGATTACATATGCGACGGCGTCACCTTATGTTTAGTGACGCCATCGTGTCGCCATCATTAGGGTTTCGCTTCGCCACGTTAACCTTGCGACGGCGTCACCTTATGTCCGTGACGCCGTCCTCTTCGACTTTCGGCGTCGTCGGATTGCATCTAGGCCGTGCGAGTAGCGACGACCTACTCTTTCACAACTAGACGTCGTCACTTGAAAATACGAGTTTTGAGTTACGAGTCGTCACAAAAATCTTGGGACGGCGTCGCCATTAGCACCGACGCCGCCGCTTTTAATTTCGGCATTTGTGAGTGTCTCGATTTTGACTTTGGCCATTTTCTTCATATATTCGCCTTTTCGTCCAAATAAGTGCCATTCCATTTTGCCTTCAAGAGACCTAAAAGTGAAAAGGAACGATATTAAGCAATAACGGATACAAAGTGATCAAATAAGGACTAAAACGACCCTCAAAATGGTACCTTTAAAACCTTATCAAATATCCCTACACTTGTTATTTGCTTGTCCTCAAGCAAATGTGCTTTTAGCCAATTAATTTATAAGTTAGGGGTCATGAAGCATTAATTCAAACGGTCCACAACACATATAAGCCCATAAAAGTCATAACAAGCACGGAAATTACATACTAGCACCTCACATGGGGTGTTTGGATACTCACAACTCTCTCGGTGTATATATGAAATATAACAAATAGGAAATGGAAGATAAACACTCATTAACCGGTCCTAGTACATAGATTACCATAGGCTTGAGAATAGATCAAACCTCCATCGCTTTGGCGTAAGCACCTAGGAAAGACTATCAAAGAGGTCTTTAAAGGGTTGTAATGTTAGGCTTACGGTAGGAAACAAAGGGTTTGGTGGAATAGGCTTTTAGTGGTGGCAAGTCAAAATCTCTATGTTAAATGCATATGAAGAATGGCGTTGCTAAGCCAAGACTCGACACTCTAAACTCTAGATAACTGAAATAAATAAACATAAATTTAAAGGATAGATGTAGGATGGTAGCCCGTATTTTTTTACTCTATTTTTTCTTTTCTCTTTTTCTATTTTTTTTTTCGATTTTTTTTTTTTATACACTTTTACTCTACCATCCTCTACGATAACATCAAAATACTAGGATTTATAGGCATATCCCTACACTTGAGTTTTATTACTCTAACGCTAATTTGACCCGAATTGAAAAGATCAAAACACTTGGGGTACATTATTACGCAAACAAAGGAATTTGAATTTAACGTTCCCTTCCCGTCATTTCATAAACTTTAACTTTTCCCATGAATCCCAATCGTCCCAAAAGCGTATACAAAGGATATGACTCGACTTAGCAACTTATGCAAGCAACTAGATAATTGAACTAAGGGTTTAAGGTGATAACAAACATTTGCACTAAAAGTGAGTGCATAAGGGGTAGGCTAAGGCGATTTGGGTGTATATTTGGGGTGGGGTGCAAACAATGCTCTTCATTGATATTCGGAAAAACCAAACATCACGAGAACCGCGAAAAGGATAGGCTCGAGGGTTAACTAGGGTATCGTGTACTAAAGATGAGTACAACGCAAAGGGTGTGGGGAATTACTCAACCGATATGGAAGAAGTAATTATATTACGGTATCAAACAAGGGTTATCCTAATGCCTCTTATCATTTAGTTATTCCTAACTACACAAGTGTAGCCTCACTTGCGATCTCGAATGCATCACAAAATAAGTTCTAGAATCTAATATACTACCGGTTCACACTCTAAGCATTGAAGATGAATGCTTTAATTCCTACTAATCTAAGGGCGATCCTCACATTTTGGTGGAATTTGGGTGGTAAAGGGTTTTGTGCTAGTCATGCAACTTCCTATCCATGAGGCGCTTTTGTTAAGACTAATGGCCCACTCCTATATGTCATGAAAATTTTAAATTTTGTGCCAAAATTACCCTAACCGACATTTTCTCATGGTTTATTACACAATCACAATTGGACAAAGCAAATAGTCAAGGATAAGCATAGTTTCAAAGTTCCGTTTATTTTCCTCCCTACACTTAAACCGAACATTGTCCCCAATGTTCCCGAAAGTATCAAAGTTATGATAAAGAAGGTAATTAAAAACGAAGAAACTAATACTCCCCGATTAGCTCGGTAGGATCCGTGTAAAGTGGTGGTTAAATCCTTTTCAAGAAGAATTATTGCGTGAAAAGCTTCTTCCAATCTTATGTAATTTCTTCTTGACAAACTAAACTCGCACACTTGAAGAAAACCAACGAAACCTTCGCGTAAAATCAGCGGTAATAATATATATAAGACTCGATTTAAACTAGGATATAATGCTTGTGGAATGGATGTTTACGAATTTCTAAGAAAATTAAGACCGGAAAATTCCAAAATTTATAAGTAGCTCGAAAACGAGAAAAAAGTAATCGATGTTTTACTCCTTCTGGCGCCGTCAGTTGCAATCTGACAAAAAGCGGTGCGATTTTCTGGAAAAAATTCTGGAAAATTTACATCTTTAGAATCTGGAAAAATTCCTGCAAAACATCCATTATGACTCGATACAAGCATTTGACTCGAACAAACAAACATAAATATCTTTTAGTTAATTGTTATTCTCATGTTTACGTTTCTTTTGAAAACGTGTGTAATCCTCCCTACACTTATCCCTTATGTAAAATACCTTTACATGCAATTAAGACGAGGTTAAAAACAAAATAAAGCATTTTTACAAATTTAAACATGAGGATAAACAATTAATAAAAGATATAAGACACTAACAAGCAAACAATTAAGCATGGGTTGCCTCCCACGAAGCGCTTTTCTTTATTTAAGAGTCTTGTAGCTAGACTCATAGTCGTGCTCCTACGTTTTCTCATTACCGCCCTCTTGACGGTTTCTAATGGGGGATTCCATGTTGTAGAAGTGCCCTAAAATGCGCTTCTCTAAGAGTTCATCCTCTCCCAATCGGTCCTATATTCGGTCCTAGGCTCAAGCAATCCTTATAGAATCCGAAAATCTTAGCCATAACATAATCAACACCTTTTTCCTATCCTCATCATTCCTATAATAGACCGACAGTTTTCCTTTTCATCATTAGAGAGTGATGAAAACTTTCGAATCTTAAGCGGCATTTGGTAAGCTATGTCATGGTCTCATTCTTGAATCGCACTACTCCTAACGAGGGTCATAGGTCATCCGGTGCTTTCTATGAAAGGTTTTCCTAGAATAACATGGGATAAGCTAGGGTCTATGGCGTGCTAATATCATCCACAATTATGAAGTCCGTAGGAAGCGTGAAACTACCTACATAAACGGGCAATCCCTTAATTCTTCCTAGAAAATTGCAACTAACATTAGGATCATTGGGGTCTTGCCTAGTTGGAATAGGCTTCTTCAATATCCAATTGTAATAGGTGCTAGTCATTATGTTGATTGGGATTTGCGATCAATGTAGCTTTTGCCACAAAAGGTGTCCTATGACACATGGTATGTTAAGATTCAAGGGTTCCCAAACTTGATTCGAGGACTTTTCCTACATACATGTGACGGAGGTCACGCACTAAGTGAGGTGGCGAGATAGTTCTTCTTCCGTAGGAAATTTGTTGAAATAGTCAATGTCTACTTCATCTACTTCCTCGGTATTTCCTCATCCGCAAGTGTATAGTCCTCTTCGTCATTTGTTTCATTAGGTTCAACTAAGGCGATGGTATTGACGAATTGGACATGCTTAGTTAGCTTGCTTGGATCCTTAATCTCTATACACGAAGGCTCGGGAGTTGAGATAGCACTAACCTTCTTATCACTATTAGTTATGGCTTTCAAAAGGTTGTCTATTTTCTTATCCATCTCGGCTTGTTGATGGTTAAAAGCGGTCCGAGAGCTTAGCCATTTGGGTTTCTTGGGATGCAACTAGGTTTTGCAACATCCCTTCGATGTTTTGTTGGTTAGGACCGTTAGGTGGGGCCATGAGAAATCATTAGAGGTGAATTCTTTGGTTTGTCCCCGAGAAGTCGGGCTTGTTTTCCATGCTTCACGGGTTTCATTGAAATTCTAGGTCCGGGTGTTGTAGGAATCTTCCTCCGCTCCATGTCTGTGAGGATGCGTAGTCAGCGAAGCGTGTTCGGGGATCGGGTGCTAGTGCAGCGTGTTATGAGGATCACAAAGCGGCTCGCACGAGTGAAACCGCTGTTATCTCACACGAGCTAGCTAGCCACTGTGAATGACCAACCGTAAGAAACTCAAAGCAGTTCACACACCAATGCAATTTAAGATCGGAGGAATATAGTGGATTCACGGGTCGTTAAGTCCCACGGAGGATGAATTGGTGTATAAACACTTGATCGATGATAGAATGATCACTAAGGATAGTGATCGAAAGGTTTTGATGGATAATTACCTAAAGAAAAGATTAATAAATTACAATGACTTAAATGCAAATTAAAAGAAATTAAAAGTTAAAATATATTAAATAAACGCTATCACTATTTTTAAAATGATGAGCGTTTAAAACCTAAAACGACGTTTAAATAAAATTACGTAACGTACAAAATAAAGCGTGAGTTTTAAGAAATAAAAGGCCTACAAATATGAAAATGACATTTTTACAATCCTAATAATAAAAGAAAATTATTAGAAAAATAAAATTATTTTTATTACTATTTATTTAATTATTATTAATTAAAAACTATTTATTAAGTATTTAAAATGCACTAAAATATAAGAAAATACAAAATTAACCTAGAAAAATGAAATTATAACTTAGAAAAATCTAAAATATGATAAAACTTATTTTAAAACTGAAAATATATTTTTTACACTTTTTATGTATTTATTATTAATTTAAAACTATTTAAAACTTATTAAAATGCTAAAAATACTATTTAAACCAAGAAAATTATGGAAAAATATTTTTATGCTTTTATATTTATCTTAATCTATGAAAATTGAAAACATATTTTTTAAGCTTTTTCGATTTATTTATATTAAAAGCTAATTAAAAGGACTTAAAAACTAGTTTAAATAAGGAAAAATACTAAGCAGTGATGGAAAAATCAAAAATTCAGGAAAATGCTAAAATATTATTCTAAGTTTATAAAAAATATAAAAACATATGCTTATGTGGAGGAATAATAAGCTGTAGTGTAACTGCTTATAAATAAGCAATTCAAAATAAGCTAAAAGCTATCAAAGAGTACCAGCTGAACACAGAAGCTAACTAATGCTATATTAAGCCTATCTTAACCATTTAACAGTACTCTAGATCACTACAGAAGCTTAAATTGTATTTGAGCTTATTGGATTATTAATGAAAAACAGTGATTAGGTGGTACCTTTAAGCTAATGCATAAGCTAAACACATAAGCTAAATGGAAAAACAGATATAGGGACTTAAAGTATACCTGGCTAACTACACAAGAACCAAAAACCAGCTCCTCACAAGCTTGAATGAAGCTTGTGAAAGGGCTGCAAGATGTGCCTGTGCACACTCAGTGAATGCTGAGTGTGTGCAGGGCACATCATGGCTTATGGAAGCGATTAATAGCTTATAGACATATGATAAAAGGAAAACAAATATGAGATTGTTAAACTAGACCGGTGATCTTGCAAATGTCCAAGTCTCATTTAATTTGATCCAGAATTGAACACATGAGACATCAACAAAGTTTTGCAAAAACCTGTTTTTCACTATTTTGACCTTTTTTATAACACATGCAGTTTGACTAATATGAACTTGTAATTGATTTTTATGAATGATTATGTTATAATAAGCTATGCTAAGGTGAGTTTAACCTATTTTAACAAGTTATAAGCTAATTTGATGAGTTATGCAGTCTAAAATCCTAACAGTTATGATCTAGGACAGAATTAAGTTGATTTTGACTTTTTAATGAACAAGGACTGAATTTTATGACTTAATTGAACTATTAGATACTAAAGTGACATGAAACAAGTACAGACAACAACTCAACTGGCCTTAAGCTCAGTTAACTGAGCAAATCCAAACAGTCTTTTATGAGATTGTTTTGATGATTTTCAAAGCAAAACACAGATTAAGACATTGCCATGGATCACAGACCTTATTTTATCATTTATTAAGACTGAAGAAACATAGAATAACAACATTAACAACATAGATAAGTGAAGTACCAAGATTGAGCAAAAGGCTTACAAATTGGTTTCAAGGTAAGGCCGAGAACCAAGGTGCAAACAACTTCCTATAGCTTCCGAAGCTTTATACCCAAAAGCAATCCATTTTCAACATCGCTACGTCTCTTGATCATTGCCCCATAGATTTTTATTTTAGCTAATTTATTTGGTATTTTTGGTAATTTTGAATTACAAATGTAAACCGACTTTTAAGATTCTCTAAAGCTTATAAGAGCTTAAGAGAGAGCTTATATGAGCTTTAAGGTTCTTAGAAACAACTACAATCAACGATGGAATATATTAAGAATTTGAACAAGGAAATTTCATAAACTTGAAAATTAGATTAAAACTTGGAATTGATAACTAAAATACATTCATTTACTGAAAACATTTAAATAAAGTACTAGAGAGCTTAAACAAACACCGGAATTTGAAAACTAATTAAAACGACATCAACTAAACTAAAACTACACTACTTGCCTTCTCTCTCCTTCTTTTTCTTTCTTTATAGCTTTTTAGGCTCCCCACATGCTTCGAGTTTATCCCACCACCATTGGATCTTTGTAATACATCCTAGCCATCAATTTTACTTTTGGCGCCAAAAAGTCTTAGGCGTGTTCTTTGCATTAATTGAGGTAGTGAGTGGGCTTGCAAGGTGGAGGGTTAGTACATAGGTGGGGAGTTGGTGAAAGGAGTGATGAGGTGGTAGTGAGCAAAGTGGTGGATGGAGGTGAGTGGATACTGGTGGAGAGGGAGAGGATGAGCAGTGAGCGCGTGTTTTGTTTTTAAACATTGGGTCGGGTTTGGATTTGGGCAGGATAAGTGGGTTGTGTTTTGGACTTGGATTTGGTTTTGGGCTTTAGTTTAATATAGGATCCGTTTGGTTTGGTAGTAATAAAGCCCAAGAACCAAATATGTAATTTCGCAAATTTGAAGGACTAATTTTGCCATTATACCAAAGTTAATACAAGGGCCTAACTTGCCATTCATTAATAGTACAAGGACCATTAGTGATAAAATTCCATTTTTATAATTCCAAGGACCTTTTATGTCAATTTTGAAACTTAAGGGACCAAAGATGTAATTTTCCAAAAGTTTATCATAAGGACCATTCTTGTCATTTATTAATAGTACAAGGTTAAAATTTAATAATTTGCACTTTTAAATTAACCAAGGACTATATTTGACAATTTTCAAAGTTTAGGGACTAAAGTTGTCATTTTGTGAATTTTGAACTTTAAAGGGTTTGTTTTGACAACTTTTGAATCTTATGGACCTTAATTGACTTTTACAAGTTTTGAATTACAGGGACTAGTTTTGACAACTTTTATAACTTGGGGACTAAAGCGCCAATTATGCAAACTTGATCGTTTTCACCAAATTTTGATGTTTTTGCATTTAAAACATATAAAACACTTGTTTGTGATATTTTTATCATTTTGAAGCATTTCGAGTGTTTTCGGATGTTTTGGCATTCTAGATAATATAAAAATGATGAGTATTTAGACACTCATCAATCCCCACACTAAGATATTGCTAGTCCCTAGCAATGATTTAGAACTTTAATGGATTTTAAAACTCTTTACCAAAAGCCATTACTTCGGAGTAGCCAATTGTTTTAGTTCAAGTAAGAACTTTGGTACAATGATAACCAAATGATTTTGAGCAAATCACCATTTGTCAACGGTTTTGATTTGTCTTTACGAAGCCGTTTATACGGACTAGCCAACTCTTAGATAAAATATCTTTGGTGATTCAATTACCAATTATGGTTTTCAAACGCCTTTACCACAAGCCATAAACTTGCGGGCTAGCCAACTCTTCACTTTTAGGATATGGTGAGTGAACACCATACAATTTTGGGCAAATTGCAAGCCATAAACGGATTTGAGATATCTTTACCAAGAGCCGTTTGCTCTGGATTAGCCAATCCTTATGTGGGTTAGACATGGTGGATGATTACCATTTGTTGTGTTTAGTACATAGTACTTCCACTAAAATAAAAAATTTAAAATTTGGCCATTTTGGGAAAAAAGGGACTAAAAGGGTATATTTATGATCAAATTCGCGAATTCCCCCCCACACTTAGAAATGAATATTGTCCTCAATATTCAAAGTACCTACTGTTATGCGAAACTTAGAACGTAAAAGATAACATTACTAGCTAAGTGTAGAAACACAACATTTATTCTCTTTTTTATATTTACAATTTTCATTCATTTTAAAATCTATATACAACATGTGGGGCATCTCCCCACACTAGGGTGGTACACGGGTGAAAACCCATGTTTAACTATTGTTTTTGATTACCGAGTCGCTAGCTTGACTCGACCCCAATTAATTTGTTCATGGGAAGTAAGTGGAAGAGACAATCTCCATCGGACTTTCATTCAAGATGTTTGTATAAACATTGAAGTGCGTGAAAGTTCCACATCGATGAGATATACATAGAACCGCTCAAAATGATAAATGAAAATGCGGGATCAAAAATAGTGTCTTCATTCGAAGGAGAAAAGAACAGGAGAAGTGACGGGATATATGAAGAAAAGAAAGAAAATCATGATAATAATCATGACTAACTCTTCATCCTCGATAGGAGAATTCATAGTTTCATGAATCTCCTCTTTTAAGCTCACTTGATCAAGACATATTATGGGTGTGTCTAGATCAAAGTAGAAATTATCATACTCCGGTGGAGATATGATATGAGTAAGTTCACGGAGAACTCCTCAAAGGTGAATGAATCATATTCGAATTGGTATCAATGGGTTCACCTGGTGAACTCCTCCAATGTAAATGATTCATAATCGGGAGAGAATTATGAAAATAAGAAGTGGTATTACCACTAATCTTCTCTCCCATCCGATCAAAATGGAACGCTTCCATTTCGGAATAGAATCATTGAACAAAATGTCACTATCCTACGGGGATAGGAGATGAAATGGCTTTTCTTTGAAAGCCTCGATTTTAGAAATGAGAAGATTAACATTCAATAATGTTGCTCGAAGAGCTTCATCTTTGATTATTTCTTCTTCATTCTCTTCTCCTAAGCTAACAAGCTCGGAAGGTAATTCCTCCATATAACGATGTCTCCACAAGATAACGAATCGTCATCATTAGAATCGGAGCACATCTCAACATGATTACTTTGGAAGACAAGAGGGGAGGGATATCACACAAATGCTCGAGAATTCATTGTGACTCTCTTGGGATTGGGACAAGGTTCTCGACACTAGACTTTATGAATTCGTCCGATTCCTTTTCGTGAACAGTGTCAAGAAGCTCATCCCCATGTTCGAGAGTGAGTGTGAACCTCGGGTGTGATAGCGAGTTGTTTGAGAATGAATCTCAACTGGGATATCAATCGATGAATTTGATGAATCTTCAGTGTATCTTCATCATCACCGTCATCGGGAATAAAATGAAATTGAGAGCTAGATCTGGTGCTTTTCTTTTGCAATTAATTCCCTAATAGACTTTTCAAAAGCAATTTGGGAATTTATTTTAGCAACCGCTCTTCACCTAACAATTCTTCCATGGATTTCTCATGTGAATTTTGAATGACGGGACATTGTGGGAGTGGAGATTTGTCAAAACCGGAAGGTTGACATTGATAATCATCATGAGGACCCCACAATATACACAAGAAAAGCGGGAACATTATGAAATGCTTGTCTTACTCAACTCCTCGTTCTTTTCACCGACTCGAAGCTCTAGATAAGTGTCTTGTTGGGTTTCTTTGAGGAGTTTGAGTCATTTAACCTTGTGGAGGTTGGTCGTGATATGGATAGTCGTAATTGTTACAAGGAAATGGATTCCTGTTTGACAATCGAGTGAAATGGGGACCTCCACAGTTCTCAACAAGAAACTGCTGAGCCGGATTGGTGAATCATATGGATATTGGTCATAGCCAAAGTTCGAGCATCACCGGAAAACTGTTCATAGACAAACGTGTTTCGGATTGACATTCAAATCCTTGATGAGGACCTCCACAAAATTCACAAAGCATTTATGTTGATTATATGAAGATAAGTCGGGTGTGGTGGGTAATTGGAACAATTTGAGGGTCGTTAAATGAGTTCGGATTAGGATCATAATCAAATGAATTCCTCGAACCACAAAACAAACAACTCCGTTACGAATATCATTACCACATTTGTACACACGTACACCAATGACATGGTGAACCAAAAGAGGCTCACCACAACCGACACAAGGAATAAACGATTCTATTTGAGAGTTATGAGAAGGAATCAGTTCATTCAAAGAATCAACAAAACCAACATGGTGATCTAAATGACTATTAAGACTCAAAGAACATTTTGAAAAATCCGGAGGTGGGACAAGTGGTGTGCTCTGAGAGCTAGCAATTTCCACCACTTCCGTTATGGTCTCCGGTTTTGGTTCTTGAGAAACGTGAAGATTAGGCAAGTCATTCTTGCTAGTCACCGGTCTAAATTCTGCATGTTTGCTTTTAACCGTAAATCGTGAAAGTGTAGCATCAATTTTAGACGGCTTAGGAGCAATCGAGGGGTTAGATCTTTGGATAACCGTAGGTTGGATGTATTTAGCACCTCCATTATCAGAGGGAAGTACCTAGTCCTTTGTCACCCCGGTTTCTCGTTCCATTTCCCTACGCAAAATCAATGGATCATCATGAACCACACGAATTCTTGACATTTGTGATAAAATAGGAAGTTTTTCAACCGCTCCAGATTTCGTCGTAGTCGAGAGATTCCATGAGAATAGAAGAAGTTAGAATCAAATGGATAGAGGGTAAAGGGATAAAGAATCAAAAGGGTAAGAGGGTAAAGATGAATATTTTTGGATTTTTGAAAACATGCCATAAAAACAAAGAATGAAAATATTTTTGGTGTTGTTAACACTTTAGGAAAAGTGTTAATGAACTTTTGATTTTTTAAAGCATTTACAAAAGGTGGTATATGTGCAAGAATGGATCCGAAATGCTTAAAACACGCTTACTGACCTCCCGCGTGGCGCCAAAATTTGATTGTTGCTAAACCGTCAAGTTATCTCACGCAAGCTAGCCACTGTGAATGACCAACCGTAAGAAACTCAAACAGTTCACACACCAATGCAATTTAAGATCGAGGAATATAGTGGATTCACGGGTCGTTAAGTCCCACGGAGGATGAATTGGTGTATAAACACTTGATCGATGATAGAATGATCACTAAGGATAGTGATCGAGAAGGTTTTGATGGATAATTACCTAAAGAAAAGATTAATAAATTACATCGACTTAAATGCAAATTAAAAGAAATTAAAAGTTAAAATATATTAAATAAACGCTATCACTATTTTTAAAATGATGAACGTTTAAAACCTAAAACGACGTTTAAATAAAATTACGTAAGCGTACAAAATAAAGCGTGAGTTTTAAGAAATAAAAGGCCTACAAATATGAAAATGACATTTTACAATCCTAATAATAAAAGAAAATTATTAGAAAAATAAAATTATTTTTATTACTATTTATTTAATTATTATTAATTAAAACTATTTATTAAGTATTTAAAATGCACTAAAATATAAGAAAATACAAAATTAACCTAGAAAAATGAAATTATAACTTAGAAAAATCTAAAATATGATAAAACTTATTTTAAAACTGAAAATATATTTTTACACTTTTATGTATTTATTATTAATTTAAAACTATTTAAAACTTATTAAAATGCTAAAAAATACTATTTAAACCAAGAAAATTATGAAAAAATATTTTTTAAGCTTTTTATATTTATCTTAATCTATGAAAATTTAAAACATATATTTTTAAGCTTTTTCTGATTTATTTATATTAAAAGCTATTTAAAAGGACTTAAAAACTAGTTTAAATAAGGAAAAATACTAAACAGTGATGGAAAAATCTGAAAAATTCAGGAAAATGCTAAAATATTATTCTAAGTTTATAAAAAATATAAAAACATATGCTTATGTGGAGTAATAATAAGCTGTAGTGTAACTGCTTATAAATAAGCAATTCAATTTAAGCTAAAAGCTATCAAAGAGTACCGGTGAACACGAAGCTAACTAATGCTATATTAAGCCTATCTTAACCATTTAACAATACTCTAGATCACTAAATAAGCTTAAATTGTATTTGAGCTTATTGGATTATTAATGAAAAAAAGTTGATTAGGTGGTACCTTTAAGCTAATGCATAAGCTAAACACATAAGCTAAATGGAAAACAGATATAGGGACTTAAAGTATACGGCTAACTACACAAGAACCAAAACCAGCTCCTCACAAGCTTGAATGAAGCTTGTGAAAGGCACAAGATGTGCTGTGCACACTCGGTGAATCTTGAGTGTGTGCGAGGCACATCATGGCTTAATGGAAGTCGATTAATAGCTTATAGACATATGATAAAAGGAAAACAAATATGAGATTGTTAAACTAGACCGGTGATCTTGCAAATGTCCAAGTCTCATTTAATTTGATCCGAATTGAACACATGAGACATCAACAAAGTTTTGCAAAACTGACTTTTCACTATTTTGACCTTTTTATAACACATGCGGTTTGACTAATATGAACTTGTAATTGATTTTTATGAATGATTATGTTATAATAAGCTATGCTAAGGTGAGTTTAACCTATTTTAACAAGTTATAAGCTAATTTGATGAGTTATGCGGTCTAAAATCCTATGATTATGATCTAGGATGTAATTAAGTTGATTTTGACTTTTAATGAACAAGGACTGAATTTTATGACTTAATTGAACTATTAGATACTAAAGTGACATGAAACAAGTATGACAACAACTCAATCGGCCTTAAGCTCGCTTAATCGAGCAAATCCAAACAGTCTTTTATGAGATTGTTTTGATGATTTTCAAAGCAAAACAGATTAAGACATTGCCATGGATCATGGACCTTATTTTATCATTTATTAAGGCGAAGAAACATAGAATAACAACATTAACAACATAGATAAGTGAAGTACCAAGATTGAGCAAAAGGCTTACAAATTGGTTTCAAGGTATGACCGAGAACCAAGGTCCGAAACAACTTCCTATAGCTTCCCGAAGCTTTATACCCAAAAGCAATCCATTTTCAACATCGCTTCGTCTCTTGATCATTGCCCCATAGATTTTTATTTTTAGCTAATTTATTTGGTATTTTTGGTAATTTTGAATTACAAATGTAAACCGACTTTTAAGATTCTCTAAAGCTTATAAGAGCTTAGAGAGAGCTTATATGAGCTTTAAGGTTCTTAGAAACAACTACAATCAACAGTGGAATATATTAAGAATTTGAACAAGGAAATTTCATAAACTTGAAAATTAGATTAAAACTTGGAATTGATAACTAAAAATACATTCATTTACACTGAAAACATTTAAATAAAGTACTAGAGAGCTTAAACAAACACTGGAATTTGAAAACTAATTAAAACGACATCAACTAAACTAAAACTACACTACTTGCCTTCTCCTCTCCTTCTTTTCTTTCTTTATAGCTTTTTAGGCTCCCACATCGACCTTCGAGTTTATCCCACCACCATTGGATCTTTGAATACATCCTAGCCATCAATTTTACTTTTGGCGCCAAAAAGTCTTGGCGCACGTTCTTTGCATTAATTGAGGTAGTGAGTTGGCTTGCAAGGTGGAGGGGTTAGTACATAGGTATGTTTTGGAAAGATGAGGGTGGCGGTGGTAGTGGCGGGTGGATGGAGGTGAGTGGATAGTGGGTTGGGAGGAAGAGGATGAGCAGTGAGCGCTGGTTTTGTTTTTAAACATTGGGTCGGGTTAAGCTGGATTTGGGCACAGGATAAGGCGGGTTGTGTTTTGGACTTGGATTTGGGCTTTAGTTTAATATAGGATCCGTTTGGTTTGGTAGTAATAACAA
Organism: Chrysanthemum lavandulifolium; assembly: GCA_022545495.1. NCBI lineage: Eukaryota > Viridiplantae > Streptophyta > Magnoliopsida > Asterales > Asteraceae > Chrysanthemum > Chrysanthemum lavandulifolium. Next base: position 270,853,795 of record CM040241.1, read on the forward strand.
GCCCAAGGACCAAATATGTAATTTCGCCAATTTGAAGGACTAAACTCGCCATTATACCAAAGTTAATACAAGGGCCTAACTTGCCATTCATTAATAGTACAAGGACCATTAGTGATAAAATCCCATTTTTTATAATTCCAAGGACCTTTTATGTCATTTTGAAACTTAAGGGACCAAAGATGTAATTTTCCAAAAGTTTATCATATGGACCATTCTTGTCATTTATTAATAGTACAAGGTTAAAATTTGATAATTGTCACTTTTAAATTAACCAAGGACTATATTTGACAATTTTCAAAGTTTAGGGACTAAAGTTGTCATTTTGTAAATTTTGAACTTTAAAGGGTTTATTTTGACAACTTTTGAATCTTATGGACCTTAATTGACTTTTTACAAGTTTTGAATTACAGAGGACTAGTTTTGACAACTTTTATAACTTGGGGACTAAAGCGCCAATTATGCAAACTTGATACGTTTTCACCAAATTTTGATGTTTTGCATTTAAAACATATAAAACACTTGTTTGTGATATTTTCATCATTTTGAAGCATTTTGAGTGTTTTCGGATGTTTTGGCATTCTAGACAGTATAAAATGATGAGTATTTAGACACTCATCATCTATTCCCGTGGCGCCAAAACTTGATAACGCTACACGCGTCGTTCGGGTCAAGGAAACTTCCTTTTCTTCGAGCAAGTTTTATAACACCCTAGGCGTTGAAACTAATCGTTGTAGTGTAGTAATTAGGGTAAGCCACGGGTATTGATATCGTTCTCTAGGGAATAGGAATGCTAGTAAGGAGTTACTACGCTAAGGTTAAGGTTGAGGAAGATTATTTTTATCTTTTATGTTTTATGAAAGGAAAGGTACGAATCTCGGGTATTGGATTTGGGGGGTTGGTATTTCTACCGATTACTCTACTATTATCTAATTATCTAAACTAAGGTTGTGGGAGTCTATGTCTAATTAATGTGTGCTCGTATGATAGTTTAAAGATGTGTTTACTTAGGTTGTATTACTCCTTAATTATCTCCTATTGATGGTTGAATTGTCACGTCCTTATTCTTAGTAGCGTTGTGTGTCTAAAGTTGTAGGGTATGCGTTTCTCCCTAACTCTTTGAACTTACCAAAGGGTCTCGACTACAAACCCACTAGGGATGATAAACTCCTACTCTAAGGCGCTCTTTGGATGGTTTAGCCTACAACTACTCAGGTAATTATATTCTAAGGTTCACAAAGATGAATCAAGCATTAAGTACACAACGAATGACCTATCGCATTACTAGATCATTAATCAACTAAGATAAGAAACAACCAATCAATATTCAATAATTAAGTTTCATACTTCCTAAGCAAACACACAAATAAATTAGCTTGGGACATGGAGAACATGCAAGCATACACACAAATAATCAAAGACATAATTGAATTAATGAAGTAAAGACTTATCTTGATGTAAGATAGGGTTTAAAACCCTAAAATCTTGTACAAGACACCTTAGGTTCGGTTTAGGTTTTCACTCCAAAAGACTCTCTTAAAAGCGAAAAATTCGGATTCTATATATAAGATTACATATGCGACGGCGTCACCTTATGTTTAGTGACGCCGTCGTGTCGCCATCATTAGGGTTTCGTCTTGGCCACGTTAACCTTGCGACGGCGTCACCTTATGTCCGTGACGCCGTCCTCTTGACCGACGTCGTGCGGATTGCATCTAGGCCGCCCGAGTAGCGACGGCCTACTCTTTCACAACTAGACATCGTCACTTGAAAATACGAGTTTGAGTTCGAATCGTCACAAAAATCTTGGGACGGCGTCGCCATTAGCTTTTGGCCGTTGCCTTTTAATTTCAAGAGATGTGAGTGTCTCGATTTTGACTTTGGCCATTTTCTTCATATATTCGCCTTTTCGTCCAAATAAGTGCCATTCCGACATTTTGCCTTCAAGAGACCTAAAAGTGAAAAGGAACGATATTAAGCAATAACGGATACAAAAGTGATCAAATAAGGACTAAAACGACCCTCAAAATGGTACCTTTTAAAACCTTATCAATGGCCCCGTTGGTCCAAAGATGGCAAGCTTTGAGAATGTCAATAGCTTCTTGTCCATAAACACACCGTCGGATGACTTGATCCGCACATATTTTGAATAACTAGGGTCGTCCCGAGTAATGTTTAACATCCTTGAAGAATTTGTTCTTCATTGGGTCGACATCCCTTTCACTATGAAGTTACCCGCATGGTAATTTGCGAAATCGGCAAACCATGGGGTAGAAGAGTTTCCACGAAAAGAAACCGCATTGAGTGTCTCGAGAGGAAATGTTTCATTTATTTCCTTTTCTCGAAAACATCTTGGTGAGGGTTTTCTAGGCGGACAGATGATCGTGACCGTGTTCTCGGCTCCTTTTTATCACGTATAATGATATCAAATTTCGGAGGAGGAGAACCCAACGGAGTAATCTCGGCTTTGCATCTTGTTTTGCAAAGAGATATTTGAGAGCCGAGTGATCCGTATAGACCACACATTTGGTCAAGATTAAGTATGGCGAAACTTCTCAAATGCATACACCACGGCTAATAATTCTTTTTACGTGGTAGTGTAATGAGTTTGAGCTTGATCATAGTCTTACTTGCGTAGTGGATAGGTGAAAATGCTTAGCTCTCGTTGCCCTAAGACCGCACCAATAGCAAAATCACTTGCATCGCACATGAGCTCAAAAGGCAATTCGATCAGAACAGCGAGAATGGGTGCTTGAGAAGCTTTTTCTTTAATGTTTCAAAAGCTTTGATGCACTCGGTGAGAAGATAAAAGGAGCATATTTTTCAAGAAGATGGGTCATAGGCGGGCGATTTTAGAAAAATCTTGTATGAATCTACGATAGAAACCGGCATGACCTAAAAACTCCTAATACCTTTGACGGTAGTAGGATGAGGCAATTAGCAATAACATCGACTTTTGCTCTATCTACCTCAATCCCATTTTTGAAATCTTATGGCCAAGGACTATGCCTTCTTTGACCATAAAGTGGCTCTTCTCCCAATTTAGACAAAGATTGGTGTCTTCACACCTTTGAGCATTTTATCTAAATGGGAGACATATTTGAAACGAGTCCCCAATGACCGAGAAATCATCCATAAACACCTCCATTGTTTCCCGATCATGTCGTGGAAAATGGCCATCATACATCGTTGGAAGCGTGCGGGAGCGTTACATAAGCCAAAAGGCATCGTCAGTAGGCAAAAGTTCCGTATGGGCGGTGAATGTAGTCTTTTCTTGATCCTTTGGATCAATGGGGATCTGAAAATAACCGAGAAACCATCAAGGAAACAATAGTATTCGTTCCTCGCTAATCTCTCAAGCATTTGGTCCATGAAGGGTGAGGAAAATGGTCTTTACGAGTGGCGTCATTCAACTTACGATAGTCAATGCAAACACGCCATCCCGTAACCAATCGAGTTGGAATTAACTTGTTATCTTCATTTGTGACAACAGTTATGCCACCCTTTTAGGAACACAATGAATTGGGCTAACCCAAGGACTATCTCGAGATCGGGTAAATCAATCACGCATCAAGAAGTTTGATAACCTCTTGTTTGATAACATCATGGATTTTGGATTTACTCTTCTCGATGTTGAACTGCTTGGTTTGAAGTCATCCTCCATCAAGATTTTGTGAGTACAAAACTCGTGGTTGATACCTTAATTTTGGAGAGTTTCCAAGCAATTGTTTGCTTGTGTGACTTCAAGACCTTTATGAGAGCAGATCTTTTCATCTTTACTCAAATCTCGAGCAATAATGCGGGTAATTTATCATCACCTTCAAGAAATGCATACTCGAGATGAGGCGGTAAGTCCTTAAGTTCGACTTGAAATTCTTGATTTTCTCAACCGACTTGACTTCCTTGTTATGAAGTTCGATGGGAGGGAGTGATGATGGATCATCATTAAGCAACTTCTCAATGAGAAGTATGTCCCCTCGATGTCGATGGGAGCGTGATCAATTTCCCATGGAACAGATACACTAGACAAGTAGGCTTCAATCTCTTCCAAGATGAAGTCACTTTCCTCAAAAGGTGAGAGAAGGAGTAGAATTGGCAATGATGGGTTGAGATGAATGAGTGAGATTATCACTCGAAGAATTATGATCATAACCAAGAACTTCTTGAGAGTACTCTTGAGCAACATCAATGATATCTATTCGGTTAACCGACTCGGAATCATAGTTTGCGGAGTACCTCAAGTTTGATCAAGGTTAAGGTGCGACTTCATTACCAACACGTAATGTGATTTCTTGCTCAAATACATCAATGAGAGCACGGCCCGTTCTCGTGAATCCTCGACCAACAATGAGAGGAACCCGATGATTGGCATCGAAATCAATAACCACAAAGTCGGTGGAAAATGGAACTTTCCTACTTTCACAAAATCGTCCTCGGCAATGCCAAGAGGACGGGATATTGTACGATCCGCAAGCTCGAGAGTCATGCATGTAGGAGTAAGTTCGGGAGAGAAAGTTTCTTCCATCTTGAATAAGGCATCGATTGATGCTTGCACCAAGATCGGCTAAGGCAAAGCATTCAACCATTCCGGAAATACACAAGGTAAGAGAAATTTTCCGGGATCTCCAAGCTTTCGGAAGCTTCTTCAAGATAACCGCAGAGCAGTTCTCGTTTAGAGGAGTTTTGCCATTTCAAGCGACTTTTCCTTGTTGCTTAACATGTGTTTGAGAGTTGATGCAAACTTGGGCATCGGCATGATAGCATCCATAAAGCTTATGTCAAAATGTAGTTCTTGGAAAATTTGAAAAATTTGTCCATTTGATGACCGGCTTTTTCGCGGAGCTTTTGCTCATTCAAACGTGATGGGTAAGGAATAGAAGATTTGGATTTTGGGTTTTCAAAGTAAAGCTCGGTGGTTCAAAACAACTCTGGATTGGATTTGGGTTTCGAACAACGAGGATGGACATTGTTGGTACCTCCGTTATTAGCAGGAAGTTCCTTGTCCTTTGTTGCCTCGGGTTCACTTTCCACTACCTTCGGGAGAAGAAGAAGAGGTAGTAGGAATAGCGGGTCCATTGTATGAAACACCACTTGGTTGTGATCGCCTTTGCATCGCCCCTCGGGTTAGCGATCGTGTTGCTCGGAAGTTTTCCGAGCCCGAGGGTTGATCATTTAAAGACTTCTTTAGATCGATCCGGTGACCAACAACCTGTTCATTTCATCTTGGGATTTCATGAATTGCTTCAATAACTCATCGGATGATGGTCTGGAGGTGTGGAGGAAATTTTGAGGTCGTATGTTTTGATTATGACCTTGTTGAAAATTCCTTGGTTAGGATTCACATTTCACGAAATTGATTCCCTCGATTGAAATTGTTTTGATTAAGGTTTCCTTGATGTTGGAAACCTTGATTGGGTCCGGATAGAAATTACCTTGGTTTTGATAACCTTGGTTCATTCTAGGTTGGTTCGATTCGGTTTTGTATGATAGGATTCGGTTAAACCGGGTGGTGCACGATAAGTGTTAGCACGGTAGTTTGGTTCATTTGAGGGCGGTATTGATTACCTCCACGATGTGAAGTACCGGCTATAGCATTGGCTTCAAACGGACTACCATCGGTGGCGATCTGATTGTAGTATGCATGAGGACCACCACAAGTAACACAAACTTCAACTTTCTTCACTTCACCATGTGATGGTGTCTGTGTGAAGGTCACTTTCTTTTGGTTAGCAAGAACCAAAGCTCGAACAATATCCGTGAGTTTGTCAATCTTAGCATCGGTGCTAGATGTACTCACGGTGATGAAGTAGAAGGTCCGCATTAGGCCGAGTCGATATGTCTTTGTGCGGAAAGGACGGACACGGGACTTGTTTTCAATGATTTGCAAGGCTTCTTTTGTGGTCTTGCTCAGAAATTACCTCCGGAGGCATTCAAAGAGTCTTGGTCGACTTGTCTCGGACCATTGTAGAAAGTATCCATTTGCATTAACTCGGTAAAACCATGATGCGGACACTTGCGGAGCAATTCTTTATAACGATCCCATGCCTCCCGAATGATTCATCAAATCTTTGAGAAAATTTCATTATCTCATTCTTGAGACTTGTAGTTCGGGATGGAGGATAGAATTCGTTAATAAACTTGGTAACTAGATCCTCCCATGTCTCAATGGAGCGAGGGGTTGTTTCTCAAGCCAATTGCGGGCTTGTCCTCTAGAAAATGGGAAGAAGAAGCTTGATTGCTTCATGTGGGACATTCTTGTATTTTATGGTAGATGCAATCTTGTTAAACCATCGAATGTGTGCATGAGGATCATCCCGCTCAAAACCATAGAATTGGCTTTGGGTTACAAGATTAAGCAACCCAGTTTTGAGCTCAAAGGTATCGACCCACGATGGTTTGGGACAACAATGGCATCTCCGTAACCCTCGATGGGTGCTTGGAGAAGCTCATTCATAGGCTTATCTTACGCCATTACGACGGGGTGGTGGTGGTAGGCGTTCCTCGATCACGGTGAAGGAGCGAAGCGTCCTCGTCACGAGGAATATTTGCAAGCTCGAGAAAGTGGACTTGTAGGCGGAAGAGCGAGTGCGCATGCACTAAGTATAAAAATCGGTTTTCAAAACAAATGCGAGGCAAAGCGACAAGTGAACTTAACCAATAATCACAAATGAAATGGCTTCTTTGAAAAGGTACACCAAATCACAAGGACACAAAGGCAAGTTTTAAATCATTGTTAGGGAACTTATTATGGTCACACCCCGGTTAGTAGGTGTCTTGCCTTGATTTGCGGTGGTTGATTTTATGTATAAATTAAGTACCACTAAAAAGACGAGGTAATGATTTGTGCAAAGGTTTAAAACTTTTGGAAAATATTTTTGGTATCGTCTCGTTTAACCAAATCGTATCTCTTTAAGAATCACCTTAAAAGAAACACAAGCTAGAAAGCGTTACGATTGTTTTGTTTGTTTTATATTTTGTTTGGTGTTTTAACACTTTAGGAAAAGTGTTAATGAACTTTTGATTTTTGATTAACTTTACAAAAAAAAAGCATTTACAAAGCGGTGGTATATGTGCAAGTACGGTCCGAAAATGCTTAAAACACGCTTCTGACCTCCCCGTGGCGCTAAAATTTGATTGTCTCCCGAGCAGTCAAGTTTAATCACACAAGCTAACCACTTGTGAATGGTCAACCGTAATAAACTTAAAACATTTCGGAAAACAATACAATTAAGATCGGAGGAATATAGTGGATTCACTGGTCGTTAAGTCCCACGGAGGATGAATGGTGTTTAACAGACGGATGTCGAATAATCACTAAGGATAGTGATCGGTAAGGATTTTGAGTTATTTATACCTAAAGAAAATTTTGTAAATTACAGGGCTTAAATGCAAATTAAATAAATTAAAAAGCTAAAATATATTAAATAAATGCTATCACTATTTTTACAATGATGTTTTGTGATTTATAAAACAAAATAACTTAAATAAACTATTTTAATCAAAGCGTAAACTTAAATTATCTAAAAGCGTGACTTAAAATGAAAAGCGTCGTTATGTATAAAAATTACGCGAGTGCGCAAGTAAAAGCGTAAAATTTGTGAAATAAAAGTCCTCGAGTATAAAACAATTTTCTTACCTACTATATGACAAAGAAAATTTTAGAAAAAGATTTATATTTTTTACTTTTATATTTTTATTATGAATTAAATACTATTTTAGACTAAATAAATGATTAAAAATACTAAAACTATTTAGAAAAATCAAACTTTTTATAAATTACTTTATACTAATACAAAGTTAAGAAAAATACAAAAGTTGAAAAAGCTAGTATAAATAAGCTAGAAATAAGCTAATAAGCTCGTATAAGCTTAAATAGACAGAAGGTGTATATAATAGATAATGCAAAGAAAAGCAGAAAAAGACCCAAGGCGAGTGGTAGTGTGTGTGTGTGGTGGTGGGTGGCGGGGTTCGAATCCCAAGCAACTCTTTTTTTGCAACTATTTTATTTTTGATTTTTCTTTACAAACTTGTTAAACAAACTAAGATAAGCAAATTATAAAACTATGACTTTTATAAAATGACTAATAAGCTCGGTTTGAGCTTATTTTCTCAACAAGATGAGCAAGAAAAATAAATAAGCAAAAGGTTTAAGCTAAATGACTTATAAGCTAGAAAATAAGCACAAGATACCTTTGGAAATAAGCTAAGCTCTTGTAAATAAACTTATACAACAACCGAGAATGCAAATAACTTAAAAATAAGCACGATTAAGCCAAAATAAGCACTAGTTTTAAGCAGTATGCACGGACACTTTTGTTTTTACTAGGCACCTTTAAGCTTAATTTTAAGCAATGTAATAAGCTAGAAAATGAAAACAAATACTTGGATTAGCTAGTTGATCGAGTTAAGCTTTCTAAAAGCTAAATTACACATTGGCTTACACTAATAAGCTTGAGAAGCTTATGAAGAAATTGAAAACCATTGAGTCAAGACTCAATGTATCTTTGAAAAATGGACAAAACAATAAGCCACTAGCGTGCTTAGTAAATAAGCTAGGAAGTTGAATTTTAAGCTTGGGCCCTTAAGATGGCTTGGTTAACTTTCCAAAAAACTAAAATTCACAAGCTGAGGTTAACTAGTGAGCTTGTGACAAGCTTGTGAATTTGACCAAAAAACTGTGTACAGGGCATGGTTTTGACTTTTTAAGAAATTGAACCAAGTTGACTTTTATGAGATTTAGATCAATTCTATGTACTGATTATGTTATGTTAAGCTATAATAAAACTAGATTGAGCAATTATAACAACTTATGAACAAGAAATCATAATCATAGATCATGAAAATCCAACAATGAGTTAACAAGATTTGATCAAAGGAATTTTGACTTTGATTCAACAAACACCGGTTTTCTTTGTTTCTATGAGCTACTAAGACCTAGTTTGACAAACAACAAGCAATAATACTAATCGAACAAACTCTAATGAGTTAACAAAGTATATCCAAACACCCTTTAACTAAAGCGATTTGAAGCTTTTCAAAGAGTTTCAAAGATTTAGACCATGCAAGCTGATTAAAGAGCTTATAATATCATATATTAAGATTAAATAAACATAAAGCAGTAGCAATAACAACATGGAACTAAAATTAACACTAATGCTATATATAAGCTGTGAAAATGAGATTTTTGCTAATTACAAATTTAAAAGAACAAGCAACTGGTTTAAAGGCTTAATTACACTTAACTATAACTAATGAACATGGAAACACAAAGATTGAAGCTTATGACTAACTTACACGGTGAAATGATAAAAAGGAACAAAAGGCTTACAACATGGAATCCAAGTATAAAAGCGAGAACCAATATCGAAACCACTTCCTATAGCTTCCCGAAGCACTAAACCAAGGCCATCCACAATCAACCCTGCTCCATCTTCTTGACAACCTTCACCATGGATTTTTGATTTTTAACTAATTTATTTGTATTTTTGGTGATTTTGCTTTTGATTCTAAACTGATTTTTAAAGTCTCTAAAAGCTTTAATAAGCTTTCTAGGAGCTTATGTGAGCCTATTAGATCCTTACCAACAACTAACAACATCATTGGAACATATTGAGATTTTGAATAAAAGTAAGATTTTGCATAAGCGAGAACTTGAATTAAAAGCTGAAATTGATGTTCGGAAAGCTTTAATATACAATAAACACTTGAAATATAAAGCTTAAAAGCTTAAAGATACAATGAAATTCAAAATTAAGTTAAAACGACATAAGCTAATTAAAATTAAACTAGATATTTCTTCACATTGCTTCCCATCTCTTCTTTATAGACTTTTGAGACTCTGTCTATATCTCGAATCTTTCCACCTCAATCCAACCATTGGATTGGTCAAAGTCATCATATCGTCCATTTGGATTTTGGCGCCAAAATAATCAAGAGCGAGTTTGGGCAATTAAAGAAACTTGGGAGGTTGTGGAGGTGGAGGGGATGTATACAAGTGGAAAAACAGTGGAATTGTTGAAAAGGTGGACAAACCATACGGTTTTGGATTTCTGAGCTTGAGAAGGAAGTGAAAACGATGCACATGGTTTTTGGCGCGTTTGACGGATTTGACTTTGGGATATTATAAGCGGGGTCCAAAATTGGGGGTCACATGTGTTTGTGAGGGTCTTTTGGTTGGTGGGTTATAAATACACAAAAGGCCATTTGGTTTTAGTTTAATACAAGGACTAATTTGTAATTTCGCCAAACATGAGGATTGAAATTTCCAATCTTCCAAAGTTCACACAAGGACCATTCCTGCCATATGTGAATAGTACAAGGACTACTATTGCATAAAATTTCATTTTCATAAATCCAAGGACTATATTTGACATTTTCAAAACTTGAGGGACTAAAGTTGTAATTTTGCAATTTTTGAATTTCAAGGATCAATTTTGACAACTCAAGAATCCCTAAGGACTTTAAATGATATTTTCTTTATTTTGATTTACGAGGGACTGTTTTTGACAACCTTTTAAACTTGGGGACTAAAGCGCCAATTATGCAAACTTGATACGTTTTCACAGATTTTGATATTTTGCATTTTAAAACACATAAAACACTTGTTTGTGATATTTTCATCATTTTGATGCATTTACGAGTGTTTTCGGATGATTTGGCATTAAGCATTATAAAATGATGAGTATTTAGACACTCATCAGATATGCATTACCCCAACTATGTCCAATAAACAACATACTGACTTCCCTTAAGTCGACACTTAAATAGTTAAACATAACAACAAAACCACCTAGTATCTTACAACCAATTTTGATCCACAAAAAACATTTCATTTCTCGATTTTTATTAATAGTTGTACAAAAGTGGTGCCCAAAACTAGGGTCCTATATAAGAGTCGGGTCAAAGGGAAACCGACTTTATTTTTTCTACAAGGAATTCTGAGACGACTGTGCACGATTAAAAATCCAATTCCCAAGTTCAACATGTTACAACCCATGGCCTCAAATCATTATTCTTACGGCTCTCGACCAACGATCGATTCTAATGTTGCAAAACCCTCGGCGTATCAATTGCACAAAGCTTTAAATATATATTGTAAACTATCGATGTTACTTACTATTTCAAGTCAAGATAAAACACACCAAATGCCAAATTGCAACTTACAACAAAGAAATAAGCAATACTCAACAACCAAACTATTTCATCATCTTAAACACATCCAAACTATTCCATATCACCCTTTGAAGACCGCTCTACCAAATACCCCGCGGAGAAACAAAATCATGAACCAAACACAAGTAAGCCACTTAAACGAGACAACATCAAACAAAACTCATGAATCCAATCTACGATCAAATCACATATTATCACATATTATCACCACATCAAACTTAGGAACTACATATTCATATATAAAATCAAAAATAAACTAAAACATCATATTCAAGATCAAGTTTATAAATAACACTAACAACAACAACCTTGAAAATCTCGTAAACCTTTTTTTGGAACATTAAAACCCAACAAATATGTGAAATTTTAACACGTGGTAGAAGATAATTAATGATATATTACGGATATAAAGAAGTCATGTCTCTTGCTAGAACACTCGTATGGTTTTGTTATGGAAATTGTTTCAAGTTTGCTATCTCACATAGATCAAAGAACACATATATTGCTTACTTATATACTCTCATGTGTATGGATTGTCAAATTAGTATTAGTATTGTGTTGTTGGACTAACATGTTCAATATGCTGGTACAACATATTGATAAATTTAGTGCTGCTAATACATACATGTATTTAAATTTTTATATACATCACTTAGATTTTCTTATTTTGAAGAATTATGAGCATGTATTCAAGAGTGTAAATTTTCTCAAATTTCAAGGTTTATGAGCATGTGTGAAAATTAAAGTGTATACTCTTAATGTATTAAGTGTTCTAGTTTTATGTTACTAACATGACTAGGTTTTCTTTTGAAGTTTTTGAGTATCGTGTAGGGTTAAAATAAAAGACAAATATTCGTGAAAAGCGTAAAAATAATTTTTGAAAAAATCTTATAAAATTCTCAATAAATTCTATAAGACAGGGGCATTCTTTGGATAAAAAATGTAAATAAAGTTTTTTTAGAAGTGTATAGTTGTGATGAAAAATTTGTGAAAAACGTCGTTACGCATTAAAATTTTGTAAATCGACATTTTGTGCCTCAAAAATTCGTTGTGCACATAATTAACTTCTTTTTAGTATCGCATTAAAATTTTATTGTGAATAACATATATAAATTAAAATTTATGACATCAAAATATATTATCACCACATCATAACACCGCTCATAGTGGCGAAGATAAAGGGGTGTCAAGGGGCATGTGCCCCTAGCAAAATTATAATGTAAATTTTCTAAGGTACTTGGCTTTTTTTGTAATCCCCCCTTCCAAAAAAATAAAATAAATAAATAAATAAATAAATTGTAGTGTAAATTTTCTAAGATATTGGCTTTTTTGTAATCGCCTTCCCTTAAGAACCAATTTCTAATGTAGTTTTAAAATTTATCAAAGTGTGTCCCCGAGGAAACTTTCTAGCTCCGCCTCCTCGATGGCATTTGGGCAGTCCGGTCACACACTCACACATATTATTTAAATATAGAGGTTAGGTTCAATACACCTCAATCAACCGACGATGCCTTTTGCCTTTGAAACCAAGTAAATAGCTTATGTAGTTTCATTTATAACTTTTTTTTTTTCAAAATACCCATTAATTGACCCATTTCATAAAATGTTGACATTCCCACCTCTAGCCAAATGCTTAACTCATACCCATTGATTGGCCATAGGGGAAACTTCATACTGGGACACGCTAACAGAGCTGCATCTTCAGAATATCGTTATGATTGTTATAAATGTAAAAGAAAAGAAACATTCCAACTTTTCATGAAAAATAAATACAGCTTTTTCTTATTTGAGCACAAAGGCCCATCTTTTACCATTTAATATATATTAATTATACATATATTAAGCAAACATGCCTAAAACCTGCCACTAAGCCCCGACCTGGCATGTGGGCCGTCCAGGTCACACACTCACACATGTTCTTTTTTTTTTTTTTTTTTTTTTTTTTTTGGTAAAGGGAGTAATCCTGCACCCAATCAACCGACGATGCTTTTTGCTTTTGAAACCAAGTAAATAGCTTATGTAGTTTCATTTATAATTTTTTTTCTTTCAAAACACCCATTAATTGACCCATTTCATAAAATGTTGACATTCCCACCTCTAGCCGAATGCTTAACTCATACCCATTGATTGGCCATAGGGGAAACTTCATACTGGGACACGCTAACAAAGCTGCATCTTCAGAATATCGTTATGATTGTTATAACTGTAAAAGAAAAGAAACATTCCAACTTTTCATGAAAAATAAATACAGCTTTTTCTTATTTGAGCACAAAGTCCCATCTTTTACCATTTAATATATATTAATTATACATATATTAAGCAAACATGCCTAAAAAACCCGCCACTAAGCCCATTAATAGGGACTTGATCCAATTAGAAGCTTTTTGCCTTTGAAACCAAGTAAATAGCTTATGTAGTTTCATTTATAATTTTTTTTTTCAAAACACCCATTAATTGACCCATTTCATAAAATGTTGACATTCCCACCTCTAGCCGAATGCTTAACTCATACCCATTGATTGGCCATAGGGGAAACTTCATACTGGGACACGCTAACAGAGCTGCATCTTCAGAATATCGTTATGATTGTTATAAATGTAAAAGAAAAGAAACATTCCAACTTTTCATGAAAAATAAATACAGCTTTTTCTTATTTGAGCACAAAGGCCCATCTTTTACCATTTAATATATATTAATTATACATATATTAAGCAAACATGCCTAAAACCATCCACTAAGCCCATTAATAGGGACTTGATCCAATTAGAAGCCTTTGGTGGAAAGACATTATAAAGTGATGTAGGTTTCATATTTCTGGCAATGTGGGATGGAGCATTAATGTTACAACTATAGCGTTACATGTTCCAACACAAGGAACCGGAATCGATGGCGGGATTATCACTGTCGAAGATGGTGGTAATGCCATGTCGTAACGGAGGCGCTACGGTCTTGGAGCATCCACTTCAAGTGTCTTCTTTCGGATACGCTTGTTTAGTCACGGTACTACTATGCCAATAGAGAGTAAGATTCAAATCGATTGATCTACTCCTAACTTCAAAGATTGGGCATTGCTATTAAGTGTGTTAAACCAACAATTAATGGAGTTCATGCAGTTGAACTTGGTACCCATGGATTCAGCAAGAACCTGTTTCCACTTTTTTGTCGCTCATTTATGATAATGATGGATCATGCAATTCGCTCGATCCAAAAGGAGGTTCGGAGCTTGATGTCTATGTTTCATTGGTGATTGGACTTGTTCCAAACAGTTAATACTGATTGTTGAAACATGATCATATATGGAAGAATGGATAGATATAGAAAATTGAGAGTTTAAACTGAAATCCAAGCTTCAATGTAGCGAGAATGGTAGACGATCGAAAGTAAAGTGCTCAAACAAGAATGTATGGAGCTTCATTGGGTTTGGTTCTTTTCGCTACAAGTCTCGTCTAGCGAACCTCAAATTTGTTTTTACTACATAAACACTTTTTGTATGAAATTGATAAACCATTTGGTTAAAAATGCAAATCAACTGCAGTTACATCCATTAGAGTCCAATTTGACATAGATCAATGGACCAACTACTTGCATATTAATCACACGAGTACATGACCATCATAAAAGAGTAAAACAATTGTTTGATTATTTGTTATCATAAATTGACTTTAAAACATTTTGTTTTTTCTGTCGTATAATCGTTTATGTGTTTCATCTTGAAACTACAAAACCAAAAGTACAAATACAAACATCAAGACGAATACAATTTCTTTCATAAGAATATTTATTCGCGATTTAAGTAAAAAAAAATAGAATTGTATTCTCTCCAATGTCATATAAGTACGTGATCTAAAATTGTTTCACTTTTTGTTATGATCTTTCAAATTTTGTTCAATATGCAAACATAATGCTTTTTTACCTAGAACATTTTCGTAAAATCCAAGAAATACGTGAAATTCTAACACGTGGTAGAAGATATCTAATAATTGACTACGGATACAAAAATGTAACACCCCCAAATCTCGGTACAGCGGAAGACTTAATCAAGTTTTCGGGGCGTTACTATTAGATTGATATCGCACACAAGTATAGCAAAAAGATAGTCATTTAACATTCAAAACCAATCCCAAATTTAAATATTCAAAACATTTAATCCAAAAGTATAAATATTAGGCCCAAAACATGATTTAATAAAATAGGTCCCCAAAGTTTATCAGTCGAAATGATCCTTGAACCCGCCTTCTTGCCAAGCTTCCACCGATCACGTATTCCAAACATCTCTCGAATACGAGAAATCATGCTAAAAGGTCGACCACGTTGGTGAGTTCATAGGTTTAAGTTCAACAAAATCATAGTGGACAGTAAAGTTGATTTGCTATGCAAGACCTAGATAGAATAATACCGTTTGCACACACCGATCCTACCGGATCACCAACCATATAATCACATCCCGTATCCGAGGATTACTCGGCCCGCGACTCTAGTCCAACACTGTCGTGGCAACCTCTAGAACGATTGCCAACCCGGACTAGGTCGAGGTAGAAGTCTATTCTTAGCTAGGCAACGGTTAAACCTAGACTAAGGCAATGACTACCCACATCTATCTAAGCAATCAAGCATATAAGCAAATCCAAATAGTTTTAACGGTCCAAAAACAATAGCATGATTCTCACCCCAATATAGTTAAAAACGAGATAAAAGTGGGGCTATGAAACTCACCTCAAGCAATCAACGCACAAATAAACACTAGCAGAAGATAACGGTATCACGGCACAACAACTATCGACTCGGCACAACCTATTAATGTAGACCAACTTTAATATATATATTCCTCAAAATCAACGTTATCTACCCCAATATATTCCATTTCTTTATTTCCAAAAACGTCTCGTTTCACCATTTAATCCTAGTGTTTGGTATCCTCATGTGGGTGTATCGACTCAATATGATGCTATGAATGCACTCAAATAACCCATATATAACTCAATGCAACACAATGAGACCTCTAAACGATAAGCTCCATAGTTCAATAAGTTTCGGAATAAATAGTAGACCTTATCGAATTCATCAACTCGATAAACTCATTTATTTACTCGTGTCGCTTATTATCCCATAAATCAATCGTATCCTAAAGAGTCATAAGGATAATTCACCCATTAGTAAGGTTACCCAACGTACCTAGCGGGCTTTTATTAGATTCGTCAACCTAATAAGTCCGCTACCCACGTGGATCAACACTATTAACGTTAGGTTATCCGTAACCCATGGACACAACGTAAGTAAATAAATACTTAAACTAGTGTTAAATGTCCACAATTGACATTTATTGATAAACGTGTACTCGAAACATTAATTACTTATTTATTACAAAACATTTCCAATTTAGTCGTTAGTTTCCATTTAAAAATAGTAAATAACAAGATAAGACTTGTTATCAACATTTTTGGTACAAAAGCCCATTTATTATTTATATTTCATAGTTTATTAGCATTTTCATGTTTATATATATATTTCGTCAAATTCCAATATTAATCTCATATCGTTATTCGTTTCGAGTCCACAAGCACGAGTCATAACTTCTTGGCTTTTAATCAATCAATAGTCCAAATTATACTAAAGTCCATGTTACGGCTTTGTCGGAGTCAACTATTGACTAAAAAGTCAAAGTAACGCCGACGTAGCTCAAAGTCAACAATATATATATCAAGTCCAAATTTAAAAGTCATAATAGCGCAATTCAATCCCAAACCAACTCAAAACAATCTCGCCAACCAATCAATCAGCCAAATTTACTCGAAACCAATGTTATGACCCTAATGGTCATGACACGATCGCGGTTAAGACCACGTGAACCAAACAAGCTCTAGAAGCTTTTCGGCTCCACGCGTCTTATCCAAACCTTAACTACATCAACCAACAAGCTACCAAATCAACCCAACCCGGACCCATGGCCCAAGTGGGTCACGTACGCAAGCCAAGGGCCACGTACGTGCCCTATGTGGCTCGTGCACCCTTCCAAACCAATCAAACATCACCCAAATCCATTCCACAACATCCAAATCCAATCATTCAAGCTCCAAACACTAACCAAATATAAAACCGATCATCTATCTTAACCAAAAATATGAAACTAAACCTAAAATGCATAAACCCATCAAATTGATACACCACACACTTACCAAACACTAATTACTTGTTTATTTAGACACTAATTAGACTTAATTTCATGTTCCACCCAAAAGCCCCAAATTTCATCATAGGGTCGAAACCTAGAATGCAATTCGTGGATTATTATTGCCCAAACAAGCTCTAATATTGTTCCATTTACCTTATTCAAGCACCAATTGCAATATTAGATGAAAACCCTAAAAGTACGAATCTTAATCTTTAAATTTGAAGGTGTTATTGAAGGCTTTTGTGGGAGTATTTTATATGGATAGAAAGAGGATGAAACGATCTACAAGATAGTGGTGGAGGTGTAATTTCACTTGCCGGAATTTGGCCGTAAAGGGGCGGCCAATGGTGGTGGTGGTGGCTAGGGTTTTCTTTTGGTGGAGAGAGAAATAGATTAGAGAGAGAAAGTGGTGTGTGTGTTTTTTGTGAGAGAAATAAACTAGAAAAGTGAGGGTGAGGGAGCCCTTTTATACTTGGACACTAGGGACTAAATAAAAAAAGAGAGGGAGGGGGAAGGGTGGCCGGCCAAACAAAAGGGGAGGGGCCGTGGTCGCCATTTTTCGTAAACTATCCCGTTTACCCATTCCCGAGTTCGTATATTGTCCCCCGAGTGTCCCACAACGTTCATTCAACTTTCCAACATCATTATTTACGTTTTTCCATGAGTTTAGACTATTTATTTGTCAATTTTCGAGTTACGGTCTAAAAGTTACAATAATTATCGTTTAAGGCTTTTCTAGTGCTGAATCGAATAGTGCCTACCAAATAGAGTTACAACTCGTACGATAACTCATTTAATAATGAAATAAACCGTAAAAACCAATAGACGATATAAAATCAAGTCATGGTTTATAAAAATAGTGATAAAGGCAAAACTCGGTTTAGTTTAACGTAATGCGGTTACCTAAAATAGACTCCCTAAATTGCCAGTTGTCACAAAAAATGTAACGTCTCTTGCTAGAATAATAGTATGGTGACTTTTATCAGAAATTGTTTCATGTTTGCTATCCCACATAGATCAAAGAGCACATATATTGCTTACTTATATACTCTCATTAGTATGGATTTTTAAATTAGTATTAGCATTGTGTTGTTGGAATATCATGTTGGAAATGCTAAATTAGCATTTCACAAACATGATGGTCTAATAATTCATACAAGATTTATGAGCATGTATTTTTTTATAAGTCACTTATATTTTCTCATTTTGAAGGTTTATGAGCATGTATTTTTATACATCACTTACATTTTTTTATTTTGAAGTTTTATGAGCATGTATGTGATAGTCGAATAATTCATACACGATTTAATTTTTTATACATCACTTAATTGTCTGGATACTTCTCAAAGTATCATAAGAATTACAGAAATGTTTAGGGGGTGTGTGTGTCGTGAATGGAGAGAGAAGGGAAAAGGAGGTGAAGCTTGATGACCAAATTGATAATGTTTAAGTGTTTCTATTCAAGAGTATTATATCTAGCAATCATCCTTACAAGTAAGTAACTTAATTATTGAATTTAATTAGTGAATTGAGATGTTAGGGTTTATGAACCCTAATTTGGGAAAATTGGGTAAAAGATGTTTATAAGCTAATTAAAGATTATATTATTTATGAGATGATTATATTGGGTTAAAGTTAGTAATTTATGAGATTGATCATCATATAATCAACATATGATTATGTGATGATTAGAAGTATATAAGAGATGGATATGCTTATATAGACCATTGTTATAGTTATTTAACTATGATTATTAAGTGATTATGGTTATGATGATTTAACCTAGGATGTGAATAAAAGGCTAATGATGATGTAGATGATGATGTTCTTGATTTAATTAGCTTGGAATCAATGTAAGTAAACCAGTTATAAGATGATGTTATATCGATTTCATTATATTATGTGTTATGTGATATTGAAGTGGTAAAGGTTGTATGTTAGAGAGAGAATATCAAGTCGGAAACCCAGGTATACCCAAAAAATAAACATAACCATAATTACTAAAATTACTAGTAAAGGTAATGAAGTAGCTAGATCCTTCTCTCGTAAACAGTTCTAAAATGGCCACATACATTAGTATGTATTATTCTAGGTAGAACCTTAACTCTTTCTACCGCTACGAAAAGGCGTGCAGATGTCTTTCAAAATATGCAATATACACATTTATCAAATCTCATCGTCGATTGGTTTTAAAGCCCATGTTATTGCTTTGAAATGCGTTTCTTGTATATATGACCAAGACGATTACACATACAAGTAGAATCCAAGTTATGTTTGGTTCTTTTATCACTAACAGTGTATATAGAACTATCGGTTGAAGCAAGATTATCATATCAATTTCAAAAACACCATCACGAGGAATAACATTAAAATAAACAATATTATCCTTAGAAAGAAATACCATAATCCATAAACTTATGAATAAAACCATTATCCATCAAATGAGAAAGTGAAACAACACCTCTAATAATAGAAGGTGCATAGTGACAATTGTCTAATACAATAACTAAACCATTAGGAAGAATTAAATCAAAACTTTCGCTTCAACAACGACACAATTTCCATTTCCCACGTACAAGTTTAAAGTGCCTTGTTTCAACTTTCTACTTCCCCTAAGCCCCTACGTTGTATTGAATATGTGAGTACCACAACCAGTGTCATAAACCCATAATTTGTTAGGAAAATAATAGAGTTCTATGGTGAAGATTAGGGGTGATCACGGTCGAAAAACCGGACCGGATCTGACCGGACCGAGACCGATTTTGGCAAAAATATTAGACTGGTCCGGTCCAACAAGGCCAAATTAGCCCAAATTAGTCGGTTTGTGGTTCGGACCGGACCGGACCGAGGATCGAATTAGCCCAAAAGCCGAGACCGAAGACCGGACTGAATGTGGTCGGTCCGGTCCGGTCCAGTCCGGTCTCAGTCGGTCCGGTCTGTTCGGGTCATTTGCGCAGCCCTAGTGAAGATACTTGATGATGGATCATGCAATAAGCCCAATCCTAAAAGAGGTTAGGAGCTTGATGTCTATGTTTCTGTTGGTGATTCGACTTGTTCCAAACTCTAAATACGAATTATTGAAACATGATCATATACCGAAGAGCGGATAGATGTTGGAAAGGATGCATGTGATGTTCCTAAATTGAGAGTTTAAACTAAAATCCAAGCTTCCAATATAGTGAATGGTAGGACGATAAAAAGTAAAGTGCTCAAACAAGAATCTATGGAGTTTCATCGATTTTGTTCTTTTCGGATACAAGTTTCGTCTGCGAACCCGCAATTCCTTTTACTACATAAACATTTTCGTATGAAAATGATAAACCTTCAGTTAAAAACACAAATAAATTGCACTTACAACCATTAGAGTCCAATTTGACATAGATCAATGGACCAACTACATTGTTTTAATTCTTTAAATTGGATATACTTGAATATTAATCACATGAGTACATGACCATCTTAAAAAAGTAAGACAAGTTGTTTGATCATCTGTTATCATAAAATTCACCTTAAAACGCTTTGTTTTTCTATTATAAAATAGTTTAATTGTTTCATCTTGAAGTTTTCAATTTTCGAAAAGCAAAATTGTATTGAAACTACAAAACCAAAAGTACAAATACAAACATCAAGACGATATTAATATCTTTCATAACAACATTTATTCGTGATTTAGGTCAATTAAAAGCATCATATTTTCTCCAATGTACCATATAAGTATGTAAACTAAAAATTGTTTCACTTTTCGTATGATCTTTCAAATTGTGTTTTAATATGCAAACACAATACATTTTTTACCTAAAACATTTCAATAAAATCCAACAAATACGTGAAATTTTAACACGTGATAGAAGATAATTAATATTTGATTAGTGATATAAAGATGCAATGTCTCTTGCTAGAACAATCGTATGATGGCTCTTATGAGATATTGTTTTAAGTTTGGTATCCCACATAGAAAAATAAATAATTAAATAAAAAAAAAAAAAAAAAAACATATTGCTTTGTTATATACTCTCATGTGTATGAATTTTCAAATTAGTATTACTATTGCATTGTTGGACTATCACGTCGATGGGTATGCATGGCCAGCTTATCTAAATTGTATGATTTTTAATAATTCATATGCGTATTTAATTTTTAAACATCACCTAAAAATTCTCATTTTGAAGGTTTATGAGCATGTATTCAAGAGCGTAATTATTCTCATTTTCAAGGTTTATGATCACAAGTTTTCAGTTGAAAAGTTATGAGTAGGGTGCGGGTTAAAAAAAATATTCGTAAATAGAGTAAATATAATTAAAAATAATATTCTTACAAAATTTTCAAAACGTTCTATATACGAGGGCATTGGTGGATATAAAAAGTTGTAAAAGAAGTTTTTGTAGAGTGTATAGTTTTGTTGAAAAAATTTGCGAAAAAAAACGTTTATGCCTTCAAATTTTGTAAATCGACATTTTTTGCATAAAAAATTGGTTTGTGTATCCAATTTCGTATCCGCATCATAATTTCATCGCGAATAAGATATATCAAAACGAAAAAATTTGTGAGTTAAAATTTTGTGCATCACATTTGACTTCCAAACAAAATGCATCGCTCGTTTTAGGCCGTCTAGGTAAGACACTTACATATCATAGCAGTTTTAAACAAATATTCGTTAACTATAGAGATTAGGGTCAATACAGATCGATCAATTGACGATGCCTTTGCCTTTGAAACCAAGTAAATAGTAGGTTCATTTTATTTTATTTTCCAAAGTACCCTTAATTGACCTATTTTATAAAATGTTGGCGTTAGCACCAATAGCTGAATGTTTAACTCATACCCATTCAGTCAATAAATAGCAATGTGTTTTCTTCAATGTATCATATAAGTAATTGAACTAAAAATGGTTTCACTTTTGTTATGATCTTTCAAATCTTGTATCAATATGCAAACACAATACTTTTTACGGAACATTTTCAGAAATCCAACACATACGTGAAATTAAAACATGTGGTAGAAGATAATTAATGTTTGATTACGGATATAAAGATGTAATGTCTCTTGCTAGAACAATCGTATTGTGAATGTTATGTGAAATTATTTTAAATTTGCTATCCCACATAGAACAAATAACAGATATATTTTTTACTTATATACTCTCATGTAAGGCTGAGCATCGGGATCAAACCGCCCCGTCCCGTCCCGAGCCCGATTCATCCCGATACCGACTTGCCGGAAAAATCAAACCACGTCCCGACCCGAGTGTAGATCGGTCGGTGGGCGGTGTCGGGTGGCGGTCGATGCGATGGTCGACGTTGTGTTTTGTCGGGTAATCCGATTCCCGACCCGATCCCGATCCCGAATAGCCGGAAAAAGGAAACCGCGTCCCACCCGAGTGTTGATCTGCACAGCGGGCGGTGGCGGGCGGTGTCGGGTGGCGGGCGGTTGTCGGGTGGCGGGCGGTTGTGCTCAGCCCTACTCTCATGTGTATGAATTGTTAAATTGGTATTATTGTTGTGTTGTTGGACTATCATGTTGCACATGCTATAATAGCATGTGCCTTCGGATAGTTTGATAATCCATACGTGTTACTAAATTTTTTATACAGCACTTAATTTTTCTCACTTTGAAGGTTTATGAGGTTGTATTTAAGAGCCTAATATTTTCTCAATTTTCAAGGTTTATGAGCATGTATCGTAAAGTGTATACTCTTAATATAATAAGTGTTCTAGTTTTATGCTAGTAACATGATCAAATTTCCTCATTTGAAGTTTTACGAGTATGACGTGGTTACAAAAAAGAAAAATATTCGTGAGAAACATAAAAATAATCAAAATAAAATATATTTTATAAAATTCTCAAAAAAACTGTAGGATAGGAAGCATTGGTGGATAAAGAAAATGTGAACAAAGTTTTTCTAGAAGTGTATAGTTTTGATTTAAAAAAATGTGAAAAAAAAGGAAAAAAAAAAGATGGCGCAATAATATTTTGTAAATCGACATTTTGTCAATCCAAAATTTGTTTGTGCATCTAGCTCTTTTGAGTATCTACATCGAAATGTCATTGTGAATAACATACATAAAATAAAAATTTTGTAAAATTATAAATAGGAATATCATTTACTTCCAAACAAAATTGCACTTGCGCTTGTAGGCTGTCTAGGTCGACACTCACACATTAGTGCACTTTCAAGCAAGAATTTGTTACATATAGAGGTTAGGGTCAATACATTTCGATTTGCCGATGATGCCTTTTGCCTTTGAAACAAAGTAAAAAGCTTATGTAGTTTCATTTTATTTTTATTTTCCAAAACACCAATGCCTCCTCTTGCCGAATGTTTAACTCATACAAACAGAGCTGCATATATGGTGAGTTCGGGCTCAACTCACACATCTTCGCCTAGGCTCAACTCAATTCAATAGCACCAAGAGCCTTCTTTTTTTTTTTTTTTTTTTTTTTTTGGAATTTATTGAAAACTAGCAAATGCTAGGAAAAGATTACATAGAGTTAATAGTAGCTACGGGATTATTCATCCAACCTATCCAACTAAAAAGATTGAGACACGATAGATTCCAAATCGTCTCCTTCCGAGGGGGAGAACTAGAGAAAATCAATAGATTTCGGAAGTTCCAAATGGACCACATAAGAGTACCCCCACTCCTTCAAGAAGCAAACGAACCTTGGAAGAAACACGCAACCCGCTAAGCCAAACATACCACTCCGCAATATTGCCAATAATCGGGATGTCCAACTCCCACCATTTGGCAAGGAGGGACCACAAATGTTTAGCCAAACCACAATTGAAGAATGAGTGGATTACCGTTTCTAAATCGTCTAGGCAAGAGGGAAAAAGGAGAGAGTTAACCTCAATACCCCTCCTATCTAGATTTACTCTAGAAGGGAGCTTATTAAGCTTCAATCTCCAAAGGAAAACATTGACTTTGATTGGGAGAAACCGATTCCAATGAGTAGCTTCGACACCGATATCCAAAAGCTGAGCATCCACCAGCGAACGAATAGATGCCACAGAAAAACCCGCGGTACCTCCCAAAGCCCACTGCCAGCGATCACGCTGGTCAGAGAGATTGAAATTCTCAATAGCATTATTAAGCTCGTTAAACTGAGCTAACTCCTCGCCACTTCTAGGACTGCGCCTCAAAACGAATCCCAATCAAGCAGACCAACACGACTAGCAATAGAACACCTCTTATCAGTATCTAAATTATATATACGAGGGAACTTCTCCTTAAGCGGCTGAGAACCACACCATAAGTCGTTCCAAAACTGAGAATCAATCCCATTACCAATCTTTCGATAGCAAAAGGAAAAAATATCAATACCATTTGATTTGAGGTTATGAATCGAGGCAATAATAGAACCCCAAGTGCTGCGCTTACGGCTTGTGTTGGGGGCAGTGTTGATACCTCCATCAAGGCCATATATACTCTTGATAACGCAAATCCAGAGATCCGAATGATTGCACAAAAATCTCCAAATCCACTTAAACAGAAGCCCAATATTAAGACCAAAAATACTGCCAATCCCAAGACCTCCATCCTTTTTACTCGCAAGACATCGGTCCCATTCAATCCATGTCATTTTTTTCTCGTCCGGATCACTTCCAATGAAAAATTTATTTCTCATCGACTCAAGCTTCTTGCGGACAGTAACCGGCATCAAATAAATGGACATGTAATAAATGGGAAGACTACTAAGGACCGACCTGATTAATGAGAGACGACCGCCAACAGATAAGAGACGAGCCTTCCAAGTGGATAATTTGGAAGCGAATTTTTGAGTAATGACGTTCCAATTGACGCACCTTGCCATAGACGTTCCAACAGGAACTCCTAAGTATTTCATAGGAAAATTAGACGCCCGCATCCGATGATACTAGCCATATGGGAAACGTCCTCTTAAGTGACACCAACCCCAAGAACATTGGATTTATGAATGTGAGCTCTCAACTTAAGGAATATTCAAATGCCCGAGTAGAGAGCTTTAATAGCCCAATATGGCAATATAGTTCGGCTTAAACACGCTTGAAGGAGCTTCAATAACCCAATGAGCGCGACAGTTAGTGGCCGATCTAACTATGTATACTCACAAGCTAGTTGTAACCTTAAGATCGACCACCAAAACATTTGATGCAGCACCACCTCCAGCTAAGACCAAAACATGGTTTCTAATCAAATCTGATCTATGAGAACAAACACAAACAGCAACCAATAAACACGAGAAATTTACCCCTACCGCCATTTCGATAACTGAAGTAAACATAAGCAAACCACAAGTAAGCAAAAGCATAAGCACTGCATTCCCTCTTTAATCTCAACTCATTTTGGTACACAGAGTTCATTACACAAAATTAAAACAGTAAACAAAAGTTTTCAGCTTGTTGATATCTGAATAAAGTAAACTACGCATATTATTCAATAGGAAACATAATAATGAAACGGAAATAAAAATCTTCAATACCGAACATGGTGCTCACTGCTTAATAAGCAGAGTACTTCTCAGCATCACCGGGCCACAATTTCTTGTAAGCTGAAATAAGCGAAGGAATAACTGCTGTAAGAGCAAGTGCCAGATGCTCCGAGCTGCTAGTCTTGACCGTGATCTGACCACTCATCTTGTTATTGATACCGCCGAACCGCCACTTTGGAATTACGCCCAGCAGAAAACTGAGCCAAACTGTTAAAACCCAACGCCAAATCCCCTCTCCATTTAATAATCGATAATCCTAAAGTTGACTGAACTTGACCAATTGGGTAATCGAGCTCCCGTCGCTGAATCTCGATATTTGCTCCGTAAGCAGAATCAGTTTGAAACCTAACCGTACCCGCACTCCCGATGATCGAGTACTGTCTCCCGAGTGTAATCTGATCCTCAACTTTGAAACCCGTGACCACGTTCTCACCTAGAAACGTGACAGACATGCCTGCAGCGGTTTTGTTTCTCTTCAAATTCTTGAACTTGGTTTCGCCTCTGACGATGTAAGCAAGCTGTTTACCGATTGGTTGAATATCGAAACCCGCCATTGTTGAAGCTTTATCCCCGTGTTTAGTGGCAATTGAGGAGTCCATATTGATGCTGAAGTCTTTTATCTTTGGTGAGCTGAACAGAAACTGCAGTGGGAAACCGGTTGGCGATAGCAAGAGTTTGTTCGAGGTTGACCCGTCGTAACCACAATCATGGTCCCATCCGTGAGTATGAGAGTATCGAGCATTGGTTGAGCTAAAAACTATGAAGTTGGTTCAAGGAACCGGAATCGGTAGGCAGGATTATCACTGTCGAAAGATGGTGGTAATGCCATGTCGGGTAACGGAACTGCTACAGGTTCCGGAGCATCCACTTCAGCGTCTTCTTCCGGATACGCCTGTTCAGTCACGATACTACTATGCCAACAGAGAGTAAGAATCTGTGGAGCTTCAAGTCTTGTCTGGCGAACCTCAAAATTTGTTTTCACTACATAAATTGGATATACATTGTTTTGTCGTGTTTTGTTTCATTAAATTGGATATACTTGCATATTAATCACACGAGTACAAGACTTGTCTCGCGAACCTGAAATTTCCTTTTTACTACATAAACACTTTTTTGTATGAAATTGATAAACCATTTGGTTAAGAACGCAAATCAATTGCACTTACTTCCATTAAAGTCCAATTTGACATAGATCAATGGACCAACTACATTGTTTTGTCATGTTTTGTTTCATTAAATTGGATATACTTGCAATTAATCACACGAGTACATGACCATCTTAAAAGAGTAAGACAGTTGTTTGATTATCTGT
Source organism: Chrysanthemum lavandulifolium (assembly GCA_022545495.1). Classification (NCBI taxonomy): domain Eukaryota; kingdom Viridiplantae; phylum Streptophyta; class Magnoliopsida; order Asterales; family Asteraceae; genus Chrysanthemum; species Chrysanthemum lavandulifolium. Next base: position 270,880,914 of record CM040241.1, read on the forward strand.
TATCATAAGATTCACTTTAGAACTTTTGTTTTTTCTATTGTAAAATCATTTATTTGTTTCATCTTGAAACTAAAAACCAAAAATACAAATACAAACATCAAGAGGAATACAATTTCTTTCATAACAATATTTATTCGCTTTTTTAATAAAAAAAAATAGCATCGGTGTCTCTCCAATGTCATAAAAGTACGTGATCCAAAATTGTTTCACTTTTTGTTATGATCTTTCAAATTTTGTTCAATATGCAACATAATACTTTTTTACCTAGAACATTTCCGTAAAATAAAACAAATACATGAAATTCTAACACGTGGTAGAAGATATTTAATAATTGATTACGGATATAAAATGTAACGTCTCTTGCTAGAATAATAGTATGGTGATTGTTATGAGAAGTGTTTCATATTTGTTATCCCACATAGACCAAAGAACACATATATTGCTTACTTATATACTCTCATGAGTATGGATTGTTAAACTAGTATTAGCATTGTGTTGTTCGACTATCATGTTGGAAATGCTTAATTAGTATTTCACAAACATGCTGGTTGAATAATTCATACATGTATTTAAGTTTTATACATCACTTAAATTTTCCGATTTTGATGGTTTATGAGCATGTATTTTTTATAAGTCACCTAAATTTTCTCATTTTGAAGGTTTATGAGCATGTATTTTTTATACATCACTTAAATTTTTTGATTTTGAAGGTTTATGAGCATGTATGTGATAGTCGAATAATTCATACACGTATTTAATTTTTTACACTTAATTGTCTATCAAAGCATTAGAAGAATTACATAAATGTTTAGGGGGGGGGGGGTGTCGTGAATGGAGAGAGGAAGGAAAAGGGGTGAAGCTTGATGATTAAATTGAAAATGTTTAAGTGTTTCAATTCAAGAGTATTATACCTAGCAATCATCCTTACAAGTAAGTAACTTAAATATTGAATTTAATTAGTGAATTGACAGGTTAGGGTTTATGAACCCTAATTTGGAAAAATTGGGTAAAAGATGTTTATAAGCTAATTAAAGATTATATTATTTATGAGATAATTATATTGGGTTAAAATTAGTAATTTATGAGATTGATCCTCATACAATCAATAAATGATTATGTGATGATTAGAAGTGTCTAAGAGATGGGATATGGTTATATAGACCAATGTTATAGTTATTTAACTATGATTATTAAGTGATTATGGTTATGATGATTTAACCTAGGATATGAAGAAGAGGCTAATGATGATGTAGATGATGACGTTCTTGATTTAATTAGCTTGGAATCAATGTAAGTAAACCAGTTATAAGATGATGTTATATCGATTTCATTATATTATGTGCTATGTGATATTGAAGTGTTAAAGGTTGCATATTAGAGAGAATGTTGAGTTGGAAACTCGGGTATACCCACAAAATAAACATAACCATAATGACTAAAATCATCGATAAAGGTAATGAAGTAGCTAGATCCTTTTCGTAAGCAGTTCTAAAATGGCCACATACATTAGTATGTATTAGTCCAGGTAGAACCTTAGCTCTTTCCGGCTGATGCGGAAAAGGCTTGCACACCATCTTTCCAAATACACAAGATACGCATTTATCAAATGACTCATCGTCAGTTGGTTTTAAAAGCCCATGTTGCTGCTTTGCAATGCGTTTCTTGTATATATCACCAAGACGACAGTGCCACATACAAGTAGAATCCAAGTTATGTTTGGTTCTTTTATCGCTAACAGTGTATATAGAACTATCGGTTGAAACAAGATTATCATATCAATTTCAAAAACACTGTCACGAGGAATAACATTAAAATAAACAATATTATCCTTAGATACAGAAATACCATAATCCATAAACTAATGAATAAAACCATTATCCATCAAATGAGAAAGTAAAACAACACCTCTAGTAATAGAAGGTGCATAGCGAAAATTGTCTAATACAATAACTAAAACATTAGGAAGAATTAAATCAAAACTTTCATTTCAAGAACCACACAATTTTCATTTCCCATGTACAAGTTTAAAGTACCTTGTTTCAGCTTTCTACTTCCCCTAAGCCCCTACGTTGTATTGCAGATGTGAGTACCACAATCAGTGTCATAAACCCATAATTTGTTAAGAAAATAATAGAGTTCTATTGTGAAGATACCTAATGATGGATCATGCAATTAGCTCAATCCTAAAAGAGGTTAGGAGCTTGATGTCTATGTTTTTGTTGGTTATTCGACTTGTTCCAAACTGTAAATACGGATTGTTGAAACATGATCATATACCGAAGAGCGGATAGATGTTGGAAAGGATGCATGTGATGTTCCTAAATTGAGAGTTTAAACTAAAATCCAAGCTTCCAATGTAGCTGAATGGTAGGACAATCTAAAAGTAAAGTTCTCAAACAAGAATCTATGGAGTTTCATCGGATTTGGTTCTTTTCGGATACAAGTTTCGTCTCGCGAACCTCCAATTTTTTTTACTACATAAACACTTTCTGTATGAAACTGATAAAACTTTGGTTAAAAACACAAATCAATTGCACTTACAGCCATCTTAAAAAAGTAAGACAAGTTGTTTGATCATCTGTTATCATAAAATTCACCTTAAAACGTTTTGTTTTTGTTGTTGTAAAATAGTTTAATTGCTTCATCTTGAAGTTTTTCAATTTTCGAAAAGCAAAATTGTATTGAAACTACAAAACCAAAAGTACAAATACAAACATCAAGAAGATATTAATTTCTTTCATAACAGCATTTATTCGCAATTTAGGTCAATTAAAAGCGTCGTATTTTCTCCAATGTACCAATGTACCAAATAAGTACGTAAACTAAAAATGGTTTCACTTTTTGTTATGATATTTCAAATTGTGTTTTAATATGCAAACGCAATACATTTTTTACCTAGAACATTTCAATAAAATCCAACAAATACTTGAAATTTTAACACGTGGTAGAAGATAATTAATATTTGATTAGTGATATAAAGATGCAATGTCTCTCGCTAGAACAATCACATGGTGGCTCTTATGAGATATTGTTTTAAGTTTGCTATCCCACAAAGATAAAAGAAAACACATATATTGCTTTGTTATATACTCTCATGTGTATGAATTTTCAAATTAGTATTAGTATTGTATTGTTGGACTATCATGTCGATGGGTATGCATGGCCAGCTTATCTAAATCGCATGATTGTTAATAATTCATATGTGTATTTAATTTTTAAACATCACTTAAAAATTCTAATTTTGAAGGTTTATGAGCATGTATTCAAGAGCGTAATTATTCTCTTTTTCAAGGTTTATGAGCACAAGTTTTCATTTGAAAAGTTATGAGTAGGTGTGGGATAAAATATATATATATAAAAAAAGAAGAAGAAAGAAAAAAATTGTAAAAAGAGTAAATATAATTAAAAATAATAATAATTCCTACAAATTTCTCAAAATATTCTATATACGGGGGAGTTGGTGGATATAAAAAGTTGTAAAAAAAGTTTTTACAGAGTGTATAGTTTTGTTGAAAAAATTTGTGAAAAAAACGTTTGTTCCTTTAAAATTTGTAAATTGACATTTTTAGCATAAAAAATAGTTTGTGCATCCAACTTCTTTTTCATATCCGCATCATAATTTCATCGCGAATAAGATATATCAAAACAAAAAAATTTGTTAGTTAAAAATTTGTGCATCACATCTGACTTCCAAACAAAGTGCATCGCTCGTTTGTAGGTCGTCTAGGTCACACACTTACACATCATAGCAGTTTTAAACAAATATTCGTTAACTATAGAGATTAGGGTTAATACACATCGATCAATTGATGATGCCTTTGCCTTTGAAACCAAGTAAATAGTAGTTTCATTTTATTTTTATTTTTCCAAAGTACCCTTAATTGACCTATTTTATAAAATGTTGGCGTTGCACCAAAAGCTAATGTTTAACTCATGCCCATTTAGGTCAATAAATAGCAATGTGTTTTCTTCAATGTATCATATAAGTACTTGAACTAAAAATGGTTTCACTTTTTGTTATGATCTCTCAAATCTTGTATCAATATGCAGACACAATACTTTTTTACCTGGAACATTTTCGTAAAATCCAACACATACGTGAAATTAAAACACGTGGTAGAAGATAATTAATGTTTGATTACGGATATAAAGATGTAATGTCTCTTGCTAAAACAATCGTATGGTGAATGTTATGAGAAATTGTTTTAAATTTGCTATCCCACATAGATCAAATAACACATATATTGTTTACTTATATATTCTCATGTGTATGGATTGTCAAATTGGTATTAGTATTGTATTGTTGGACTATCATATTGCACATGCTATAATAGCATGTGCTATCAAATAGTTTAACAATTTATACATGTCTCTAATTTTTTTATATAGCACTTAATTTGTCTCACTTTGAAGGTTTATGAGCATGTATTTAATAGCCTAATGTTTTCTCAATTTTCAAGGTTTATGAGCATGTATTGTAAAGTGTATACTCTTAATATAATTTAAAGTGTATACTCTTAATATAATAAGTGTTCTAGTTTTATGTTAGTAACATGATCAAATTTCCTCATTTGAAGTTTTATGAGTATGACGTGGTTACAAAAAAGAAAAATATTTGTGAGAAACGTAAAAATAATTAAAATAAATAAATATATTTTAAAAAATTCTCAAAAAAAACTCTATAAGAGGAAGCATTGGTGGATAAAGAAAATGTGAAGAAAGTTTTTCTATAAGTGTATAGTTTTGATTAAAAAAATTGTGAAAAAAAGATAAAAGTAGTTAGCGCAATAATATTTTGTAAATCGATATTTTGTTAATCAAAAATTTGTTTGTGCATCCAACTCTTTTGAGTATCTACATCGAAATTTCATTGTGAATAACATACATAAAATAAAAATTTATAAAATTATAAATAGGGCATATCATTTGACTTCCAAACAAAATTGCTTTGCCGCTTGTAGGTCATCCAGTCACACACTCACACATTAGAGCAGTTTCATGCAAGAATTAGTTACATATAGAGGTTAGGGTCAATACAACTCGATCAGTCCATGATGCCTTTTTCCTTTGAAACTAAGTAAAAAGCTTATGTAGTTCCATTTTTATAGAAAAAAACTATAAATTCATAACGTACTTTAAAAAAAAAACTCATTATGCTCTATCTACTTCACTTATTGTCATAATACATTACCGTTTTCATTTTATTCGGTTATTTTCTGTTCGTTTTTATCTGTTTTGACGTGGATAACAAAAACGGTTTTTATCCGTTTTATCCGTATTATTTTCTGTCCGCTGTATCCGTTTTGACGTGGATAATACAAACGGTTTTATCCGTTTTTATCGGTTTTTATCCGGATAGATTAAAAATGAAAACGGATAAAAATGGACGATTAACGAAAACGGATAAAAACGGACAGAAAATAACCGAATAAAATGAAAACGGTTATGTATTATGACAATAAATGAAGTAGATAAGCATAATGAGTTTTTCTCGTAGCACGTTATAATTATAGCTTTTTCCCATTTTATTTTATTATTTTCCAAAATACCAATGCCACTCTTCTTTGAATGTTTAACTCATACAAAGCAGAGTGCATATATGGTGAGTTCGGCTCAACTCACACATCTTCGCCTAGGCTCAACTCAATTCAATAGCACCACGAGCCTTAATGATGTGAGCTCTCAACTTAAGGAATATTCAAATGCCGAGTAGAGAGCTTTAGTAGCCCAATATGGCAACATAGTTCGGCTTAAACACGCTTGAAGGAGCTTCAATAAAGTAAACTACGCATATTATTCAATAGGAAACACAATAATGAAACGGAAATAATAATCTTCAATACCGAACATGGTGCTCACCGCTTAATAAGCGAGTACTTCTCAAGATCACCGCCACAATTTCTTGTAATTTGAAATAAGCGAAGGAATAAGCATTGTAAGAGCAAGTGCGGATGTTCGGTGATGGTCTTGACCGTGATCGACCACTCATCTTGTTATTGATACCGCTCGAACCGCCACTTTGGAATTACGCCCAGAAATCGAGCCAAATCAGAAACCCAACGCCAAATCCTCTCCATTTAATAATCGATAATCCTAAAGTCAATCGAACTTGACCAATTGGGTAATCGAGCTCCCGTCGTTGAATCTCGATATTTGCTCCGTAAGCAGAATCAGTTTGAAACCTAACCGTACCCGCACTCCCGATGATCAAGTTCCAAACAAAATGCATCGCTCGGCTATAGGCCGTCCAGGTCACACACTCAGACATTAGGGCAGTTTCAAGCAATAATTTATTAAATATAGAGATTAGGGTACCGATGATGCGTTTTGACTTTGAAACAAAGTAAATAGCTTATGTACTTTCATTTTTATTTTTGTTTGTCCAAAATACCCTTAATTGACCCATTTTATAAAATGTTGGCATTGCCACCAATAGCTGAATGTTTAACTCATGCCCATTTTCTCACGATTTAGGTCAATAAATGGCAATGTATTTTCTTCGATGTATCATATAAGTACTTGAATTAAAAATTGTTTCACTTTTTGTTATGATCTTTCAAATATTGTTTCAATATGCAAACACAATACGTTTTTACCCATAAAATCCAACAAATACTTGAAATTTTAACACATGTAGAAGATAATTAATATTTGATTACGATATAAAGATGTAATGTCTCTTGCTAGAACCATCATATGATGACTTTTATGAGAAATTGTTTTAAGTTTGCTATCCCACATATATCAAATAACACATCTATTGTTTATTCATATACTCTCATGTGTGTAGATTGTCAACTTAGAATTAGTATTGCGTTGTTGGACTATCGAGTTGCACATGCTAAACTAGCATGCGTGATGCTTTTAGTCCGATAATTCATACAAGTCTCCAGTTTTTTTGTACATCACTTAATAGTTATTAGGTTATCTTAACTTTATGAAACAGAAATGCCCATAAGACTCTCATGCAACGTGTTTTTTTATTAGATAAAGTATGATTATTGAACGTCGAATAATTTTTAAGACAAAGCCAAACACCCAAGTGACCAAACTCTTGATGGGTTTTGGTAGTTTACAAGGCAATAAAGAGTGAGATTCAAATTGATTGATAGCTGATAAATTTTGATGTTTGATCTACTCCTAAGATTGTCCGTTGCTATTGAGTGTGGTAAACCAACAATGGAGTTCGTGCAGTTGAACTGGTGCACCCATGGAGACGACAAGAACCTATTTACACTTTTTTGTCGCAAATTTATGATAATGATGGATCATGCAATTAGCTCGATCCTAAAGGAGGTTAGGAGCTTGTTGTCTATGTTTCTTTTGGTGATTCGACTTGTTGCAAACTTTAAATACGGATTGTTAAAACATGATCATATATGGAAGAACGGATAAATGTACAAAAGTGGTGCACAAAATTGAGGTCCATATAAGAGTCGGGTCAATGGGAAACCGAGTCTATTTTTTTCTAAAAGGAATTATGGATGACCAGGCACGATTCAAGATCCAACGACCGTTTCTTATTCTTACAGGTTCTCGATCCAACGACCGTTTCTTAATGCTGCAAAAACCTTGAGTGTATTAGATCAATTGCACAAAGCTTTAAATATATATTGTAAACAATGAGTGCTCCTTAGTGTTTCTAGTAAGGATAAAAACACCCCAAATGCCAGATTGCAATTGCCATAGTCGATCAAAATCATGGTTGAATACTCAGGACACCACAATGCAACTTGCAACAAAGAAATAAGCAATACTCAACAACCAAACTATTTCATCATCTTTAATACACATCCAATGTCAAGTTTCCATATCACCTTTTGAAGACCGCTCTACCAAATACCCCACGGAGAAACAAAATCATGAACAAAATACAAGTAAGCTGTAACTTAAACGAGACAACATCAAACAAAACTCATGAATCCAACTCTCGTCAAATCACATAATATCACCACATCCAACTTAGGAACTACATATTCATATTCGAGATGAATAAATAAACTAAAACATCATATTCAAGATCAAGCATATAACTAACACTAACAACAACAACAACAACAACAACAACAACCACCTTGAAAATCTCATAAACCTTTTTTACCTGGAACATTTCCTTAAAATCCAACAAATACGTGAAATTTTAACACGTGGTAGAAGATAATTAATATTTGATCACGGATATAAAGATGTAATGACTCTTGCTAGAAAAATCGTACGGTGACCGTTATGAGAAATCTTTTCAAGTTTTCTTATCCCACATAGATCAAAGAATACATATATTGCTTACTTATATACTCACATGAGCATGGATGCTTAAGTTAGTATAAGTATTGTGTTGTTGGACTAACATGTTGGATATGCTGGTAGAGAATAGCATGTCCTCTCCCGTTTGTCTAATAATTCATACACATATTTAATTTTTTATACATCACTTTAATTTTCTTATTTTTGAAGAACTAGACGAGTATCTTCGCAAAGTGACGGTGTATAGCGGTTAACAATTATAATTGTGAACCTGTGGTTGTGACTCTTGATGCAACACTTACGACTTCAACTTGACTTTAATTATCTTATTTTGAAGAATTAGACGGTGTATAGCGGCTAATAATTATACTTGTGAACTTTTGGTTCTGACGTGACTCTTGATGCAACACTTGCGACTTCAACTTGTATTCATTGCGAGAAAATAGTTTAAGGGTAAATTAGAAAAATCAAGGGTATATTAGGATATTGTTACCATTTTTTAATAATATATAAAATATTAATTTAATAATGGATATTGTTACCATTTTCAATCAAGGGTAAATTAGGAAAATAACTTTTTTTTTTTTTTTTTTTTTTTTTTTTCTTTTTAAGTTTCTAAGTTTCAAGAATAGCAAATTTGTTTAATAAGTAGTAAAGATTATGAGCATGTATTCAAGAGCTTATATTTTCTCAATTTTCAAGTTTTATGAGCATGTACTATAAATGAATACTCTTAATGTAATAAGCGATCTAGTTTTACGTTAGTAACATTATCAAAAAAATTTCAATGAGTATAGTGTATGGTTAAAATAAAATGACAAATATTCATGAAAAGTGTAACAATAAATAAAAAATCTAAAACAAATCTAGATAACAAGGGCATTGGTGGATAAAATAAAATTGTGAAGAATGTTATTCTAGAAGTGTCTAGTTTTTATGTAAAAATGTAATAAAAACGTTTGTGCATTAAAATTTTGTAAATCGATATCATCATAACATATATAGAATTAAGATAATGTTGAATTAAAATTTGTGCACCACATTTCACGTGTAGGCCGTTTCAAGCAAATATTAGTTAGATATGACCCTTTTTTCCTTTGAAACCAAGTAAATAGCATATGTAGTTTCATTTTTTTATATTATTTTTATTTTTCCAAAATACCCAGTAATTGACCCATTTCATGAAATCTTGGCATTCCCACCTCAAGCTGACTATGTAACTCACACTCATTGATTGGCCGTAGGGGAAGGTTCATACTGGAACATGCTAACAGAGCTGCACATGAAACAAACTGAGTTCGGGCTCAACTCACCCATCTTAGCCTTGCCTCAACTCAATTCAATAGCACAATGAGCCTTAATGATGTGAGCTCTCAACTCAAGGAATATCCATGCCCGAGTAGAGAGCTTTAATAGCCCAATATATGTCGGCTTAAACACGCTTGAAGGAGCTTTAATAAACCAATAAGCACTAACAGTTAGTGGCCCATATCTAACTACGTATACTAACAAGCTAGTTGTGACCTTAGAGCATTGCCAATGGTAACGCTATAACGGCGTTGGGGAGCTAAATAACGCCCGTTATTGGCGTTAACCATTGGAACCGCAGTGTTAGTCCTTGGGCGTTACAGGGCTAACGCGCGTTAGATGTAAAAAAAATAAAAAATAAAAAAATAAATAAATAAATCATTTCACCCCCCTAAACCATTTCAAATAAATTTTCACTTACACCCCCTCAACCTATTCAAATTATACTGGTCATTTCTGGACGGGATAAATTCAAATTCAAATTTGAAATTTAAAAATCAAATATGAGCGGGATTTATTCAAACTTAAATCAACTCTGCCTATATATACAACTCTACCAGAGTTGTTTAGAACACACAAGTTACACACACAACTCAGAAACACAAAAAATGTCTCGCAAAGATTTTTCTCAGCAATTTCCAAGTCCAGAAAAGATACCAGAAACAAGCTTTTCAGCTTCACCACAGTTTCTTCCAACAAGCTTTCCACCTGAACCTGAAGTTTACTCAACACCACCGGAAAATGTCTTTCCGATGGGTTTTGAAAACATCTCGTACCTCCCAATTGTTCCAACTCCACCGTGAACGGTCCACGGTGGATTTTCAAACCACCCCAGCGGTTTAAGTGAGGCTTCCTCCGCAACTAGAACAAGATGAAGAAAACGTTAGGGAGATTATGGAAGAAGCAGCACGTGAAGAAGTCGTCACGTGAGCAAGAAGCACGGGAAGCTCAAGTACTCCAAGACAACTACTTCGACATAATGGAGCGTCGGTACTATAATGGGGAGTTTAATTCTCCTTCAAGTTCTGAGGGTTGAGACTTAGATGATTCGTTTTTTTAAGTTTTAGTAGTTTTATTTTCATCAGTATGTGTTGTATCTTTAATTTTTAATGTAATTCGTGTTTAACGTTTAATGTACTTTGTGTTTTAATGTTAAATGTGATATGTTTTATAATAAATGAAGTGTTTGTTTTAGTTTAGGGGTTGAAATTGAAAATATGAAATGTTATTGATGTTATTGGGATGTTATTGTTGTGGGTATTTTTTTGGAATGTTAAGGTGAAATGTTAAAGCTGATGTGGCGCTGACGTGGACGGTGTTATTGTGTTACCATTGTTAATGCTCTTAAGATATGACCAAAACATGGTTTCTAATCACACTAGCATAAATAAATCTGATCTATGAGAACAAACACAAACAAAGAACCAATAAACACAATAAATTACCACTATCACTGCTTCGATAACCAAGTAAACATAAGCAAACCACAAGTAAGCAAAAGCTTATCTGTATTCCTCTTTAATCTCAACTCATATTCGTATACGAGTTCATTGGGTTTGGTTCTTTTCGCTACAAGTCGGTATAGTGAACTCGAAATTTGTTTTTACTACATAAACACTATTTTGTATGAAATTGATAAACCATTTGGTTAAAACGCAAATCAATTTCACTTACATCATTAGAGCTCAATTTGATATAGATCAATGGATTCAGAAGATAGTGTTTGATCATATGTTATCAAAAGATTCAGCATAAAATATTTTGTTTTTGTGTTGTTAAAACGTTAATTTGTTTCATCTTGAAAATTTCCAATTTTTGAAAAGCAAAATTTTATTGAAACTAAAAAACCATATATACAAACACAAACATCAAGACGGTCTTCTTTTTTTCATAGCAACATTTACTCGCGAATTAGGTCAATAAATAGCAACGTAGTTTCTCCAATGTACTATATAAGTACGTGAACTTAAAATTGTTTCACTTTTTTTTATAATCTTTCGAATTTTGTTATAATATGCAAACACAATACTTTTTTTATCTAGAACATTTCTGTAAAATCCAACCATTACATGAAATTTTAACACATGGTAGAAGATAATTAATATTTGATTACGGATATAAAGATGTAATGTCTCTTACTAGAATAATCCTATGGTGATGTTATGAGAAATTGTTTGGAGCTTGCAATCCCACATAGATCAAAGAACAAATATATTGCTTACTTATATACTCTCATGAGCATAGGTTGACAAATTAGTATTAGTATTGTGTTGTTGGACTATCATGTTGGAAATGCTCGCTTAGCATTTACTAATACATGATAGGCTAATAATTCATACACGTATTTAATTTTTTGTAGATCACTTAAATTGTATTTAAATTTTTATACATTACTTAATTTTTTCTCATTTTGAAGGTTTATGAGTATCTAATTTTTGTAGATCACTTAAATTGTACTTAAATTTTATACATTACTTAATTTTTCTCATTTTGAAGGTTTATGGGCATGTTTTTGTAAATCACTTAAATTGTATCTAAATTTGTATACATTACTTAAACTTTTCTCATTTTGAAGGTTTATGGGTATGTATTTAAGGCGTAATCTACTCTTATTATCAATTATCAAACAAATTTACTATTTATTTTAAATTTTCATTTTTACCCTTTTACTTTTTGCACAATTTAACTATTAGCTACTTTATTTATATATGTTATTTTTTCATATTAAACTACTATTTAAATTATCTTATTTAATTGGATTATTCCCTAAGCTTATAACTTGCTTTTTCGGCTTATTACAAGTTTGTCAAATTAGTTTCGTGATCTTACATTATCATTGACAAAGCTTGTGAGTTTGCATAAATTCCAATAAACACATAATATGACCAAATAAGCTAATTTGAACATATGTTAATCCCATTGCAATGCGTGAGCAATAAAATTCTTGTTTTCTCAATTTTAAAGGTGTATGAGATCTATGTGGGAACAATTATTCAAATGAGAATAGTGAGAAAAAATTCTAGCCACAAAATTTAAATAAGAAAATAGAAATAATTGGGAGATGCATCTATTTTTGTGGATTGTGGTTCATTCTCATTCTTCTCATCTTTATTATATTTCTCATTTAATCAATTGATCCTCACTCTAATGTATTAAGTGTTCTAATTTTATGTAATTATCATGATCATATTTTCTCATTTCAAGTTTTAAGATATGGTATAGGTCAAAATAAAAAGACAAATATGCGTAAAATGTATAAAAAATATACATTTCGTACAAAATTCTCAAAATTGTATAAGACATGGGACATTGGTGGATATAAAAGTTGTTAAGGAAGCTTTAGTAGAAGTGTATGGTTTCGATGAAAAGATTTGTGAAAAAGTGGTTTACATATTAAAATTTTGTAAATCGATATTTGTGCATCAAATTTTGTTTGTGTGCCTCCAACTTTTTGCACTACAACCATTAGAGTCCAATTTGACATAGATGAATGGACCAACTACATTGTTTTGTCGTGTTTTGTTTCATTAAATTGGATATACTTGCATATTAATCACACGAGTACATGACCATCTTAAAAGAGATAGACAATTGATTGATTATTTGTTATCATAAGATTCACTTTAAAACATTTTGTTTTTCTATTGTAAAATCGTTTATTTGTTTCATCTTGAAACTAAAACCAAAAATACAAATACAAACATCAAGAGGAATACAATTTCTTTCATAATAATATTTATTCGATTTAAGTAAAAAAAAATAGCATCGGTGTCTCTCCAATGTCATATAAGTACGTGATCTAAAATTTTTTCACTTTTTGTTATGATCTTTCAAATTTTTTTCAATATGCAACATAATACTTTTTTACCTAGAACATTTCCGTAAAATCCAACAAATACGTGAAACTCTAACATGTGGTAGAAGATATTTATTAATTGATTGCGGATATAAAAATGGAACGTCTCTTGCTAGAATAATAGTATGGTGACTCTTATGAGAAATTGTTTCACGTTTGTTATCCCACATAGATCAAAGAACACATATATTGCTTACTTATATACTCTCATGAGTATGGATTGTTAAATTAGTATTAGCTTTGTGTTGTTGGACTATCATGTTGGAAATGCTAAATTAGCATTTCAACATCATGGTTGTCGAGTAATTCATACATGTATTTAATTTTTTATACATCACTTAAATTTTCTGATTTTGAAGGTTTTGAGCATGCATTTTTATACATTAATTAAATTTTCTTATTTTGAAAGTTCATGAGCATGTTTGTGATAGTCGAATAATTCATACAAGTATTTAATTTTTTATACATCACTTAAATTTTCTCATTTAGAAGGTTTATGAGCATGTATTAAGGGTGTATCTTTAATTTTCTCAATTTTATTGGTTTATGTTAGTAACATGATCAAATTTTATCTTTGAAGTTTTAAGAGTATGGTGGAGGGTTACAAGAAAAGACAAATATTTGTAAGATGCGTAAGATAAATTTGAAAATGAATTTCTTACAAAATTCTCAAAATTGTATAAGATAAGGGGCATTGGTGGATATAAAAGTTGTGAAGAAAGTTTTTCTAGAAGTGTATAGTTTTAATGAAAAGATTTGTGAAAAAATGGTTTACGTATTAGAATTTTATAAATCGATATATTGTGCAACAAAATTAGTTTCGATCCAACTTTTTTAGTATCTACATTAAAATTTCAATAGATATAGGAAATGGTAGGACAATCTAAAAGTAAATTGCTCAAACAAGAATCTATGGTGTTTCATTGGGTTTGGTTCTTTGCGGCTACAAGTCTCGTCTGGCGAGCCTGAAATTTATTTTTACTACATAAACACTTTTTTATATGAAATTGATAAACCATTTGGTTAAAAACGCAAATCAATTGCACTTACAGAGTTACAACCATTAGAGTCCAATTTGACATAGATTAATTGACCAACTACATTGTTTTGTCATGTTTTGTTTCATTAAATTGGAGATACTTGCATCTGCTTTTTTTCTGCTGTAAAATCTTTCATTTGTTTCATTTTGAAAATTTTCAACTTTTGAAAAGAAAATTTTATTGAAACTACAAAACCAAAAATACAAATACAAACATTTAGACGGTGTTTATTTCTTTCATAACAACATTTATTTGTGGTTTAGGTCAATAAATAGCGACGTATATTCTCCGATGTACCATATAAGTACGTGAACTTAAACTTGTATAACTTTTTGTGATGATCTTTTAAATTTTGTTTGAATATGCAAACACAATACTTTTTTACTTGGAACATTTCCGTAAAATCCAACAAACGTGTGAATTTTAACACATGGTAGAAGATAATTAATATTTGATTACGGATATGATGATGTAATGTCGCTTGCTAGAACACTCGTATGGTGATGTATGAGAAATTGTTTCAAGCTTGCTATCCACATAGATCAAAGAACACATATATGGCTTACTTATATACTCATGTGTATGTATTGTCAAATAAGTATTAGTATTGTGTTGTTTGGACTATCATGTTGATCTATACTGAAACTAGCATATGTCGTCGATAGTTTAGATAATTCATACACGTATTTTATTTTCTATACATCACTTAAATTCTATCATTTCAAGGTTTACGGGCATGTATTTAAGAGTAATTTTCTCAATTTTCAATGTTTATGAGCATGTAGTGTAAAGTGTATACTCATTAATTAATGTAACAAGTGTTCTAGTTTATGTTAGTAACATGATCAGATTTTCTCATTTGAAGTTTTATCAGTATGGTATAGGTTAAAAAAATCCAACAAATATGTGAAATTTTAACGCGAGATAGAAGATAATTAATATTTAATTATGAATATGCATTACCCCAATTATGTCCATAAACAACATAACGACTTCCCTTAAGTCAATACTTAAACAGTTAAACATAAGAAATGAACATAACAATGTAACCACCTAGTATCTTACGACCAATTTTGATCCAAAAAATTTTCATTTCGATTTTTAGCAATAGTTGTACAAAAGTGGTGATGAACCGGCGGGGTCCAATATAAGAGTCGGATCAAAGGAAACCAAGATTATTAATTATGCATGGAATTGCAGACGACCATGCACGATTCAAGTCCAATTCCCAAGTTTAGCATGTTACAACCCATGGCCTCAAGACATTATTCTTACAGGCTCTCTATCCAATGATTGATTCTAATTTTGCAAAAACCTTGAGTGTATTAGATCAATTGCACCAAGCTTTAAATATATATTGTAAACTATCAGTGCTCCTAACTGTTTCTAGTAAGGATAGAAACACACCAAATGCCAAATTGCAATTGCCATAGTCAGTATCAAAAATCATGGTTGAATACACACGACACCACAATGCAACTTACAACAAAGAAATAAGCAATACTCAACAACCAATCTATTTCATCATCTTAAACACACATCCAATGTCAAGTTTCCATATCACCTTTTGAAGGTTGCTCTACCAAATAACCCACGGAAAAACAAAATCATGAACCAAACACAAGTAAGCCGTAACTTAAAGGAGACAACATCAAACAAAACTCATGAATTCAACTCTCATCAAATTACACTTTATCACCACATCAAACTTAGGAACTACATATTTATTTGAGATCAATAAATAAACTAGAAAATCATATTCTAGATAAAGTATATAATTAACACTAGCAACAA
Organism: Chrysanthemum lavandulifolium; assembly: GCA_022545495.1. Classification (NCBI taxonomy): domain Eukaryota; kingdom Viridiplantae; phylum Streptophyta; class Magnoliopsida; order Asterales; family Asteraceae; genus Chrysanthemum; species Chrysanthemum lavandulifolium. Next base: position 270,897,156 of record CM040241.1, read on the forward strand.
CAACTTTGAAAATCTCATAAACCTTTTTTACCTGTAACATTTTCGTAAAGTCCAATAAATGTGGGAAACGGTGTACACTGTATTAATAAATCAGATTATAAATAATAATAACAGAAAATAAATGACAGAAATTTAAATAATGATGAATGGAGTAAAGCGTAAGAGACACTATTCGGCTGAATTAACGAAAGCAGTAACAACAATTGTACGAGGCTCGTGTTTAACACGATTCCTTAAAAGCAGTTCGCACTGCTTCCTGTGGTACAACGCACACAATTGTCTGATAGGACTTGACAACTTGCACGAAAGATCACGGAAAGCTTGAGCGTTTCGATCGAAGAGATTGCCGGACAAGAGTGTGGAGTTTCGTATTCGTGTCTAAAACCGAATGAGGAGGCGTTTATTATATAGGCTAAACCTATCTTGTTCATCAAGACAAGATATTTGCCAATATTAAAGCGATATGCAAAATTTGTTAACTAATAAACACGATTTGCATATATCTTAATGAGTTATGCTATTTAGACCTACAACACAAACCTAAATATATACCTAATGCATAAATCACTTGTACAATTGCATTAAGTACTTTCTCTCTCTAAATTTCCACCAATCAAATTTTTAAATCAACCAATCAAATCATTAGGTTCATTTGTAGGCATGATTAGTAGGTTCAACAATCATTTTTCTATCTTAATTACACACAAATATTCTGTAAACTTTGTCAATAAGTTTCAAATATATTCCTTAAATAGATTTACAGAAAATTCTGGAAAAAGGAAACCCGAGCCTGCAGCAAAAAGATGCGTACGTATGCGAGGCTTGAGTCGATTCGTGTCCGCGGTCACGCTGGCTCGCATGAGTTCGAAGCTCCAACCCATTTGGCCCGAAATCACGAAATCAGACCCTCGGCACAGCGTAAGGGTGGGAGCATAACCAACCTAAAGGAATTTGATAGGCAATACCAAGATTTCCTTATAAACATGCTTCCATTTCCTTCTTTGGGCGATGTGGGATACTCTCCCAAAACCCAATTTTTGTGTTTCAAATGCCTCACTTTGAGACACGATATCTCATACATTTCAACTCCATTTTGGACACGCTTTAGCTCGTTGCGAAGCTCTCGTCAACGAAAACGCAAAGCTACCAAGAAATATAAATACATATAACATATACATATATTAAATAGTGTCCAAAAATTTGCAAAAGTCACTTTGCAAAACTATTTTTCCAACAATAAATACATTAAATTTTAACACGTGGTAGAAGATAATTAATATTTGATTACGGATATAAAGATGTAGTAATGTCTCTTGCTAGAACAATCATATGGTGATTGTTATAAGAAATTGCTTCAATTTTGCTATCCCACATAGATCAAAGAACACTTATATTGCGTACTTATATACTATCATGTGTATAGATTGTCAAATTAGTATTAGTATTGTGTTGTGTGTATGCCATGTTCAATATGCTGGTGCTAGCATAGCATGTTGAATTTGTTCAGCCCAAGAAATTCATACACGTAATGCCTTTCTAAAAAAAATCACACACGTATTAGATTTTTTATACATCACTTACATTTTCTTATTTTGAAGAATTATGAGCATGTATTCAAGAGTGTAATTTTTCTCAATTTTCAAGGTTTATGAGCATGTATTAAGTGTTCTAGTTTTATTTTAGTAACATGATCAAATTCTCATTTGAAGTTTATGAGTATCGTGTAGGGTTAAAATAAAAAGACAATTATTTGTGAAAAGCGTAAAAATAATATTTTTTTAAAGACATCTTACACAATTCTCTAAAAATTCTATAAGACCGGGGGCATGGATATAAAAAGTTGTAAAGAAAAGTGTATAGTTGTATTTCGACATTAAGATTTTGTAATTTTGTAAGTTGGCCATTCAATAGCGGATCTAGGACAAAACCTAAGGTGGTTCCTTTACTTAATCGAGACGACAAACTAAATGGGTCAACTAGTCAACCGGCTAATGGGTCGGGTCGGTTTATGTCTTGTCGAATATTATATAGCACACACAAAAGTCTATGTATAGAGTCGTGTCATGTACAATGTCTCTTGAATGTTTAAAATTCAAACTCCTACAAGAGTTAGATAAGTGTATCACGTAACTTTTTTTTCTTAAGTATTATATGTACAATAAATTTGTAAAATGTAAATAATGTAGGTTCTTAAAAAAATCATGTTCGCTTTTAAAATAATTAAAATAATTTTTCGTCCAAGGTGGTTCCCGGGAACCACCTAAAACATGCATAGGTCCGCCTCTGTGGCCATTTTGTGCCTCAAAAATTCATTTGTGCATCTGACTTCTTTTTAGTATCTGCATCAAAATTTTATTGTGAATAACATATATAAAATTAAATTTTTGGGGTGAATTAAAATTTTGTGCATCACATGTGACTTCCAAACAAAATGCACTGCCCGCGAGTAGGCCGTCCAGGTCACACACTCGCACATCAGAGCAGTTTCAAACAAATATACTTTAAATATAAGTTTGGGTCAATACAGGTCCATCAACCTATGATGCCTTTTGCCTTTGAAAATAAGTAAATAGCTTATGAAAGGTTATTATTATTTTTTTTCCCTAAATACCCATTAATTGACGCATTTCATAAAATGTTGGCATTGCCACCTCTAGCTGAATGTTTAACTCATGCGCATTGATTGGCCATAGGGAAGGTTCATACGGAACATGCTAATGAAATGTGCATATGAAATAAATCGAGTTCGGCTTAAACATGCATGAAAGAGCTTTAATAACCCAATAAGCGCAAGCTTAGTAGCCCGATCACTCACGTATACTAACAATCTAGTTGTGACCTCAAGACCGACCATTGAAACATTTGATGCAAAGACCACCTCCGGCTAAGACAAAACATGGTTTCTATTCACATACATAAATAAATCGATCTATGAGAACAAACACAAACAAAGAACCAATGAACACTAGAAATTATCGCTACCGCCATTTTGATAACTTAAATAAACATAAGCAAACCACAAGTAAGCAAAGCGTAATACTGTATTCCCTATTTAGTCTCAACTCATTTTCGTACACAGAGTTCATTACACAAAATTAAAAAGGTTTTCAGCTTGTTGATATTTGAATAAAGTAAACTACGCATATTATTCACTAGGAAACATGATTCCGTTGTTGTGAGTGTGGTGAAATAAACACAATATCAATATATCAAATTAATCGTAAAATCCGACAAATAAACCTTTTAGGAAAAGGGTTAACGTGCCAAACCTCACGAATGTGATAAAAGTGATACCAGGAAACTGATTTCCCGGGTCGTGTCCCAACGAGGTGTGAATGGAAGGATTCGTTGAGTTTTGTGATTTATAATTTGAATTGGTTTAATGATTTTTGGATTTGAATTACGTTTTCTACAAATTAATGAACGGGAAAGTAATTAAGGCAATGGGAACAAAGTAAATCACAAATTAACTATTACTAAGCCTAAGGAATGATAAAACGAAGTTAAACTAAGTCCTAGGGTGCTAAAACACAAAAACGCAAAAAACCGGGAACGACCCGAGCCATAAGCGTAAACATTTTGCAATTTAAGGTCTACGGGTGTAAAAACAATTTTCATACGTTCTAATCGACTAAAAATAATTTTAAAAAAATTCGGGAATTTTTTTGACTTTTAAATTAATTACTACGAATTAAAAACTTATTTAATCTAATTAATTAATTAAAAATACTAAACTAATTTATAAAAATTTGCAAAAATCACAGAAATTACTTTACACTATGGAGGATCGAAGAAAAATAAAATGGGCACAACAGCTTATACGGATAAGCTGTTAAAAATAAGCTAAGGCTAATAAGCTACTACTAATCAAACTACCTTAAGTAATAAACGTTTCAAACTTAAACCAAGAAAAGTCCCAAGGGCAAATTGCATACAGGTACGCTACTGTCAACCTCAAAGCGTAGGAGGTCTCAGGTTCGAGCCTGCCTCCCACCCTTTTTGCTCTTTATTTATTATTATTTTTTTTGGATTTTGCTTTTGGGAAATCAAACAGGCAATTAAAATGTAAGGTTTTTTTTTTGTGAAAACTTTTTAAGCCCAACCCTCTGAATAAGCATTTTTGCTGCTTATTCAGCACTTATTCAGAACAGCTTACACAAACACCCTTTTAGCAGATTATTGAGCAAAAGATTGTTATGAAAAACAGTGAATGAGCAAAATAAAGGTGCAAATAAGCTGAACTACCAGTGGTTAAACTAAATAAGCTACTAAAGTTCAAAAAGCTATAACAAATAGAGGGAAAACAGTTGGCTAAGAGGTCTAAACTAGGGGATTCCTAAAACTAAGTAAATGGGAAATTAAGTAATGTAAGATTATTTATAAGCACTAATAAGCTAACAATGATTTAATCTAAATATACTAATAAAGTATTTAACAACTTAACTAAGCTAGACTAAACTACAAAATAAGCTAAAGGAAAGAACTAACTTGTTCTTGCTGTGGGCAGTCCCAGAAACAGCTTAATGAGAGCTGTTTAAAGCTTATTATTAAGCTGAGATAAGATCTTCCAGAGCTAACAAAAGCTACAACAACAAAGTTAGACTAGCATAGATTCAAGAAAAACAAAGTGGGGCCAAGAACAAGCTGTTTTCAGTTTGAAAATAGGCTTATATCAGATTGTTTTGGGCTTATTTTCTCACTGATGCAGTAAAAAAAAGTTGCCAAAACAGTTTTCCAAGCACTTTAACTAAGCTAAAAGGGAATTAAGATTCAATTGAAATGGATACAAGTTAAGTGTGGAATAAAAGGACTCAAGAAAAAGCAAATTTTACAATCCTAGACTCCAAATAAGCTGAAGAATAAGCCTGTGAACAGCAGCTTTAGCTGCTGTTCTGCACAGGATGAGATCAGAAAAAAAGAAACTTGTTTTTCTTGCCTAACTTATGGAACACCAGCAAACCAACTTCTAACCATCCAAAGTACTTTAAACTTGTAAAAAAAACTTTGACTCAAAAGTCAAACGGGTAAGAACTTGCTTTTGACCCTTTTCCACCCTACCCCAAACACTCTTTAAAACCTCTTCAAAACTTGAACTTATGAATTCTTTTGATGAAAACTGAAATGAAACTTAATCAACACTAATTTAGCAATATAAATTCCACTGAATGAGCACTAAAAAGAATTGCAACAGTTAAATAAAAGAAGAGATGCTTTCATTAAAAAATTAGAACATTACAATAAAAAAAAACATAAAACTGATTTGAAAACTAAGAAAAGGGCGCCTCAATGGCTACAACATTTGCCCTATTTATACTAGAGGTCTTGGTGTCTTCAATTCTTCATGGTGTGTTTCTTCTGTGAGGGAATTGAGAGCTGAGAGCTTGTTTGTGCTTCTTTGGAGAGATCTTGGCCATTGAAATATTTTGGAGGAACAATCCTTTTGATCAAAACCATTGATATCTAGGGCTCCAAATGGAGGATTGCCACCATGGCTGCCTTCTCGTGAAGGCCTCCTTTGGCTTGTTCTTGTGCAATTTTCTAAGATGGAGAGTGACAGGGAGGTACTGAGTGGGATTTTGGCGGGATGGGATTTCTGAGTGGTTTTTTTTTATTGTTGTTTCTGAGTTTAGGGAAGAAGGAAGGTGAAAGAAAAGGGGTCACATGAATAGGGAAAGTTTTTTTTTTTTTTTTTTTTTTTCCTACTTTTGAAAACATAAATTGGTTTTAAGAAAAATGAATTTTTACAAAATTGGTTTTAAAACTAACAATAGGATTTTTTGTTTAAAAAGCAATTTGGTCGTTCTGGGTATCGGGAAAGGGTAAGATGGAATTTTGGGTATAGGGTGAAGGTTTTGAGTTTGTTTCCCCGCTCACTCTCGTAACGTGTCTGGGCTTGGAAATGTGAAAATCGCTTCCGCTACTTCTTGACCGCACTTTTCAGTTCACTCGATTTTTTCCGTTTAGCTCTGTTTTCAATCCTTTTGTACGAAAGACATAAAATACACTCGATGATATTTTAACATATTTTGATCATATTTGGGTGTTTTTAGTCATTTTGAGGTCTTAGGTGGGTAAAACGATGAGTGAATAAGCACTCATCAAAACATAATAATGAAACGGAAGAATGATCTTCGATACCGAACATGGTGCTCAGCGCCTAATAAGTAGAGTACTTCTCGGCATCACCGCCACAATTTCTTGTGGCGGAAATAAGCGAAGGAATAACTCTTGAAGAGCAAGTGCGGATGCTCCGGTGCTAGTCTTGATCGTGATCGACCACTCATCTTGTTATTAATACACTCGAACCACCACTTTGGAATTACGCCCAATGTAAAACCGAGCCAAGCGTTAAAACCCAGCCCAATCCCTCTCCATTTAATAATCGATAATCCTAAATTCGATCGTATTAGATTTGGGAAAAACCCTATCCCGAATTATTATTCATGACCAAGAATAAATACACCACAAGTCTTGCAAAATAAGATAAGAACATGGGCTAAGCCCGAAAGTAAATAACAAGTAATGCATGGGCTTCTAAGCCCTTATAATAATCGGCTAATACTCCCGCGGTTGGAGCGGGAGGTATTGAACGTTTAGACCGGAGCGAAACTCAAGAAATAAAGCACTCGGAAGACCCTTGGCGAAGATATCGCATCTTGGCGAGATTGAACATGCAAAACATGCACTTGCCCGAAGCCACATAATCATGAACACAATGGAAATCTATCTCAATATGCTTAGTACCCTGGTGTTGTATTGGATTGGTAGAAAGATAAGTAGAAAGATAAACATATCACTCCCATTATCACAGTAAACCAGTGTAGCATTGAAAAGTGGAGCATGAAGTTCACGTAAGAGATTTCATATCCACATAGTCTCAACAACAACTCTAGCAACAACTCAATATTCAACCTCTGCACTAGAACGAGATACAGTAAACCTGTCATTTAGCAGACCATGACAGTATATTGTCCCCAAGAAAAACACAATACCCAGAAGTTGACCGTCGGGTGACTGGGCAACCTGCCCGGCCACCATCAGTGTAAGCAGTAAGCTGAGATGTAGATGATACATAAAGTTGAATGCTATGATCAATAGTTCCGCGCACATAGCGTAAAATATGCTTTAAAGCAGCCAAATGTGGTTCACGTGGATCATTAATGTAAAGACAAACCTGCTGAACTGCGTAAGAAATGTCAGGCCCGGTAAATGTAAGATCTTGAAGTGCACCATAAGCTACGATATAATGTAGGATCAAGCGGGATCACCATCGACTCTAATTTAGATTCGGTATCCACAGGAGTCCTGCATGGATTACATTTACGCATATGTGAGCTCAAGTTCCTCGGCATATGTAGTTTGAGATAAAAATAAACCGAAGATGACCGCTTAGTAGAAATGCCAAGAAAATTATTCAAAGAACCAAGGTCCGCATAGCATACTCAACATGTAACGAAGCAATAACCCGTCAGTAAGAAAGTTGAAGACGAAGTCGTAAGTATGATGTCATCATATCCATGTAAAGCAGCAAGTAAGCAATATCATAACCACAATGAAATATGAATAAAGAAGAGGTAGTTTTACTGTGCTGAAAACCAACTCGAGTAGCATAAAAGAACGCTATAGATGACACACATAATCAGGTCTCTGAGGATCCACAAAGCCAGGAGGCTGATGCGTATAAACTGTCTCAGATAAATGACCATGAAGAAAAGCATTCTTCATCTCTAGCTGATGAATAGGCCAGTTACGAGAAACCGCGAGACTTAAAACAGGACGAATGGTAGATGGTTTAACCACCGGACTAAATTTCTAATCACAATCAATACCCGCGAGTTTAGAGGCCGAGCTAAAAATGTTTTCATTGCGTTTCTTCATAACTCGTGTTTTAAAAGATTTTATGGTATCTCAAAGAACCGTCGAGGACCCGTGCTTGATATATTGTTGGACTCATTATATTTGCGGATCATAACCCGTTTTAAATGTTTTGAGATTTATTATACAGTATGGATTATTTAGTTCGTTGAAATAACTTTTACAAGAAAATACTAATTAACGAAGTTCATGTAGAGACAGTGTTAAAGGGTATTGGTGGTCACCTACACGGCTCTAGAAAACATGCACAACGGAAGTCCATGCGAGCAAAATCCTAATTATCAAGTTCTCTAAATCACGTGTATAACCTAATATAAACACATAACATGAGTGTTTATAGAAGACTTACTTGATCCTGTAAGATGTAAGCTTAAATTGCAGTTTGTTACTTGTTACGTGCACAAAATCACCTTCTTCTTTTTCTCTGCCACATGGGTCGATCAAGTTAGGGTTTTCACATTGAAAATAACCACATTAGTTGTGTCAGGTATCAACTGGTATGATTTAAATTGGTCTAAGTATGATTTGATACAGATTATAACGATGATAAAAGAGAGGGATTAGCTGTTGATGTTGTAAACTTCGGTGCCAAGGAAAGACCACATGCCAGGCGGTGTCCGGTGGGGCGTAGTCCGTTTGAAGATAATAACATCCTGGGGGGAAGTAAGAAGGAAAGGCTTGAGGCATTAATTGCTTTCAAAAATGATACTGACAACAGTCGCATTCTTCATGTTCCACAAGATCAATTTTCTCTTCATGACTACTTATCAAGGTTCATAATTTATACTTGTCTGTTTACTTGGACTCCTATTGGTTAAATTATAATTTTGCCCAAAATATATCATGGGTATCAAAATATAGTCTTTGTCTTTCATTGCCTATGACCACCAATCTTACTTTCAAATTCTAATTCTAGTTTTCTTGATGACTTTAATGATATAATAAATACTAGTGATAACACCTCGTGCACGCACAAAGTGTTTTACATAAAACTTTCATTATGAAAATTTTGATTAATATTTATCATCTTCCGAAACTTCTATTAATAAATAGTTTTTAAGTGCATTTATTTTCATATTATAGTAATTAACCCAATGCAATGGCACTAATTTGTTTCATTAGCCCGTTTGTGTCTTAGTGAACTATATGAGCTATAAATGTTTCACATAATTTTATAGAATAGTTTACACAAGGTTGAAAACTGATACGACCAAAACTATTATTAACAACAAAATAAATATTAAAATGAAACCACAGGTTAATTAGTTCTGTTGTGTTTTTACATATATATGATAATAGGTAGTTATTTAGGCCGTGCTTAAGCACGGCCCATGAAAATGTTTGCTTTTAACCAAGTAATAATCTCGATCTATTACTACTGTTTATTAGTGTTTGATTGTATAAGATGACAAAAGAAACATAAACAAAGTTAACATTGCTATTTTCAATCACAAATCCAACAACCATAATGAATTCTATTCGTGAACAGAGATATACACAAAAGTAAATTGCAATTTTTTGTGTATATTATCTATTTAATCCGAAACTCAAGGCATGCAAATTCTAGTTGTCAAAATGTGTGGAAGGACGATGGATTATTAATATACAATAATAACTACCCTGAAGTTTGTAACGACTGTAAAGTTGATTAACATAGGTCCACTCAAACCTTACTTGTGTGTTTTAGAAGAGAAGGTTAATAATTTGACAGGATATGGTCATGGATACTACCACCAAACACACCTTACTCTCTGCAATGTGTTTTCTATTGTTTCTGCAATGTGTTTTCTCCACTCTTTTCACAAGGATTCATTCAGATTTAATATTTACTGTTAGAGATCATATATACCGTATGATTGCTGAAAGTTGGTCAAAATATCACACAATCTACCATCCTTGCATACTATTTCCTTTCTGTCTTTCACCTCAACTTTTACATAACTTTCATTTATTACTCTACAACAACTCTCATTTTATCACTATACCCCTATTGTAGTACTATACTACTATTACACCAACTCCATCATGGTCAATTGGTCATTGTTTAAATACACATACAATATCATCGGAACATGTATGTAGTCATTTACTGTACTACTTTTTCATACATCCCGTATCATTTTTTAGTCCCATATACTATTTTTTTTCTCAATGAACACAAAACCTTTCGATGTATAAATAAAATTGCTTGTCGATATAGCCGTTTGCTTTCCCGCATCCGTGAATTTTTGCAATATCTACAAAAGAAAAACAATAAAACAACATTTAAAAAAAAGCCTTAAAAATCATACAAATAAACTTAAAATTAATAAAACGGGTTGTCCTATGAATCAAACTTTAGAACATGAACCATATAAACATCAAACTAATTAGTTAAAAATATTGACATTGCATAAAAATACTTACGCCAAGAATATGTCTAAAATTTGATCTCTTCAATATAAGTTATATTTATTCGAACAATAGAAGAATAAATACCTCCCAATCTAGTTTTCCCGTCGATAGAGCGCATCGCCATCGTCGGACGTAGATAGTGTGATACCATTTGGCGTTAAAAAAATATAAAGATGTAGCAAGAAGAAGAAAGAAATGGATAGATGCATATGATGAATAAGTAATTTCCTATGCACTTGGTTGTTTAATGAAATGAAATACTCTATATGAAAGTTAATCTAATAAGAGGAAGAAAGACTCTACTTTTGCCTAATAATTTATATTTCTAATCACAAGTTATGAAATAAATTCTCTAATAGACAAACACAAAATATGAATATCACATACCTTAAACAAAGAATATCATCATTTGTCATCTTTTTTCCAAATTCATCACCAACGTATGTCCATACCATTACTACATAAACAAGTCGGTGTAAAATAAAACCACCCACAAAAAATCGCATGTTGAAAAATCATAATAGTTAATTTCTCTATTTGATCAAGAAGAAACTAAAGGCAAGATAGTAAATATAATCAGAATAATGATAAGTAAAAAAGCTAAAGCCTTACCATATAGCATACCTTGGTGATGGATAAAGATAAATAGTGTGTGAGAATTTGTGAAGGGAAGAAATGAGATGGAGGTGAGCCTGTTTTATGAAATATGAAGGTCGAATGAAATGAGATGGAGTAAATAGAGTTGGTGTAAACAGTGCACAAGCTTGAACAGTATGCAACTGTTTGTTGCTGGCGTGTCACATTTTGAAGGCCTCACAGTAACTTGAAGCTTCTCCTTTATAGTATAGGTAGATATCTTGTGTTTCTGGTTGATATTTATAACCTCATGCATAGATGTTAATGTAATCTATAATGATAATACGAGTAATATTTATAAATAAAGACAATATATAAGTTGTGTTTTTTATAAGAATATAATAACGTCGAGGGTATAAAGTATAAGTGTGTATTTGTTAAATTTAAAAAGTTATTGAAAACGAAAAAAATGATAAGTTTTGTAATTTATTTAAAATTTAACGACTAAAGTTTTATTTACTATTTTTTTTACAAAATCGACACCTATATTTTTATACTTATTTATTTTTTATTTTCTTCAAAAAACGGTTTTTATTTAGTTTAACAGGAAATTTAATCTTGACTTTAATTGACTAATTGGGCTCAATTTTGTCTTGTAACATAATAGCGCACTCCTTTCGATTGCTCCAACATTAATATTTCAAATTTTAGAAATCTCTTACTCCGTATTATATACTCCGAGATTTATACATTTGTAGATCATCCCAAGACCCAAGTTCATAACTCGTCAAAGAACCGTTAACAACTTCATAATGGTCCAATCCTATATTTAATACTGTATAAAGCTATATATGTGTTTCTGTCAACACACATGAATATCAATACTTATTGAAAAGTTTATTTAATATAACTAGTTCCTGTTAAATAGACATAGATATCGACATAATTATGAGATTCATAAATGAACATAGATATTCACAACATCGGTTTTTGCATGGGATTGAATGTAAATATGTAATATAAGGTCTCTGTATATAAGAATATCAATATCAAAAGAAATAAACTAACAACCAACTCACTTAGGGGAGTTGGCCACCTTGGAGTCTTTAGAGGCTCTTGGGGAGGGAGGTCTGAGTTCAAATCTGCAAGGGGTTTGAATGAGGATTTTTCTTCGCCGTAGTCCTTTAATGAAGGGTTTGGGTCCAGTAACCCAGGCTCGAATCTTGGAAAAGCAGGGTTTACCCTTATTAATTGTCGTGCCTCCGGCGGATTAGTAAGGGTTTTCCATTGGGTATTGAAATAGGCATTTCGCCGAGGAGCTCTCTAGCGCGGACCCGGTTTAGACAACGTAGTCTAGACCTCCATTGTCGAACCATGACACGAAGACTTAAAAGAATTCACATTTCAAAAAAAAAAGAAATAAACTAACAGTTATCTTACAAAGAAATAACAAAACCCTAAACACTAAATCTTCGATCATATAACACTCAAATTTTACATTCAGCATTCCCATGGCGGGTGCAGTACGCGTTTATCGTCTAATCTTTTGTATTATTTTATCGGATTTCAAAATCTAATTAAATTAGGTTTTTATGTTTTGGTATCAGGTTACAGTCATATGTATGGACACTTCTAGTTGGATGCAAAACAATAGATCACCTAGGTTTTTGGCTCAAGCCGAAGCTATTGAACTTTATTGTAAATCTTTTATATAATAAAGGAATTACATCATTTCGAAGTGATTTTGTCAATTCATTCTTATTGAAAAAACAATTGGGCCAATAGGAGAGCTCGATTTCGTCACGTAAACAAAATCGTGTGTTGTGATTGGTTAATAAAAGTCAAAATTAAACTGATTTTGGTTAAACTTTAATAAATTTAGTGGAGAAATTTGGTTGATAAAAAAAACATATAAAAATATAGGTGTCAAATTTGTGAAAATAAAAACTTAAAAAAAGATGAGGTAATTAATAAAACTTTAGTGATTTAATTTTTAAAATTATATAGAGTTAAGTGTAATATTATAAGCCTCCATATATTTTAATAACTTTAGATTATAAACAAATACCTCCTTATACTTTATACCTTTTATACTTTATATCTTAAAAAATACAATGTAACATATAAATTTGCATAAGATTATAAGTATCAATTTTTTTACTATATAGATTCAATAAGGACTCATTTATTTCATTTTTAAAAGTTTAGCCTATGTTGACACGAGTTTACATTTTAAATACGACTAAATTACTGAAAACGGGAATATAATTATCAAATTGTAATCACGGGTTACTTTAATATAAAAATAAATATACGCGATTGTACTTATAACAATGACTCATGTAATTCTTATTTATTTATATAAGGATATCTAGAAAAACATTTTTAAAAAAATTTAAGGATTATACTTTAACTTTTTCAACGCTCATTATGTGCTGTTAAACTTGCATCATATGTACAACATAATATCGTAGTGAAATTTAAATAACAAAATCAACATCTTTGTCAGCTAATTAAAATTAAATCTTGAGTTATCTAACAGAAATTTTTACAAATATTTTACCAAATTCTAATGGATATTAATGTATAATGAAAAATTCGTGTTATTTGTACTTATATCACAATTTTTATGGGCAAATTCTTATATGTGTATATACTGAATTAAAATGTTAAAATAAATTTGATTTATGTGTAAACTTCGTGCGTGCACGAAACTTATAACTATATAATTATATGCAATTGCCTTTAAAGACAAATATTCATTATTAATACAGAATAATTTTTTTTTGTCAAAACCCCGTGCGTGCACGGGTATTATAACTAGTACAAAATCTATGTAATTTAACATCTATATATCATCCGCAATTTTTCAGTTTCTTTTATGTGTGAGTTATTTCTATACATAAATATTTTTGATAGGGGGGTGGCAATGGTCACGGTTTGGGTGAGGTATGAACCCATACCGCACGGCAACACCATTGCCAGTGGTGCGGTATGGTTCAATCGGCATGGGTTGCGGCTTCTTTTGCCGAAGCGGTTTGCAAAGAAAGGTTGAAGAGGAGCGTGGCCAACGGTTAGAAAAATAGCCGTTGGGCTATTTTGAATTTCATAAAAAAATAATAATAAATAAAAAATCCCCTATAAATATACACTTTAAATCACCAATTCAAATCACATTCTTCTCATCTTCTTCTTCCAACAATTATATTTTTTAAAAAGATGGATGCTAGGAAAGGAAAAAATGGTTCCACCTCATCCAAAGGTCGGGGACGAGGCTCTCGATCACAACCCATTCGTCCGCAAGTTCAATCACAACCATCTCCCTACTATCCCCAAATGAGTCCTCAAGCCGGTCACTATTATCCTCAACCTCCACCGATGAACCTTCCATCTCATCAACACCAATATTATCCCCAACCACCTCCGTACATGATGTCGATGACTAGTGATTTCGACCCGTTCGTTGAATACCGTGACGCTCTACGCCGCGTGAACCAAGTGTCGAACGACCACTCTTGTTATATGATTACGAGGATGATGGACGTTGAGTATGTTCCCGAAACGCAACAAGAAAATCCAATCGGTATACATGTTTTTTTTGTTATTCGTTATAATTGTTATAATTTTAATTGTTATAATTTTATTTGTTATAATTTTAATTGTTATAATTTTATTTGTTATAATTTTATTTGTTATAATTTTATTTTGTATACTATATATTAGGCGATGAAGAAGTTCAAGAAGTCCCAAAAAAAAAAACATCGACTAGAGCGGAGAAAAGAAATTGGACGACAAACGAAGAGGTTGCTTTGGCTAAAGCGTGGGTTCACATTTCCACATGTCGAAAAGTCGGTAATGAACAAACTAGAGATGGTTTTTGGAAAAGAATTCTAGAGCATTTCAAGACAAACGTGAAAGATACTACTCGAACTCATCATAGCTTGAACACAAAGTGGGGAAATTTGAACACCGCTATGGGTGTCTTTAACGGCCTATACATCCAATCGGTATAATTTTTAAACTCTATATAATTGTATTAATTTATATACTTGTACTAATTTATATAATTGTATTAATTTATATACTTGTATTAATTTATATAATTGTATTAATTGTAGAAACGTCTTCGTGAGAGTGGGTGTAGCGATCTTGACGTCATGAAAAATGCCTTGGTCGATTATGAAAAGAAAACAAAGGGCAAGGATTTTACTCATATTGAAGCATGGGAGGTTGTTAGGGTGAAGACAAATGGTTGGAACAACCATGTGTGGTCAAGAAGCTTCGGCTAGTTCAAAAACGAAGAAAATCGTCAGTCATCTAGCTACTACGAGACGGGTAGCAATGACAATGTTGAGACCGCATTCGGACTTGAATGACGACACAACTCCTACACGGAAAAGAAAAGGCAAGAAGGCCGAGAGCTTGACTCGACAAATGAAAGTATTCTCGAGAGCTTCGACAACCACGTGATAAGCAAAACACAAATATTGGAATCGATAGCGAGAAAAGGTCGCAAAGGATGACTTGGCCGAAAAGTTCTTGTCGGCACAAACCGTAATATTGAAGAAAATGCTTAATTGCTTATCATCGGACCGAGGTTCTATAACCAACCTCACGATCACATAAATGATCCGAGAATGCGAGATCACTATTGCCAAAAAAACATGAGTACGCTGGAGAAATATGGATGGTAAGACGGATATTTAGATGCGTACTTTTTTTTAGTATTATGTAATTTTTTTTTATTATTAATGAAATATTATGTTTTTATTTAATTGTTTAATATAATTATGAATTAAAAAAAATAAAATAAAAATGAGTGAGGTATGGAATGATCATTGCCACTAAAAAACTATGGTGAGGTATAAGTGAGGTATGAGATTAGGTGGAATGATATTATTGGTGGGTGGTGAGGTATGGGTTTAGACCATTGCCACCCCCCTTACAGTTTCATCCAGAGAATCGTGTGGGCATATTGGCAATGGGCAGTTAAGTTTAAAATTTGTTGAACCTACTAGAGATCTTCGAAACATCATGTCTAGCATTCATGGTTAGTCTTCTTTGATTAATTATGGCTAAATATATTGTGAATACTTGTATGAAGTATATGTATAATTATCAATTTCCTTTGTTGCTCAGGTATAGAAATAGACACCGATCATATGCGCATATTAGATGCACTCGAGAGTTGCGGGTCAGTTTCTTGGAAACAATATGATGCATAAAAGGCTTGTTGTGTTTGCCGGAGGGTATGTCTGTTAATTCAACCTTTAAATTATAAGCATGTTTGTTCCAAAAAAAATATTTAGATGTTGTGTGTGCATGTGTTTCTTGGCTTTCAGTCCGGTATATTGGTTTAAGCATGATTTAAAAAAAATGGAATGAAGTTAAAAGAGAAGGGTGTAGCTGTTGATGTTGTCAACTTCTATGACAAGAATGGACCTAAGGTCGGATGGCGTCCTATGTGGCGTGGTCCGTTAGAAGATAACAGCATCCCGGGAGAAAGTAAGAAGGGAAGTCTTGAGGCGTTGTTTACTGCTGCAAATCATATGGACAATAGTCTTGAGGCGTTGGTTCCAGAAGATGAATTTTCTCTCCGTGACCACTTATCCAGGTTCATATTATACTTTTTTGCTTAATTGGATCCGAATTGGAAATGCTACTTTTTTTTTTTTTTTTTTGGCTTATATATGTATATTGTAAACATTTACTATTAGGTCTCCAATTCTCTCTCGAAGACGGTGGGAGCAGAGCAGCAGCTCGCCGTCTGTCAATGCCAGGCAAAATGGCAAATTGACATATTAACTAAAGAGTATGAAAACCTGAAACAAGAGTTGGAATTCTTCCATACTGAATTTTCTTAGTTTTTCCACAAGGTACAAGGCCGTGCTGCTCTGAATTGTTGATGTATGTCCGCTGCTGATCAACTAATGATGATTATTCGGAACATTTGAATTTTTATGTTTTTCTATCACATGAGAGATTGACCCTGGTTAATGTATGACTTTTTGTGAGTACAAATTATTTGCTAACGAGACACGTTCATCTGCAATGAAAGGATTCAAAGAGTTACAAGTTGTTTAATGTGCATGAAATTGCAATAATGTAGCAGGTATTCCTCAAACTATCTTTTTAAGTTGTTGCACCCATTTGTCTTTTGCTTGTACTAGACAAAATAGCATCTTGATTACGCCTTGCAAACGCCAACCCTGACATGGTGAATCAAAATCAAATTCAATCATGAGTTTAAAAAATCCTTAACTGATAATCAGAAACATCTGTATAAACGTAAATTCTTATTTGGTTTTATAGATTATGGAATGCCCGAAAGTTACCTACTTACCGATCAACAATCTGTTTCTCTTCATCAACAATCTGACATAAAAGTTTACCTTACTTATTTTGCATTTTACCAAAATATTAGTGGGTATTAACCTAACAGAAGATGTGATTTGAAACGAAACTCAGTTCGAAATTAACAAACATTTTGTAGCGATTTTAAGATAACGCTATAAGTAGCCTTGACCATTTTAACATATAATAAGATGATTCTTAAAGCCAATTTCAACAAAACTAAACTTTCTGGTATTGGGGTTCCAAAAACGACCTTCTAATAGAAAAAGTAAGTCGATTTCTTATGGTGGTCGCTTAACACTTCTTAAGTGCTTATGTACTAACCAAGCCTTGAACGTGTATGATGGTGCACAAAATTTCAAGAAAATTTACACAAAGATTTCTACTTTAATAGACAACCCCAACCTCTTGTATTTGCTGCTGCAGTTTGTATTTACAACTATACCAAGGAAATTCCCAATACAATGCAACACTTTTTTTGTACATCTCATTCAGCAGTTTTCCTGCAAACCCGACGGATGGGATGACCATGGTCAAAGTAAAGAAAACAATAACTCAAAAAAGTCAACATGACTGTGACAATAACTTCAAACAGTCTCCATAATCGCTCATACTACCACTCGAAAATCTCTTCATCTTTTCCCAAATCTGCAAACGTCTCCTAGGCCTCAATGGGCCTGAACTTGAGGTTATCCTATATGAATGTACATCTAGCAAAGACCCGAAAATCTGCTCTCCACATCAAGTGGAAATTCATAGCTTGGATAGGTGAAATGCGATGGACCTGGGTCTGGGCCAGGGCCCGAGTTTGTACTGGCTCGTGGATCAAAGTCCATGGAAGTTAAATCCTCTTGGCTACATGTCCTTGAGCCCAAGTCTCGTGTTTCTTCGCACTCGCTGCATACCAATTTCAAGGCCTGAACCACTTCATCCATGAAGGGACGGTGTGACACTTCCGGCTGCACACACATTGATGCTATTGCTGCTATTTTAGCAATACTGTCGAATGCAACTTCAGGGGATAGTGATGGATCAATAAGCAAGTTTAGACCTTTTGGTGTGGGAGGAGGGGACGGGCCCAGGTGACAAGGTTTTCTTGGCCCGATGGCATTGACATGTCAACGGGTTTTCTTCCTGTTAGGAGCTCAAGGAGCACCACTCCGTAGCTATATAAGTCACTCTTTACAGCAAGATGGCCAGTAATTGCATACTCGGGAGCCACATACCTGAAATCAAATGAAAAGAAGTTTAAGAAAGTTTGGACATGGCGGGTTCCCTAACGGGCCAAGACATATAATCTGACTTTTATGCTGAAAAAAAGCTCATTTGACTTTAAGCTTGACCTGTAATATACTCATTTTACAGAGAAAGAAAAGCGTACCCGAAAGTGCCCATGAGGCCATGACACGGTGTCAAAATATGTTGGTTTTCTTCATCTAAAGCGGAAAGAGCCGCACCCAAAGCTATCTTCAAGCGGGCCCCCCAATCCAGTGGTGCGACTTCCTTATCAATCCCTAATCAACCAAAATTTCACTCCAATTATAAACCATTTTCACTAAAAAAGATTAAAGTCAAAATATGACTTTTGAAAGTCAAACATTTCAATCCCTAAGCAACCGAATTGTCCCGTTATAAACCCGCTCAAACCCACCGTCACCTAAAACACCAACTCATTAAAGTTATCAGTTGCTTTTTCCATATCACTTGAACTAAACGTCTTTGCAGATCCACCAACCCCTGATGACGGATAGTAAAGTAGCTGGTGGGGTGTGTCCTGATTGGGCCCCTTCCCTATGTTTAACCAATAGAATCCAAGCAGCAACGGAGACTAGAACCACAGCTACCACTGCTGATAAAACTATTATGGAAATTATGCCACCACTTAGCTTATTGCTAAACCTTTGCTTACTGATATCGACAACGAGGGGCTTTATGTCCCTACCGTTGTTTCCGTGACCATACGGTCCACCATTACCGTTGCGTGATGATGGCATAGGTGGCGATGGCGGAAGACCTATTAACAACAAAATGATTATGATTATAAGCAAGAAAAAATTTAGTTTGACTTTCAAGGTAGATGTGACGGTTTCGACCCATTTACTTATTTGTGGGTTGAGTTGGTAGATGAGACTTAAAAATCCTGTTTCAACCACTACCACCCGTGAATAATTGTTGAAAAGGCCGGTTTCAACCCGAACCTGTTACAATGTTAGTTTCAACCCATTTACATATTAATGAGTTTGGGTTGTATTTTAAACATTCTGGCAAATGGAAGAAACAAAAAAATATCTAATAACAGAAACGGGTTAAATGGATAATGAAGTGTATTAGAGTCAACCTGGCCGTTTCTACCAGTTACATACGCAGTGAAGTTTTCAAAATTTTCACCAAGTGGTACCAAGTTGATCATGACAACCATCTTTTCTGAATCTTTGTTGTCTTCATTTGCTCCCATGATTCGAACTTGACTTGATTTCATTGAAAGTCCGGCAGCCATTTCAAAAGCAAGCTCAGATACTAATGGAAAAAAGGTGTAGAGTGAAACACCAAGACCGAGCTCAACTTGCAATGGCAAAACACACTTGCATGGTGTAGCAGGTGGGGTGTTCGTTAACAGCTCCACGCACATTATTGTACAATCTACAAATGATGCAAAAGTCGAATTGTAAGGATTGCTAGAAGTTAACCATTCGTTAAATAAAAGGCTGCTAATAGAAAAAAACATTAAATTTAAAGGTAACCTCCATAACGTTGAAAGTTTAGTGGTTTTACCATTACTAACCCATAAATAGAAAAGTGACTGGATGGCTACGTTATTTGGTAATTTTGTAGACCTCCATTGGGAGGTGGAGGTGGTAATGCTTGAAGCGGCTTGGGGATTCTTAGTGAAGATCAAGAAGGAGATACTTTAGGCGGAAGAATCGCCACTTGTAAACATAAAGATGATAAAATATTAGCTTTACGAACGAACTAACAAAAATAAACTGAAAAACAATTCAAAAGTAGTTCTTACTTGTAGTTTCTACAGATGGAGACATTGTAGGCGGAGAACTTGCAGGTGAAATAGAATTTTCAACTGGAGGCACTTTTGAACGTGCCAATCAGTCAATATACACGGGGAAAGAAGACCATGAAAATTAGTATATTCTTTGAATGAGAGTTATGTGTATTGTGGTTTTTTGGTATATTTTTTGAATTATTATAGTATTATGATTAAAAAAAATTACTAATGAGCACAAGTTTATTAAATAATATAAAAAGAAGACTGAATATTTGTATATTCTTTACAGGTATGTGTAGTTTGGTTCTTTTGGGTAAATTCTTTGAATTATTGCACTATTATGATTAAAAAAACTAGAGTTAATTACAAAAATGGTCATTGTGGTTTGTTGAATTTTTCACTTTCAGTCACTAAACTTTTTTTAACTGATTCAGTCATTGTGGTTTCTTGTTATTACGGATCCAGTCCAAATCGGTATGAAATGACCAAAAAGCCCTTGTCACCATCTTTTTCAAATGAGTTAATTACATAGATGGTCACTGTAGTTTTCAAATGACAATTAAGTAACAACCGTTAGTCCTTTATACTAACGGTCGTTAGTAAATAACCGAAAATTTGGTTTTCTTACATTTTCGTCAATTTCTACACCTTATCGTCCGTTTTTACACGTTTTCTTCCGTTTTACTCGTTTTCGTCCGCTTTTACACGTTTTCATCTGTTTTTACACGTTTTCATCCGTTTTTACATGTTTTCGTCCATTTTTACACGTTTACATCCGTTTTTGCAAGTTTTCTTCTATTTATATACGTTTTCATTCGTTTTTGCACGTTTTTGTTCGTTTTTACTCGTTTTCGTCCGTTTTTACTCGTTTTTGTCTGTTTTTACATGTTTTCGTCTGTTTTTTACATGTTTCGCCCGTTTTTACATGTTTTCTTACGTATTTACGTTTTAATACATTTTTACACCACGTCGGTTTTACGCATTTTAAATACATTTTTACGTTTTTATCGATCGGTTTTACGTTTTCTTAGTTTTACTCGTTTAGTCCGTTTTACGTTTTCGTCCATTTTACATGCTTTCATCTGTATTTACAGTTTTCGTCCATTTTTACACGTTTTCATCCCTTTTTGCACGTTTTCGTCTATTTTAATACATTTTAATTCGTTTTTGCACATTTTCGTCCGTTTTTACACTTCTTTTTCCCGTTTTTATTTGTTTTAAATCATTTTAACACGTTTCATCCGTTTTACCGTTTCATCCGTTTTACGCCGTCCGTTTTATATGTTTTCGTCTGTTTTTGAACGTTTTAGTCCGTTTTAGACATTTTCTTCCGTTTTTACAAGTTTTCACCTGTTTTTACATGTTCTCGTCTGTTTTTACTTGTTTTTCGTTCGTTTTTACATGTTTTCATCAATTTTTATACATTTTCATTCGTTTTGTAACGCCGTCCATTTTCAAGCGTGTAAAGAAGGCAACGTGCAAAACGAATAAAGCGTATAAAGATGGACGGCGTGTAAAATGGATGAAAACGAGTAAAACAGACGAAAACGTAAAAGCGGATGAAATGTTAAAGCGGACTAAAAAGAGTAAACAAGGAAGCGTCTAAAACGGCGTAAAACGCAAAACGAATGAAAACGATAAAATGGACGGCGATGGAAACAAACGAAACATGTAAGCAGGGCGAAAATGGTTAAAGCGAAGAAAACGTAAAAGCGGACGGAAAATGCAAAATGAATGAAAACGTCTAAAAATGGACGAAAACGCAAAACGGACGAAACGTGTACAAACATACTAAAACATGTAAAAACGAATAAAAACGTCTGAAAATGGACGAAAACGTGCAAAAATATGTAAAAACGGACGAAAATGAGTAAAAACGGAAGAAAACGTGTTAAAGAAGACGAAAACGTGCAAAAACAAATGAAACGTATAAAGATGGACGAAAACGTGTAAAAATGGATGAAAACGAGTAAAAACGGATGAAAACGTGTAAAAACGGATGAAAATGTGTAAAAACAGACGAAAATGATTAAAAATGAAGAAAACGTCTAAAAACGGGCGAAAACGTGCAAAAACGAATGAAAACGTATAAAAATGGACGAAACGGACGAAAGCGTGTGAAAACAAACGAAAACTGTTAAAATGGACGAAAATGTGTAAAAACAAAAAAAACGTGTAAAAGCGGACGAAAACGTGCAAAAACGAATGAAAATGTCTAAAAATGGACGAAAACGTGCAAAAACGGACGAAAACGTGTACAAACATACGAAAACATATAAAAACGTCTTAAAATGGACGAAAACGTGCAAAAATGAACGAAAACAGGTAAACACAGATGAAAATATGTAAAAACGGACGAAAACATGTAAAAACGGAAAAAAAATAAAAAAAAATAAATAATAAATAAAAAAAAGCCTGTAAAAACGGACGAAAACGTGTAAAAACAGGTGAAAAACATGTTAAAACGGACAAAAACGTGTAGAAACGGATGAAAACGTGTAAAAATGGATGGAAACATGTAAAAACGGACGAAAACGAGCAAAAACAAAAAAAAAAAAAAACGTGTAAAAACGGACGATAAGGTGTAAAAATGGATGAAAATATAAGAAAACCAAATTTTCGTTTATTTACTAACGACCGTTGTTATAAAGGACTAACGGCCGTTACTTAATTATATATATGAAAACTACAGTGACCATTTATGTAATTAACTCATTTGAAAAAGAAGGTGACAAGGGGTTTTTGGTCATTTCATACGGATTTGGACTGGATCCGTAATAACAAGAAATCACAATGACTGAATCAGTAAAAAAAAAAATTAGTGACTGAAAGTGAAAAATCCAACAAACCACAGTGACCATTTGTGTAATTAACTCAAAAAACTACCAATGAGCACAAGTTTATTAAATAATATAAACATGGAAAGAAGACCGTGAAAATTTGTATATTCTTTGAATAATACACTTACGTGTATTGTGGTTCTTTTGGGCATTTCTTTGAATCATTGAGTATTATGATTCAAAAACTACTAATGAGCACAAGTTTAATATATAATATACATTGGGAAAGAAGATCGTGAAAATTCGTATATTCCTTGAATAATACAGTTACATGTATTGTAGTTCTTTTGGGTGTATTCTTTGATTTATTGCAGTATTATGATTAAAAAACTACCAATGAGCACATGTTTATTAGATAATATACACTGGGAAAGAAGACCGTGGAAACTCGTATATTCTTTGAATAACACAGTTACGTGTATTGTGGTTCTTTTGGGTATATTATTTGAATCATTGCAGTATTATGATTAAAGAACTACAAATGATCACGATTTTACTAAATAATAAACACTCGGAAAGAAGACCGTGAAAATTTGTATATTCTTTGAATAATACAGTTACGTGTATTGTGGTTCTTTTGGGTATATTCATTTAATTATTGCAGTGTCATGATTAAAAAAAACTACCAATGTGCACAAGTTTATTAAATATTATACACTAGGAAAGAAGACCGTGAAAATTTATATATTCTTTGAATAATACACTTACATGTATTGTGGTTCTTTTGGGTATATTCTTTGAATCATTTCACTATTATGATTAAAATACTACCAATGAGCACAAGTTTACTAAATAATATACACTGGGAAAGAAGATCTTGGAAATTCGTATAATTCTTGAATAATACAGTTACGTGTATTGTGGTTCTTTTGGTATATTCTTTGAATAATACTGTTACGTGTATTCTGGTTTTTTTTGGGTATATTGTTTGAATTATTACAGTATTATGATTAAAAACTAGAAATGAGCACAAGTTTTTTAAATAATATACACTGAGAAAGAAGACACGGAAATGTGTATATTCTTAATAATACAATTATGTGTATTTTGCTTCTTTTGGGTATATTCTTTGAATTATTGCACTATTATGATTAAGAAAAGAGAAATGATAGGAAACAAAGCTTAAGCGCAAAAGCAAGTGTCATCATCCTAATGGTTGTAAAATAAGTGGGTCATTATCTGCAAATTAAGATGATCGCCACTTGTTTTAAGCATCATCAAGCGTAAGTTTGGAGTCTCTCTATCATCTCTCTTAAAAAAAACTACCAATGAGCACAAGTTTATTAAATTATATATAATCGGAAAAAAGACAATGAAAATTTGTATATTCTTTGAATAATACACTTACGTTTATTGTGGTTCTTTTGGGTATATTCTTTGAATCATTGCATTATTATGATTAAAAAACTACCAATTAGCACAAATTTGTTAAAGAAAAAATTACACGTTTGGTCCTGTGGTTTGTTCAAATTTCATGTTTAGTCCCTAAGTCGTTTTAATTACATCAGAGATACCTATTTTTGAAACCTTGCACTCATTTAGTCCCTATTTTGGATGGGCCGTTAGTTTCTCCGTTAAGTGTTTGCAACGTTAGTCCCTCCGTTAATAATTTTTGCACCGTTAGTCCTATTTTTTAAAATAATAGTTTTCGCCAGTTAGTCCCTCCGTTAATAATAGTATACGCCCGTTTTTTTTGCATTTGTGTCCGTTTTTATTTGTTTTCGTTCGTTTTTATCCGTTTTTCCCTTTTTTTTTTGTTTTTTCGTATGTTTTTTACGCTTTCGTTCTGTTTTTTTACGTTTTTGTCTGTTTTTATCCGTTTTCGTTCATTTTTATCCGTTTTCGACCGTTTTTATCCGTTTTCGTTCGCTTTTTTATCTATTTTCGCCGCTTTTTACGTTTTTGTCCGTTTTCATACTCTTTTATCCATTTTTTTATGTTTTATATGTTTCGTCATTTTTACGTTTTTATCCGTTTTCATCTGTTTTATACGTTTTCGCCCGTTTTTTACGATTTTGTCTATTTTTTATCTGTTTTCATTCGTTTTTTATCCGTTTCGCCCATTTTTACGTCTTTATCCGTATTTATCCCTTTTCATTCGTTTTTTATCCGTTTTCGCACGTTTTTACGGTTTTATAAGTTTTCGTCCATTTTTACGTTTTTGTCCGTTTTTATCCGTTTTCGTCCGTTTTTTACGTTTTCGTCTGGTTTTTTTACGTTTTTGTCTGTTTTAATCCGTTTTCGTTTATTTTTTACCCATTTTAGCTCTTTTTTATTCGTTTTTGTCCGTTTTCATTCGGGTTTTTATCAGTTTTCGCCCCCTTTTTACGCTTTTCATCCGTTTTTTCGTTTTATCTGTTTTCGTCTGTTTTTATATGTTTTCGTCCGTTTTATTAGGTTTTTTCCGTTTTTATTTGTTTTCATCCGTTTTTATATGTTATCGTCTGTTTTTTTTGCTTTTTTGTTTGTTTTTATACGTTCTCGTCTGTTTTGTCTTCTTTTTTTTTTCCCCGTTTTTGCCAGTTTTTATCTGGACAAAAACATAAAGAATTGAGCAAAAGGATAAAACGGATAAAAATGGGAAAAATGGGCAAAAACAGATAAAACCAAACGAAAAATGATAAAAACAGACATAAACGTAAAAAACGGGCGAAAATGTAAAAAAAACGTACGAAAACGAATAAAAAATGGACCAAAACGTAAAAAGTAGACGAAAACATATAAAAACATAAAAACGTATGAAAACGGATAAAAAACGAATGAAAACGGATAAAACGGACAAAAACGGGCTAAAATGGATAAAAAACGAACGAAAACAGTTAAAACATATAAAAACGTAAAAAAATGATCGAAAACGGATAAAAAGGACGAAAAAGGATAAAACGGATAAAAACTGGAAAAACGGATGAAAAACGTAGAAAAAGGGCGAAAACGGATAAAAAACGAACAAAAACGGATAAAACAGATTAAAACGTAAAAAACGGGTGAGAACGTAAAAACTGACGGAAACGGATAAAAACGTAAAAAAATGGACGAAAACAGACAAAAACATAAAAATCGGGCGAAAACATACAAAAGCGTAAAAGCGGATAAAACGGACAAAAATATAAAAAGCGGCGAAAGCGGATAAAACGAGCGAAACCGATAAAGCGTATAAAAACGTAAAAAGCGATTGACGGATAAAATGGACAAAAGCGGTAAAAGCGGACAAAAAGTAAAAAACGGACCGACGAAAAACGTAAAAAATGGGGGAAACGGATAAAAAACGAACGAAAATGAATAAAAAGAGACAAAAACGTAAAAAAAACGAGCGAAAACCATTATTAACAGAGGGACTAACTGGCGAAAACTATTATTTGAGAAAATAGGACTATTGGTGCAAAAATTGTTAACGAAGGGACTAACGGTGCAAACACTTAACGGAGAAACTAACGGCCCATCCAAAATAGGGACTAAATGAGTGCGGGTTCAAAAATAGGTACATTGGTGTAATTAAAACGACTTAGGGACTAAACATGAAATCTGAACAAACCGCAGGGACCAAACGTGTATTTTTTTTTCTTTATTAAATAATATACACAGGGAAAGAAGATCATGGAAAATTTTATATTATTTGGATAATACAGTTACGTGTATTGTGTTTCTGTTGGGTATATTCTTTGAATTATTGCAGTATTATGATTCAAAAACTACCAATGAGCACAAGTTTATTAAATAATAAACACTGGGAAAGAAGCCCGTGGAAATTCGAATATTCTTTGAATAATACAATTACGTCTATAGTGGTTCTTTTTTGTATATTCTTTGAATTATTGCAGTTTTATGTTTAAAAAACTACCTAAGAGCACAAGTATATTAAATAATGCGAGACATTACGAAACCATGCGATGCACACGTGCTTATCTAATTGTTTATCGCGTAATGTTTGTTTAAATTGCCGAGTTGTTAGTATGAGGGTGAGGCTCAAATATACAATAATCTATAACTCGGGCTACGTCGGCAAAATTTTGTTGATTGTTGGAAGAATTTTGTTAATGTTTTGGTAGATATGACTATTGTTATGATTATAGTTTAGTTCTTCTTGCTGTGTTTCGTTACTTTTTTTATTCAAGACCCGTGTGATGCACATAGGTTGTATAATATTATTCCTTATGTAATGTTCAGCGTAAATCGTTGAAGTATAAATCTAACGTTGGTTTTTAGGCCCGCGCTTCGTGGCGGGATGTTTGTCAAAGAAGTATGAGATTTTATTTATTTACGTTGTTACAACACAAACCCTTGATTCCATCCATTAGCTTAGATTGAAATGACATCCCATGATCCATTAGTCAAACATTTTAGCACAAAAAATAATACACTTGTTCAAATTACGAAATTGTATATAGCTAATATTTCTTGGTACGTGATTTTTTTTTATTATTTATTTTTTATTTTTAAGGCCTTGGTTCATGAGTTTTAGAATGATGTTGAGAAAAAACATTGTTTATATATCTTAGAGTTTCAGTAACCAATATAATTCATAAAATCCTTGATATAATTGAAGTAAACCGGAACCACGCTAAAGAATATAAACAAAGAAACATTGAAACAATCTTGTTTTGAATATTTCTTTATGAATTCGAAAGTTTTGAAGTTATGAAACTCATTGCAAATTTGTACATAGTCTTAATGACTTTAGACCTCGCCCCACGACCACTGGTACTAACGAAAAATATATAGAAGCATTTTATGGGTCAAACAGTCGCAATTCCTAAAATGGTGGAGTCTAATAATAGTGTAAATGTGGTTAAGTAAAATTCCTGTATAGTGTTCGATTATAGTTTTATGATCGGTTTTAACCTTTTGTTAATGATTGTTAATACGTTTAGGGTTACACCAGTGGCTTTGTGGTCTAGTGGTAGAGACTTAGAAGTTAAGTGAGCCAGTGAGTGAGTAATCTTAGGTGGGTGGCCTCACGGAAGTCCTCACTTATGGACCATAAGCTCCACTGATCCATCCTCCACCGCAAACGCCGATTGATTGGTCGTTGAGGGCTTTTGGGAAAATAACTGGGTTTAAAGCCCACCTCGATAAATCTGATCACCTGGACAGTCTTTCGTTCTGAGCCGGGTCCTGGGGAGGTCCGGTTAGATCCTTAGGATCGTGGACTGGGTGATCCCAATCGTCTTCACCTTTTAATCGTTTAGGGTTACATTGAATATCGATTTTTATTATCAGGATATATAAGAAGTGGATTTTTTTTTCATTGATGCCAATCATATAATAAGACACCTAACATTAGAACAACTAATTTGAGTTGACATTATTCATTTGAAAAGGAAATTAAGAATTTGAAAAGGAACTAAGAATTGTAACGTAATAAATTAAGAATTAGACATTATGCATAAATTGCTATGATTTGTAACATAATAAACACGTCTTCATGTATGTTGTCGAGATTAGTCTTGTCCTCGGACATTGATTACTCACTCTTATGAGATATGTCAATTGGTTTAAGAACATATCATTCTTCGTATGGAAACTATGTCAAAAGTATTCATTGGTGTTTAATAAATGTTACAAAAATTGTTAAGAGCACTAATGACCAAAAGTCATACTTTCACATTATCTTACCAATCAAATTTCAGTGAAAGCATTAAAATTACATAACTAATTCTTAGTTTTATTATTACTAAATTATTTATACCTAGTTTATAACTTCGTATACATGGAGCTTTCCATAATCAATTTGATTTTAGAATAGTAATATGGAGTATATTAATGAATAGTGTTTCTTGTAATTTATAGTTCATGCAACATCTGCTAAATTTACACATTATAGAAAATTATGTAACATAAGAAACGCGGATTCTAAAATACAACATCAACATAAATTTTTTAGATGCATAACTTTTTCACTTATTCATTTGAAAAGGAAATTAAGAAATTTGAATTTGTTTTTATGACAATCATCTTATGATATGCATTTAGGCCTAATATCCGATCATATACACACTTCAAATGATATAACCTGTTACCCAAATGTCATTTTGACTAACCCTAAAACACCCATCTCAAACATAACGCCAACCACACTCTCACCTAAACGCTTTCCTTCATCCTTCTCCCATCAAGATCAATCACATCTTTAATGATAACAAATCACAATAATCACAACACTTGCATCTTATGTTGTGAATATTGAAGCACAAACAACTCTATCTTTCTAACCAAATCTCACCATACCCACAAACCTTTCCTTGATAATATCTTGCTCATTCAAGGTATATAGAGTCACGACTTGAAGATTCTTTGGAGGGTCTCGGGTTCTTCATTTGTCATTTTTTTAGGTCAAACCGAATCAAGGAAATAAGATGACACAATTGAAAACACCTTTTTCTTTTACTTGTATTTGAACGTCTTCAAGCCTTCAAGATCTTGTATAAGATCTAAGGTAGGTGTTTATATGTTTTTTTAGAACGAAACAAAGATAAATTACAACATACATTTGGTTTAAATCTTTCTTTATTATTCTCGGATATTAAAAAGATCTATGATGGGAACTGAGTTCTTGAACTTTTTCTTTTATATTTGTTGTTTGAGTTGTTGAAAGGAGATAGGTGGATATTACTTTGGATGCGTTTGGTTTGTAATTTTGTTTTAGTTCAGCTCCTATAATAGGTGTTGTATTTGGTAAAAATAAAACCAAAATCGAATTTGTAATTTTTATAAAATGAGAATCCAAAACCATGCCGACTGAGGTTGTGGTTAAATGCACATCGGGTAGTTTTTTTTTTTTCTTTCATGGTGGTGAAGATTGGTGCCAAAAAAATGATGTGGTGAAGATGGTGATATTTGTCTATTTATAATCTTTCAAAAACAACTGAAAAGATTCGCATTTAAAGACTTATTTGATTTAACTATTTGCAACTTGCAAGCAATTGAAAAGATGGTATTCATTTGCTAACGGGTAATATTCCCTCAAACACTTTATATTCACCTTCATTAGTCGCTGCAATCAAACATGTTGCTTGGTTCGGATTCTTTTTTGTTGCAACTGCACGATGTTATGTATAATGTCTTCAAGCTTTATGACTCCCCTATTAATAAGGGACTGAATCTTTAGCATATATGATACACTAGGAAAAAGACCGTTGAAATTTGTATATCATTTGAATAGTACAGTTATATGTATTGTGGTTCTTTTGGGTATAATATTTGATTTAAATACTACCAATGAGCACAAGTTTATTAAATAATATACACTGGAAAGAAGACCCTGGAAATTTGTGTATTCTTTGAATAATACTATTACTTGTATTGTGGTTCTTTTAAGTATATTCTTTAAATTATTACAGTACTATGATTAAAAAATTACCAATGAGCACAAGTTTATAAAATAACATACACGGGGAAAGAAGACCGTAAAAAGTCGTACATTCTTTGGCGTTTATTGTGGTTCTTTTAGGTATATTCTTTAAATTATTGCGATATTATGATTAAAAACTACCAATGACCACAAGTTTATTATATAATATACACAGGGAAAGAAGACCGTGGAAATTTATATATTCTTTGAATAATACAATTACGTGTATTGTGGTTCTTTTGAGTGTATTTTTTAATTATTGCGATATGAATAAAAACTATCAATGAGTAGAAGTTTATTAAACAATACACAATGGGAAAGAAGATCATAAAAATTTGTATATTATTTGAATAATATAGTTACATGTATTGTGGTTCTTTAGGTATATTCTTTGATATTGTAGCATTATAATTAAAAAACTACAAGAAGATCATAAAAATTTGTATATTATTTGAATAATATAGTTACGTGTATTGTGGTTCTTTAGGTGTATTCTTTGATATTGTAGCATTATAATTGTTAGGATCGTATGTATGGATGATATGGTGATTCGGGTGGTCTTGGAAGATGGAAGAAAGCCATCTTCAAGTTAGAGAGAGAAACAAGAGAGAAGGGAGAGAACTATGTGTTATTTTATTGAAAGGTGAAAGGCTTACACAAGAAATCTCACCCCTCCATGGAAGTATGGAGGGGTTTATATACCCAAACACATACAACAATGGGTAATTGACATAACAAGCCCATGTGTTTAAGGTAACAAGGATAGAAAATGTAATCCCTTCAATGTCGTTCAATTTACGAATTAGGAGCGATTCCAACAATCTTCCCCCAATGGGACGACATAAGGGATTACTTACAACATTTACTACAAATATAGAAAAAAAATAAAGAAAGGTCTTCATAAGCTCTTCAAGTGTAGAGGATGATGAAAGTTTGCGCTCTTTGTCTTCTTCTGGAACCTTGACTTGAGAACCGTTTTCTTCACTTGTAGGCAAATGATGTAATATGCATAAATTGGATTAACTTCCCCAATTCATGCCGCATGTCTTTAGACTTCTCCGTACACTCTTTTTGGCGAAGTTTAAATCGACTTCGCCAAACCGACAACCGTCTTCACAGATTGAAACTTTGATGTAGTGAACATTTCCTCTAACTTTAGAAGTTTTCATGACGCATCGGAATTTGTAGATGAGCGATAAACCACACAAGGTAATCGACTTATTGTGGAAAGTCCGTTCGGGGTAACATGCAAGAAATCAACAAGATCTTCTCACGTATGTAGATGATTCACACCAAACAAACCACGAAAGATGAAATGAAATGACTTTCCCCTGAATGTTGCGGTCTATCGGAATAATAGTTACTTGTGAATCTGCAATTACTCGATACAATGACCGTGTGTGAGGCATCCCAACATCATATTTAGGTAACTTTACGCACGATAACTCTATGAAAGTGAGACGATAACACCAACTTGAGAAATTTTAACCATCGATCGTCTCATTTCTTCCCCGATTGAAGAAATTCATGAAAGGAGAGGGTTTTCGAAAAAATCCAAAACAACAAAGGAAGCAGATACCACCTATACTCTCTTCCCCGATGTTTTCAATGAATCGAATCATACACCACGTATGTTGATGATGAATTGGAACATCGAAACCATGTATGTCCAAGTAATCGAACAATTGTGAAGTACCATAAATATCTTGTGAGAATCAATTCTCGATAAGACTTCTCTACTCGTGTATACTCTTCTCATTAACTCTTTACCGACCCCATTGTCATTACGACTTTTGTAGTGACTCACTTGATGGAGAAAACCCAATATGACGAACTTGAGATCAAGTAGTATAACCCGAACTTGTGACTTAAACTTGCACTATTGTCGACGAAGAACCCTTTTTCTTAATCGCATCGAAAAAGGTAAACTTAAAGTTTCTCAAATTATCCACACCTTAGTTTGACACTTGAGCACAACAACGTAACTCCTTAAAAGTGATAGTTATAAGCTGCGAGCACAACAACGTAACTCCTTACATCAGGTTCAACTAGATAACTCAAGTCTTTGCCATTCGAAACGGTTAAAGCTCGAACAAGGATCTCGAAGAATCATGCATCCAACCAACCCCAATATCTTCAGATACTAAGTACAGGCACCCGTGAAATTCCACTTCAACTTCAAATAAATAATAGTGAATTCACGCCGTAGTCACATCTTGCGGTTACATGCCCAAAACTAGCCTTCATTAATGGTTAAAATGAACTTTGATAATGGTTTCCCGATCTTGTCAAAAATATATCCCGTGAAAGTTTGTAACCACCAAAATACCACTCTTATGGCGAATTATACCAAATATATTCATTAGTGTGACCAACTTTAGCAATCTCGGATCAATTAAAACCATAAGCCCCGAATTTACTTGCAAATCCATGGTTTAGTGTTAAATATCGCATTCAGCCCAAATAAGAGAACTCGGGCCCAAAACAATCAATACAACCGATCCAATTCACGCACCAAAAATCAGTTAAACCAAACAAATAATCCCTTATATAAATGACTACCCTAAATTTGGGTAACCCTAATATTCATCATCTCAAACACACGCCCCCATCAGTTTCTTATCTTTTCTCTGAAAAGAAAAGGCATCACAATAACTTGTAGCCACAACTTCTCTCATTAACATCAAATAACAGCGATCACCAGCCCTTTCTCCATCATTTCCTCTTAATTTTCGGATCCACACGAACCAACGAAGGTGTTAATTGGTCATGGCTTCAAGACGTTAGGAATTAGAAAAGTCCATAGTAAAAGAGTCGGTCACCCCAACTATTATCTAGCATAAGTTAGCTCGTAGACATATAGTTATTTACGTTATTTAGTAGTTTATTAGTTTATTTGTAGTGTAGCTTAGTCTAGTGTAACACCGTGGAGGAAGGACGGGTCTTTACCCACTGTATGCCTGATCCACAGTCCGATAGGAGGACGTATTGTTTGTAAGTATAAATACCCCTTCCATCCATGGAAGGGGTGTGGCGTCTTTGAATCTAACCTTACATTTGTTTAAGCAACTCTCTTTCAAGAACCTCCTCTCAACTCTCTTCATCTTCTAAAATGGCTTTCTTATATAATCATTGCCCTAGACCACCCGAATCATCAAACAACATATTATCACGATCCTACAATTGGTACCAGAGCCAAGGTTGTGTTGTTTTGATGATTCTTATGGTTTTCGAGCGGTTTTGCACTTGTTTATGTATACGGGTTGTATGATTTGTGTGCGTGTTGGGTTGCGGTTTGATGTGTTATTTGTGGTTTTGAATGCATCTTGATGTGGTTATGATCTCATGCTTGGTTGAATATGGTTTTAAAAGTTGAATCTGATTATGATGCGTCTTTTAAATTTAACCAAGTTTACTGGTTTTGAGTGAAATGGTCAAACTTTATCTTAACTTATTTTGATCATGCTTTATATCGCTTTCAAATCGATCGTGGTGGTCAAATAATGTTCTTTTGGTAAAATGTTTCTATTAGCGATTTGAGGTCAAATTCACACATGTTGTTTGATCAAAAATTCTATTAAGCGAGTTGACAACATTGTGCATAGAAGCGAGTTGTGTTTTGGCTTTGTTAAAATCTAGTTGTCAAATATGTCACGATACAATTTATCGATGCGAGTTAGTATCTTGATAAAATAAGAAGCAATTTGTGGTCATCTTCTTCTAAGCGACTTGCCATATGCGAGTTCGTTGTTTGTTTTTGAGTCAAAAAGATACGGGTTGTGATCTATATAGGTCAAAAGCGAGTTGGTCATGCGTGTTGGGAAAGATGCGTGCTGCACTTGCTCTTTAGCGAGTTGCTTAATAATGTCAAAGCGAGTTGCTGTCATGCTGTCCAGCTACAATGAACATTAAGCAAGTTGACTCAGAAAATCAAATGCGAGTTGGGTTAGCGAGTTGGGTCATGTATTTTGCACTAGCGACTTGTAAAGACAGAAAGGATGAAGAAGAGTGAAAGTTACGACCACTTGACTACAACACATATACCAAATATATTAACGACTCAAACATCTCGACCTCATGTATTCAAAACCATCATCAGTCCACAACTAGTTTAACAAACAAACAAGAATACTACAAGATCTTAGTTTTTCCTTGTTTGTTCACTTGATATGAATCATTTCACATCCTTTGTACAAACTAGAACCTCATCACAGATCTCATGCATCAAGACTCGAATGATAAACCAATCAACAATTGATCTCAGATTAATACTTTTGTGATGTTCTTAGTAATATCAAGACACTCAAAGGTCCTACAAACGAAAGTTATTATCCTCATCGATCTGTCAATATTCGAACCAAAAAAAAAATCAAAGAATGTAACAACTATGTTATTTCTTGTGATTTAATTCGTTACTTAAATATAAAACATGACTCGACTCAAATAAATCAATATCTCAGTCTTATTTTCGTGGAATTAAATGGTTACACCAACTAATGGCCCTCACACGAAAACTATACCATCATCAATCAATTTTGTTGAAGTCACGCTCCAAGTTATATACGAATCTCTAAGAAAGATTATAACAAGAATGTTATATCTTGTCTTTGATTCGGTTAAGACTCACAAACAAGAAGGGTCAATGTTAAACCTACCTGGGGTTGATTTTTGAAGCTTCATCCATATGGTATATGCCATCCCTGTGGTAATTCAATGGACCACGAGCCATCCCTGTGGCTAGGTCTTGTCTATGTAAGAACACCCGCGTCAAGATTTTGAGTTGTGTGATAATATATTGATGTTGTGCTAAAGGCGGACCAAGGAGGAGATTAGGGTGATAAGTTACGAGTTGGCTTGGATTTGGTTAAGCAGATTTGTGAATGAGATTGAAGGAGGCGTTTAAGTGTTGAGTGATTTTAGGGTTGAGAGTGTTTGAGATCAGGAGGGGGACGGTTGTTGAGAGATATTAGGTTTAGACAAATGACCTAATACTTAGGAAATGTGAGACCTTATAACCGGTTATTGAGTACATGGATCAGGTTTTGTTTACATGGGCTGGATTGATGGTTATGTGTGTGAAATGGGCCTCGTATCTCAAGTGTCTTCAATGGATCGTATACTGTTGAACCATTCATACATATCTAAGTTGGGCCTGATCTTGTCGTGCATATTTACCTGTTATGAGCTGTTAAACGGAGTTTGCAATCATACTTTATAAAACGTATATGAAGGGAATGATGTGAAATAATTTATAATATGGATGTAAAGTGATGTGCAAAACTTGCATCTTGTTTAACAAAGTTGGATTTATGCCATTCAGGGTGGGACATATTTACATTACTTTGGTGAGACGATCTTTCAAGGTGGTCACCTAATTTGGAGTCGACTAGGCGAGATTCGCAAAAATGAAATGGACTTAAATTTTAAGAATGGATTGAATTGGACTTAATGATTTTGATCGGATGATGACAATGAGATTTGTCGATGATGTGATTTGATGATGTGTTTTGGTGAGCTATTGAGATCCGTTGTGCTTTGAGATTCGATACTTTGGTGTATACAATTTCACGGAAAGATACTATTTTGTCACGGCTTGAACTGAATGTTAAACACAGTTGACTACAAGATTGTTGCTTGGTATTTCTTATTTGGCTTTGAGGTGGAGTTTTTCGAGCACGATTACTTATTTCATCTTCTTTCTTTCTACCCTTCCGCGAAGATGACTTGTTTGAGCGTTTATAGAAGGTGATAAAGACTTGGCTATTTAATTACAGTTGTGATTCTTTCTCGTTTAACGCACAACGTAACTATCACTTGGTATCTCACTCGGTTGAGAATGTCAAGAGGTTTTGTACATTGGGTACACCGTTTCTTGTTCACAAGGATTAGTACAAGTTTAAGTAACAAATCTGGGGAATTTTACGTCATGTTCGAGTTTGATATATCGGGTTTACTTCTCCATGTTGTCACTACAATTCTTGACGAGCGCGTGAATGATGTGTTTACCAAAGTGTTGATTGGATGGTTGATGATGTTGTTGATGTTGGATAATGAACCGCTGATGAACCGCGCATGTTCCCTAAAGCAGATATTCACGAAACCAAAGTTGTCATAACACATTCAAGTCGACATTGTTTACGGTTTTGTCTTGATTTTGTAAAATCCATGAAAGAATCTATTTCTCGGTTTAAATCATAGACTTGTAAAATCCGTGACAATGGAAACATCACGGTAATTAGTAAAGTGCATTTCGGATCTATCTTACGGTTTATTCTTGGTTTTGTAAAATCCATGAAAGAAACTATTTCTCGGTTTAAACCATAGAGTTGTAAAATCCGTAATGATGGAACCATCTTGGAGAAATGGAAAGTGTAATTCGGATCTTACTTGATGTTGGTGCTACGGTTTTGCTTGAAGAAGGATAAAAGGGTGTACTTCATGAATTGGATGTGTGTTTGGATATTCGTCATGGCGGTTTAGCTACTACATGGTTTTACGGGTTATGTGCATTTAACCATGGTCGGGATGAAACCATTATCAAAGTTCACTTAAGCGTCAAAGGAGGCTAGATTTGAGCGATTAATTAGAAGATGTGACAACGGCGTTAATTCAAGATTATTTATTTGAGGTTGAAGTGAATTATCACGGCGAGTGTACTTAGTATCCGAAGGTATCGGGATGGTTGGATGAAGATGCTTCATGATCCTTGTTCGAGCTTATTATAAAAAACGAAGACTTGGAAATCTAGTTATTGTTGGGTGTCTTTTACCTTTTCTTTTACCACTGGGGAATTGGGCTCATACCACCACAAAATAACTATCACTTTAAGGAGTTACGTTGTAGTGCTCGATGTCACATTCAATTGTGGATTTTCAAGAGGTAATGTCGTCTTATACTTGATGGTTGGTTGGTTGAAGAGTATAGAGTACATAGAGATTCAATAGAGATGCTAATGGAAATCGGCACCGCTCTTTGTTACATATGTGCAAGTTTAAGTCACGAGTTCGGGTTAGTTTACTTTGGTCAAATTCATCATATTGGGTTTTCTCCATCACCGTCACTACAAAGAGCCCACCGAATGATAATGGAGTTGATTACATGTTTGCCAAGAGAGGTTGAAAAGAGAGATTATGACGTATGAACAACTCAGTTCATGCCTCGTTCTAAAGAAAAGAAAAGTGTACGTTTGAGTGCGCTTTATCTTTAAAGAAGAGAAATCTTCTTATGACGTATGAACACAACAGTTCATGCCTCGTTCTTCAAAGAAAAGAAATTATAATGACGTGTACGAGCTCAAACCTCGCGCTTTATCTTGAAGAAGAAATCTTCTAATTATGACCATTCTCATCAACATGCTTCATACTTTTTCCATGCGCTTCAGTCATAAAGTGAACCGGGCTACCATTGATTGTTTTCATATTCCACTTGCTCAATATAATGAAGATGGCGACATCACATGCTAAATTTTGCGGGGGAAAAGTGTGAATAGAATACTTTTGGATGATTTCACTTATTTAGTCAAGAATGGCATCTCCGTATGCAATTCTTGAGGGGGAGAAGAAGTGTGAATTTTTTGCATTGTTGATTGTTATTTGAGAATATAAATGGTCATACGGCTCTAAACTCATGTAAGAACCGAGCTTCTTCTTATCGGGTCATCTTCACATGGAGTTTTTCTTCTAAGAGCCGTTGGTTGACATCTTCACTCGGATTGATGAGTTTATCGACAAAGTGCTTCGGTTAATGCTTCACGTATACATCAACATGATGATTCCGAACAATCTATCTGTTCTTGTTTGATGTGATTGGTAGTTTGGTGTTACCATCTTGTGTGTTCGCTGCGGCCCGATTGTTGATTTCCTTGATGAACATCTTCTGTTCTTGTTTGATTGGGAGGATTTTAGTTAAGGGATTTGCAAGATGTAAGTTAATTGGGATGCTTTTGGTGGGTTGCTTTTTGGTGTGAGTTGAAGATGTTAACTATCTATTCCCAATGGACAATCTTGAAGAAGGTCGAGTCTGATGCATTCTACATTTTTCGCTGCATGTTAGAAGACTAAAGACGAGTTGCATTTGGTTATCCAAAGACTTCTTCTTAATCTGGGCATTTATCAAGCAGATTGTCGGTTTAGGGAGAGCACTAATTGGGGAGAGTGATATGTTGAATTTAATCCCAATTAGACTTGCTCACATTCTACTTGAGAAGTTGATTCTCACAAAGACTTCAAGCAATGTTCTTCTCAACAGATTTCTAGTATTTGGGCTTATAATGAGTTCTTGATTCAAGTGTCAAAACCAAGCAAGGAAGGAGAGGAGATAAACACAAAGCGAGTAAACTTGATGAACTTAATACTTCTAAGTAACTGAAGATATCCCGGGAAGACAAATGTTATTACCGCAGAGAAACTCAAGGTTTGACTCATGGCGAGTAAACTTGATGAGCTTAATACTTCTAAGTGATTGAAGATATCCCGGAAAAACAAATGTCATGACCGCAGAGAAACTCAAGGTTTTACTCATCAAGGCTTTTAGTGTTATTATTCCAACGACGTGGGGAAGTGATGTAAATGAAAGTTTCGAAGATAAAGAGGTACATTGGTGTGTGATGATCTCGATGTTATCGCAATCATCGGGGAGAGATTGTGTACATTGGGATGCTCAATTTGTTTCACTTGAGTGCTTAATCGGTGATTGAGAGATATAATCACTTATTCGGAGTTGACATCCGCAGAGATTGTCATCCGCAGAGATAATCGATGATTTGGCCTACTTCTTCAATGTTATCGATTATTCATTCCTTGTGTATTGGTATACTTGGATACTTGAGCTTCATACACGATCATCGGGGAAGAAAAATGTTTACCACAAACATTGGGAGATGTTTTCATTCCCGCATGATGTGTATCGGGAGAGCTCTTTGATATTGGTGTACCGGGTTCTTGAGCTTCATACACGATCATCGGGGAAGAAAAATGTGAACATGGGAAGGTGTTCTTCATTCCCTCATGATGTGTATTCGGGAGAGTTCTTGAGCATTATACAAAGAGGCGATCGCATCAATTCAACTACTTGGGGAAGTGTTCTCTTGACACCTTTTGGAATGGATTGCTTCGGACTTGGTGGAAAGAAATTTGAGAAGAGTTATTTAAATGTGGGATGATACGTTGTTGTTCTTCTATTGGATGATATAACCTCGAGCGAAGAATCACGGTGATTATTCTTAAAAGGAGCAATGGGTTTATGATAATGGTGTGCTTCTTTGTGCACTGGCTAAAGCAAGCTTGAAATAGAGCTTAGAATCGCTCAACATAAGGATTTTCGGTTTGGGGAAGTCGCCAAAGTCTCTTTTTCTCAAAGGCTCATGTTCTATCTCCTATTCGGAGCCTCGAAAGCTTTGGTGGTGGAAGTTTAAGAGATGACGAATTCTATCTTCTACGACGTCTTTGTTCGATATCCTTATCTCGGTACTCGTATCATCATCATCTTATCTTATCAACTATATCATCTATCTATTTATTGTATATATTTATAAAACCTATAAATACAAAATAGAAAATATAAAACCAACAAAAGAAAATAGAAAAATATAAAACCTTCAAAAATCCATAAAAAAATCGAAAATTTCAAAAATACCAAAAATATGTTTTCTAAAGACATGTATTTCCGTATCGATAACATCTACGGTCTTAGAAATGTCATTCAATAATGGCACGGGACCATAGATGAAGTTCGAGCAGAGGTGTAAATATTCTTTTCTAAACATGTCTCAAAATAAAAATGATTGTAAATGGCTTCAATTAATGGCTTTTGATTATTTGATGTAACCGGGCTTCAAATAATGGCTTAAACAATGGCTTCAAATAATGGCTTGCGATTATTTGATCGTAACACGTGCTTAAACCATGGCTTGCTATTATTTGAGATAGCAACCGTTCTTTTAAAGGAAGGAAAGTGATACGCTAAACCTATTTTCAAATATTTCGTGCACTTATCCTAAAAACAAAACAAGGAAAGTATGTCGAAGGATCGTTGTTCCTACACAAATGTTTTTCCGTCTAAAATTCTTGAGAAAAATATTTGGTGTTTTCAAAAATTGGTGGTAAATGAGTTGCTTGAAAACAATCGATTCGAGTTTTGTAAAATTGAAAACTCAATCAATGACTTTAGCGCTTTTAAACTTTTCATAAAATGAGTCATGGATTGAGGGGATAATGTTTTCAAATCTACATCATCTAACGAGATTATCTTAATCATCCTAATATACTTAGTTAAAAATACAATTGCCTATGTTGAAGGACTAGGTTTCTAGGATATGATTGTTAGGTTTAGATGATTAGAGTTTGATGAACACATTATTCCCATACATTTATATGATCGATTGATATGTTGAATTGACTTTTATTAGTCGATTGTTGTTTGGGTGATGTCGACCACCATATATTTGTATGTGTGTTCACTAACGTATGCGGTATATTGGTATAAAAGAATGTTCCGATCCGGATCCCACAATTGAAGATGATTGGATGCCGAAAGGAAAGGGTAACTATATCTTGGGTTGACAAATGAAGAAACAGAGCTTAATTGGACTTCTATGGAGAGTTGGCATAAATGCAACGTAAGAGGTCTCTTTGCATCGGCAGATGGTTTTCTTCTAAGTGATTGAAGAAACGGAGCTTAATTTGACCTCGGTTGGCATTCAAAATGCAACGTAAGAAGAAGTCTCACCGCATCGCAGATGGTTTTCTTCCAAACCCTACAACAACATCAACAACGGAAGCTTCTCAACCACTAATGTATCTTTGTGCAGGATACCATTTTAAACATTTTCTAAAACTTTGAATAAAATTGTTTTTGAAAATGGTAAAATATTGTTTTGAAAATAAATTGGACTAAATTTTGAAAATCACCGGACTTCATTTATCAAAACCTAAGTCACTCAATCAACGACTACGGTCATCGATTGAGGGGAGAGTGATTTAAAATAAATTATTTTCAAACAATATTGCTTCATAAAAGTCCGGATTGTACAAAATAAGTGGTGATCTAAAGATTTAATGTTATGTCATGGTATGATTTTTCTTTAGAATCAAGGTCTTTCAAAATGAAATTTTTCATTCTTGTTTGATTGTGAAATTGTTTTGTTTTACTTAAAAGATCTCTTAAAACTATCATACTTGACACTAACAATCTTTAATGTCTTAAAATGGTCCTTATCTATCATCTTTCAAAATTGAATCTTGCCACGTCTTTCCCAAATTTTTCTAAATGATTTAAATCGGTTGGGATCACAAATCTCAAATGGTTTGATATTTCGATCGGGTAGAGATCGTGATTTAAATCTCAAATCTGTTTTAAATGGAATTGGTTTTAGTCCTTTAAAGGCACTACGCCTCCATGTGCCAAACGATTTCAATATACATAATGCACATGTTGAGGAGGAGGATTTATCCAAAACCGGATGAGTATTTAAACAAGGCCACATTTTCTCCCATGTTTTCTAAACCTAATTAAATCACTTGGGATCCAAAATCTCAAAGGGTTTGATATTTTGATCGGGGAGAATTTGTGATTTAATAATGAAATTTGATAAAAGTTGATCATTTTGATTTAATTGTGCAGTCGCTCTCTCATATGTGCTAAACGCTTTGAATCTCGAAGCATATATTGAGGGGAGCATTTTAAAAGAAAAGAAACTATCGAGGTGCAAATGCTTTTATGTTTTAACATAAAGTACCTTGATTGAGTTTTAAATGGTTTCTTAATGGCTTGTGTGATCGTGGATGTGCTTCAAAAGAACTCTTGCCTCTATGTGATAAAATGATTTCAAATATCCTATGCACATATTGAGGAGAGAATTTTACCAAAGAAAATCAAATGGCTTTTTGTATGAAAATTGTGATCAAAGAAAATATTTCAAATTCCTCTTGCCTCCTTGTGCTAAACAATTTCTAAATCATACGCACATGTTGAGGGAGATTTTCTAAATGATCAAAACTATTAAGGTACAAAATGCTTTGATCTCGTATCACAAGTACCTTGATTGTTTTTCCAAATGATTTTCAATTGGTTTCAAGGAAGAATGAACTGCACCAAAAGACCGACCATTTTACTTTATGTATGGAGTTATAAGGATGGTTAGGTTAGGTATTAGTTCCCACGATCCGCCAGAACCGGAGGGATCTACCGAGGACAATCCACTAGATAGTGTAGAGTCCTTAGGTATGATGAAAAAGGAGAAAATGAGAAATGGGAAGAGTGCGGATGAGACGAGCTAGTCTGGAATAAACCCAACAAGGTTCTAGTTATGAAGTCTCGTAAGCAATGAAGGGGTTGAAGAATGAAAAGAATTGAATGTAAAAGGGTGAAAAGAAATAGCCCTCCAATAATTCAACCTTAGGGCGTACATCGGGTTCAATACATATGCTACTTGGTGGTTACTAAGGTAACACCGGTATTGAAGACAAGACATCATGGACCCGGTGGACGACCGCACTAAACTTCCCAAGCCACTCAAGTTCCTCTTAAAAGGGCTTGTTTCATTCTCACGGGAACCGACATAATCTATCGACTTTCTCTTAGAGATTGTTGATATTGAAGAAGGAGACCTCTCCCTAGTCTCCCAAGACAGAACCAAATATGCACAATTGAGTCTAGAGCCAAGAGATCATCCACAATATCTCATTAGGACACACTATTAATGAAGACTTCTTTGTTTCACACAATGTGGA
Organism: Chrysanthemum lavandulifolium; assembly: GCA_022545495.1. Lineage (NCBI taxonomy): Eukaryota > Viridiplantae > Streptophyta > Magnoliopsida > Asterales > Asteraceae > Chrysanthemum > Chrysanthemum lavandulifolium. Next base: position 270,940,272 of record CM040241.1, read on the forward strand.
AAGTAAGAATATATTTTAAGAGTCCCACGCATTATCCTTGTGGTATTGCACGAACATCCGAGTGATATGTAAAAGTATTCACGATGAAGATGGAAATCCTTCTAGAGCCAACATCAAACAAGCTCTTGGTGGGTGACATGTGAGATCTTCTCAAAAGATCAAGCTTGTGACAACCGGATAGAAACGATGGGGCGATTCACTCTTGAATCAACCTTGGTCCAGAATGGAATTGACGAATACTTTTGGAAAACCGCTCGATGTGCAAACCTTCTTTTCTCTAGCGCGTCGAATGTGTATTCATGTTTCAAATTCAAAAGTATCTCGATTGAAAAATACTTTTAGAAAACCGTTCGATGTGCGAATCTCTTCTTTTCGCTAGCACGTCGAATGTGTACTCATTCTCTAATACAAAAGTATTTTGTTTGAAAATTGATCTTTCTCATAAAACCTTCGTCTTATTGCAAAACTCTTTCTTCAAGCAATACGCGATTGTTTTCAAATCATTTTCATCAATTTGTGAATCTCAATTCTTTGGTTCACTCACTCCGTGTTGTCTTCTTTGAGACGTTCGGTTTGAGAACAACTAGAACAATTGCGAAACCACATCAAGGAGATTCTTAGGAATCCTACGATCACAGCAAAGTGCTTGTCTTGATCAACGGGGAACCGTGGGCGTGTACCTCAATTCAACGAAAGTGTTCAAAGACACTTTCGTGCGCTTTATTGCTAAATGTTGTTATGCGGTACACCCGACGATTGCGGTGATCGTAATTGAGGAGTCAATCCAAAGCCGCATGCTCACAAAGCATCCACACTTAATTGAAGAAATCATGGTGGTGCATATCTACATAACACGGTTACGATATTTTTATACTATGCTTACGCTTCGCTCACCGCAAATATCATGAACCGAAGAAGGCTTCCGCTACTCGATGGAAAGATGTCATGATTCAAAAGTGTGAGCATGTCGGTCCAAAAGTCACAACTTCACATGATGGCAACACAATAAAGGGTGATCCAGAGATTTTCTGGTGGTGATGATCTCAATGAAAGCTCGAAGATCATCAAAGATGTGGATCGATTAAAGGCCTCCACTAAAAGTACAAATCATATCGGACTTTGAAGAATCGCTACTAATGCACAAAGATTGCGGAAATTGAAGAATTGAAGTCTATGAGCTCAAGAACAAAGATAAAATAGAATGCTAGGATTCAAAATGTAAAACATGGGGTGACCTCCTTAGGGAGATTGTTAGGAATTAAAAATTCCATAGTGAAGAGTCGGTCACCCCAAATATTATCTAGCATAAGTTAGCTCGTAGACTTGTAGTTATTCACATTATTTAGTAGTTTATTAGTTAGTTTGTAGCGTAGTATAGTTTAGTGTAACACCGTGGAGGAAGGACGGGTCTTTACCCATTGTATGCACGATCCACAGTCCGATAGGAGGGCGTATTGTTTGTAAGTATAAATACCCTTCCATCCATGGAAGGGTGGGCTCTTTGAATCTAACCTTACATTTGTTTAAGCAACTCTCTTTCAAGAACCTCCTCTCAACTCTCTTCATCTCTCAAATGGCTTTCTTGTTTAATCATTGTCCTAGACCACCCGAATCATCAAACAACATAATATTCACGATCCTACAAATTCAATGAGAGTTGAAGAGTGTTTGAGATGGTCTTCATTGAGTCTTAGGATCGCCCATTGTTTCTCGCTTAGTTGTCACATGGTTACGTTGGTTTAGTAGAGGCTGTTGTGTTCTCGTTTATACATGGATCTCGAGGCTTTTCATTTTCATTTTGGTGATTTGTGATGTTACAAATAATGCGAGGAATCAAGATATAATCGAATGGTATATGGTTTGTCGGTCATAGAGTCTTCATTGAATCTTCATCTGAGATTTATAGATGATCTCGTGGCGTAGAAAGTTGGAAAGGTCTTATCGGAGTAGGAAGTAACTTTTCAACAACTAAGAGAAAGTCGTAGATAATGTCGGTTCTCGTGAGAATGAAACAAGTCCTTTTAAGCGGAAGCATGGTTTGGGAAGTTGAAAAACCTTACGGGTCCATGACGCCTTGTCGCATAACTTACCTTGGTAACCATAGTAGGATATGAATTGAAGATGGTTTCTAAGGTTGAAAAAATGGAGGCTATTTATTTTCACCCTTTGTTGACTTTTCATTCTTCGATCTTTTACCGAGACTTCATAGCTAGAACCTTGTTGGGTGTATTCCAAAAGTTGGTATAAACTCTTCCATATCTTTTTTCTCCTTTTTTCAATATACCCAAGGAATTTGACTATCTATTGATTTTCCACGGTAGATCATTCACGCGAATATTGGTACAAATATATATAGTCATATAAAATGATAGTAAAGTAAAGTTGGTTGGACTAATAGATGTTCACAAAATTGGAATATTGCACCATTTTTACTATATGTGACCATAAGAGACATGTAGAAATCAATTAACTCAATAAAAACAATATGTGCTAAAAGGTTGAAATTTTTGTTAAAGGCAAGAGGAAGAATTAACACATGCTCCATTTTGACAAGAAAACATCACCATCAAATCAACCAATAAACTAAATGATGACCTTTCATAAGATACCAATATATGTTAGGTCACCATATTAGTAACAAAAGCATCAATATGTAAAAATATAGAAGAAGAGATCGGATGAACAACACACCACACACACACACATGAACTATGAAAGGTTAGGCGTAGAGTGAAAGTGAATGAATTGAACAACCAACCCTCAAGTGAGGGTTATTACAACGTATTTATAGGAGAGGAGCTAGGGCAACACTCCTAGTCCATTCCTTTCCTTATTGGACTTGGGCCGAGGCTTATGGGCCTTCTACATAATCCTAAGCTAATAACAAACATAAAGGCCATAATTAAGCTAACTATTACATTTAATTACTAACACTTGAAATCATGTTTAGGAGTGATTCCAACAATCTCCCCTAAGTGTTAGTGATTGAAAAATATGATAAACGTGAAGGTGTTGATGTAATAGTAGCTTTGGCGTCTTCGACATTCTTCTTTCTTGTGAGAAGAATTGTCTTGATTCGAACAATCTCCCAGTTTAAAGAAATTGTTTTCTTTGACAAGTTACGCTGACGCGTCATCATTATCTTTGTTCTATGATCATTGTTCTTTGAAGGTGATAGTATGTTGTTGTAATGATCAGTCCGCATCATTTGCTTCTAGTGTCTCCACGTCTTTCTCCAACATGCTCACACGCCTCTAACATTGGATTACAACATGTTCTTTAAGTCTTTAAACATTGTAGACTTTGTTGACGAAGAATCATTCGACTTTGTGTTGCCTTTGATTATGAGAGAACTTCCATAAGTGATGATGTTGGTATGAGCATGTGAAGAATCGCACGATCATTCCGCTCCGAGCTTCCATAAGAAGTAAACATAAGAAGGGTTAGTAATAAGCGGATTCCGCACTTACAAGTTTAAACTTCGAGAGTGTTAACAAAGATAGTGTGAAAACACAACTCTAATTCTCGAGGCCGTTCTCGAACCGGAGTCCCACAAGTGAGATAACACGATGTACCAAGTACACCTACGGTTCGGATGAGTCGTTGAGGTACATCAAGCATCACCTCACGATCGTAGACCGTTTGAGACCACTAAGCGTAATCCACGGGAGTTACCGAAGCGACCGCCGAGCCGTTTGATGTTGACCACAGGCAGAGTTTCCATTCAATCACCGAGGATCACAATGTGAACCTCTTATAAATGTTCTCGATGATTGCTAAGATTTGTGAAGGACTCGATAACGTACCACCGATGTTCTTATTGTTGAACAACAAGTGATGAAATGTCAAGTGTACCTAAGAGATCTTTTGATGAATCTCGTGGCTCTAGACTCAATTATGCATTTTGGTTTTCTTAAGTGGAGACTAGGAGAGGGTCTCCTTCTTCAATACCATCAATCTCAAGAGAAAGCCAATAGTTTACGAGGGTTCCTGTGAGAATGAAACAAGCTTCTTTCGAGAGAAACTTGAGTGGCTTAGAAGGTTTAGTGCATGTGTCACCGGGTCCATGACGACTTTTAATCTTCAATACCGGTGTCATCAAGTGACAACCAAGAGCATATGAATTGAACCCGTTATGCGCCCTAAGTTGAATAACTGGAGGGTTATTTCTTTTCACCCTTTTCTTTGCTTTTCTTTTAATTCTTCAACTCCATCTTTCTCTCGATTCTCATTTCTCCTTTTTAGAATCATACCTAAGGACTTCTAAGTACTAACTATTTATGATGTCCTTGGGTAGATCCCTCCGACTCTGGCGGATCATAGACAGTTATTCCTAACCTTAGTCACCTTATAACTCAATTACCATATAACCATTTTCATGAAAATCTCTCAAAGTGTTTGTAAATGAAAACATGTTTGAACACTTCAAGAGTTTTAGATTTTCGAAAAACTCCCCTCAACATGTGCTTAAGAGTTTTGATAGAAATATGTACAATGAGGAAGGAGCGCGCACTTTTGAATTGATCGACTCAATATAGACAATTCCCGAGAGACACGGTTACGTTGCATAGTTAAAGAGTTACATTGTCGACTTTTAGGTGACAACTAGCTCTAATAACTACCTTGAAGATGTGGACAAACCTCGAAAGGTTGTCAAACCCACAAAGTTCATGTCTATCAAGAGCTTCTCGAATAGGTACAATTTACTTGGATAACTCTTGGAAGACAAATCTTTTCAATGTATGACTGCTCATCCCATCAATTCATGGGGTTAAGTCTCTTCACACGACGATTCAAGTAGCAAATCAACATATTTCTTATCACAATAATTTTCTCCCCTCAAAATGGCATATAAATGTTGTTTTTGATAACGTTTGATAATAAATATGACCATTTTGAGTTTTGGGAAGATTACACGAAGAACAATTGTTTGAACAAAGATTTAAGTCAAATACTCCTCCTCAACAAGTAATACTAACTTTGAGGTTTTGAAAATCGTAAGGGAGGTACTTGTTCTTTTGAGCAAAACCTTTGAAAAGTGAAAGGTTTAATAGGTTTTACTTAAAAGTAAGAAGCTTTTGCTCCTTTTATAGGATTGTGGCATCAAGCGCACTACGTGGTCCTTTCATTACAAGAACGGGTTGTACATCGTTATGTGTGCACAAGCCATAGTCAATATAAAATCACACATCCAAAATAATATGAAAAGAAGCGGTTTAAGGGTACCGTAGTCCATTAATATCACCAAGAATGCGAAAAGTAGGCGTTGATAGCCGGTGAGAGTAATCTGGGATGACCACCTACAAAGCTCTCCAGTGTTCTAAACTAGTCCCTTCCGCACAACCTTTCATCAATCATGGTGATGATCCTCTTCACATCTCATTTTTCCGAGAGTTCCATCGCTTTGGTGTCCCAATGTCTTCATGTATTCCTTCAACCTATAAGCCAAGCCATCCCTAACCTTCTTCAATGTATGATCCCCAAACTTGTGAAGATCTCTACACGCCATCAAGCGGTTTCTTGTAGCTCACTATGGTAAATTAATCCAAATGGTTTCCGACTAGAGTGTATTGTGGAAGTCGGTTGATGTCGGGAAGTTCTAGCCGAGGTCTCGTGAAGTTGACACGGTCCGATATGATTCAACAAACAAGTTGTAGATCTTCTACACGCCTCGGATCACTATGCTTCGATGAAGATAAGTAAGGACTTGATGTATTCACGTTGAATTTCGTGGATAATTGTCTCATTCGTCCATGTACTTTGGCAAGATACATATCTTCAATGTCGTTAAGAGACAAATTCAAAGTCCGCTTCACGAAAGCATAGTCCTTTCGTCTTGTCTTTTGACCACGATGTTCTTTAGGAAGGTGTAGTCCCATTTAGACGAAAGAGCAACATGCTTAATAGCAACGATTCCTTTATCACTGCGGCACTTCATGTTGAGATTTTCGAACTGGCAGCTCTTGTAGTAGATTCACCAAGCATTCCGCCAATGGTGAATCCAGACATTGCATCGATGTCATACTCTTCCACCGTTGTTGAGCATGTGAGTAGCCTTTTCCTCGATGGCTATCGGGTTAGAGTATATGGTGCCGGGAATGGAAGTGTAAGTGAGGTAGCGTATTTCTTTGACACATCGCTACCATGTTGAAGAAATTCCAAGTCGTTGTTGAAGAAGTAATGAAATGAAACTGAGGTTGATCCGTCGACCAATGGTATGTAGAGGTTTAGACCAATCTGTAGTATGGAGTATTGTCTCTTCCGTGTAGTCGATGTTTGCTTGAGTTTGAGCCAATCAATGTTGTTAGACATGGCTCGTGCTATGTTTTCAAGGTGATATTCAACTTCAATAGCACTTTTCGAGTCGTCTTTGAGTAGTTGAAAAGCTTCATTCTTGATTCATTTCAACTCGATTTTGTCATCTTCTTTACTCGAAACTTATCTTGAAGAATTTTGCATGCTCCAATGTACTACCTTCTACCACATCTTGGTCATCGTGGGTAGGGTGTAGTCAACAAGTGTGGAGAACCAATGATACTGAGTCATCATCATCAAGCCATGAGACGACATAAGCCTTAGGCGCCTTCTTCTTCTTTTCTTAGGCTTAGATGAGGATGATGGTTTCTTTGTTGTTGAAGCGGGAGAGGTGGGTTGTTGTTGGGGCTCACGGACTTCCCATTCGTCACCACCCGATACTCAAAGTGATCACCGGTTTTCGAGTCCGGGTGGTAACTCGTAATCTTGAGGTTTTTCAAAGAGAAGAGCGAGGAGGAGATCGTGGTTTAGCCGGAGTCCTTTGGGGTGGAGGTTGCATGGAGGATGATTCACCGGACTTCTTCAGCGCTTAGGATCGTCATCTTTATCCTTATCCTTATCTTCTTCGCCTCTTGGACGATAGGCCTTTGAGCTTCTTCCCTGTAAGTCGATTTGAGTTGGTATTCTAGCAGTGCTTCAAACAATTTACCTTCGGAAGAAGTAAATGTTGCTGAGCGCTTAGACATTTAAGCTACCAAACTGTTAACCAATTCAAGATCCGAGAATATTATGGGATCAAGCGGGTTGATGTTGACATGCATTGGTGTTGATCTCATAGTTTGCTTGGCCAAATGTAATAGATTCGGATAGAGTTGTTTGGTAAACATCTCCTTTGTAACTCTAGAACGATGTCAAGACGGTACTTATGAGTGTAACCTTTGATCATCTCGCTCATTTCCCTTGAAAATCACGTTGCATGAACTTCTGGATGTATTCCCTTTCTTCTTTCATCTTGTCATTCTCGTCATGAAGATAATGTACTTGGTCAGCGAGAAAATTCAGCTTTCTGTAAAGCACGTCTTTCTTTCTAACCTGCTTGATAGCTTTAACGATTCGAGTCTTAGCATGAGAGATCCAAGAGGTCGTTGGCTTCTTTACTGATTTGGATGTGGATCTCGTTGATCTTTTGGATGGTGGTGGTGAAGAGTGAGAGGATGAATCGATGATGAAGAGTCATGAGGAGGTTCGGGTCCTTAGGAGGTTCAAAAGTTTTCTCCTTCGAGTTGACCGTTGAGAAGATAATCATCATAGTTCACTTCTTCATCTTTCCGGACTTAGCTTTTTATCATCGAATCCTAGCATCTTCATTTGCTTTAGCTTGAGGAGCCTCTTCATCAACTTTAGCTTGAGCCGCAGCCTTCTTTATCGCCTTTTTCCTTCTTTGACTTTTCAAAGTTCCTCAATGTCATCCTCAATAGAATCCTCCGTTGTTTTTGTTGTTGGGTGAGTGGTGGCACTAGTTCCTTATCGGGTTGATTAACCGCATCAAGAATTGGTGTAGATTGAACATCACCACTTGAACCTCCAAGGCCACCCAGTTTGATCCTTTGCAAACTCTTTCGCAACATGTTGGAGTCTAACGAGTTCCTTGAACTTCCTTTGATATTCTTTTTACTCATCTATTGGCTCTTCATCGAGCTCTTTCTTCGTGCTCAATCACGGAGTCTTTCCTTTATCACCTTTGGGACTTGAAGGCTTAGCTGGTTGATGAGTGTCATATTGGTTGCGCTTCGCATAAGTTACTTCTTCTTCCGATTTAGTTTCCTCGAGCTTTCATCCTTTAGTTTTCGCGGTTCAGCTTGATTTGGGAATAGGATAGCTTCCTTAAAGGAACTTACGTCTTACGTCTGTGTTTCCTTTAGGAAACTTTCTTGGACTCTCGATGGTTGCAAGACTTCTCGCACTTCCTCTTCGGTTTTCCTAGTAGGTGTACCGAAGACTTGTCATCGAGAAGACCAACTTTGCTTTCATCAACCGCTACGGATACCTTTTGTATGAGTAAAGCTTTTGATTTCATCGAGAGAAGGTGATCCGCAACACAACACCTTGTTTCTTTGTTGTTGATTCATTAAATCGATCGTTAGAGTAGGTTCATACAACATGTCATGATTGTTGGGGTTATTGAGTCTCTTGGGGATATCGTGATTAAGTCCAAGTGCTCTTTTGATCAATAGTTTTGTATATCGATATAAGGAATCTTTGAGCCAAGCTTTTGAGGAATGACATCATGTCTTCCCATATCGAGCTTCAATTTCGATGTGCTTCATGTTGATCAAAGCCCAAAGATCTGCAGTTCCATGAGCTTGGGATGCTCATAGCCACCGCCACGACCGGAAAGCAGTTTGGTGATGATGATGTAGAGTTCTCTAGGGTTGAGGAATATTCTTAAGATCCACGATGAATGCTTAGTGATTACTCTCGTAGCTTCGTCATAACCAATGTCGATCATGAATTGTAGAACGTCTCTTGGTTGGTGTTGCAATGTAATCGGTAGGCTCGATGTCGGAATGAGGAGAATAGTCCTTAAGTCTCGCAGTGTGATGGTGACTTGTTTGTGGTTGAGAGTCATTTGTCACAAAGATTTTGTCCTTTGATATTTTGCATTGTGTTCCAATTGATGAATGTAGATCTCATGCATCAGAAAGCGTAATTTGAGAGCATGTTCGATAAGGATGATTCTTTAGAATATCCACAAAGAATCAAGCAAGAAGACTCGGCGGTAAGACTTTCAATGTCAACACGAAGGTTGTTCTTTCCAATCTTCATCGGATAGCCATTAGGAAAGATATCGAGAACGGTGACAACATTTGGTGCATCCACATTTCGCATTTGAGCGTCCATGTCGTGATCTTAAAGATATTTAGCCAAAAGAACCAATATATCGAAAGACATTATGTTAGTCAACATATGGTTATATTGTCTAATTATTGAATGTGATATGTTGATGATTGTTACGAGTCCAATGTCACTTGTTTGTCCAATAGTCCAATGACGCCGTGATAAGTTTCGTGAGTTGATTAACTTTAAGGTTTAAAGTCCATGTTATCACTTATTATTCACAACTTGTTAAACATTTAAGCTTATTAGTGACATTATTGGTTTCGTGGCGTTATGATTTATTTATTTATAAGTTTGTACGCGTAACAACTCATAATAAAGGTAAAAACAAGGCTTAGGCGTAGAAATGGCAAGCTTATGCGTAAACAGGATAGATATACGCCAGAAACGCAAGCTTTGCGCGTAGGACCCGACTTCACGCGTAAGAAATATTACCCGCGAGGAAAAGGGGACCTTATCGCAGAGCTTACGGCGTGGCGTATATAAACCCCGACGCGTAAGGTTTACTCGTAAGAGTAGACCTTATGCGTAGAGGTCATCGTTTATGCATATCCTTCACGGGATACGCGTAGTCCCTTATGTAGAACCTTATGCGTGGCGTTACGCGTAAGATTTCTCTTACGATAACATGCTACGCGTAAGGTGATCCTTATGCGTAGATTGCTAATAACCTTGATTCGAATTTCACGCGTAATAAACACGAAATAAGTTAATCATAGCACCAATTATTAACACATACATTCAATATTCATCGGATCAAGCATGAATGTTCATCAAACGATTACGCTGAAGAAACCCTTATCGTAAACCTAAACCCTAAAGTTTAATTTCTACCTAAGAGATTTTGCCATAGGAATTGCACCAAAGTGATTCTCGGTAAGTCTTAGATGCCTATTGAGTTGTCTTATTCAAGTTTTAACATCAAACAGGTCATGAATCAAAAATACCCAAACCGTATGAACATAAACCTAAAGTTTCCAATACTATGAATCATTAGTGTTTCGGGTAAGTTCGGGCAAAATATGATCAATTCAACTTGAAAGCAACCTCATACAACAATCTTTATCACCAAAACATTCACATTAGAAAACCCCAATTCGACTTATGAACCCTAATTCACAAAACGGACAATTCGTGTTTCGGGTGTATTTAGTGATGAAAATGTAATCATTGATATTAGAAAAACTTTTGACACTATCATTTTAACCACAAACACACAACCTTGATTATGTGTTCATACGCATATGCTTAGAACACAAAATCAACTATATATCAAAATTTAACCGTTGGATTCGATTAAAATTCAAAACCAATGTTTGTAATCATGTTAGAAACATTAAATCACTTACAAATTGATGATAAAAAACACGGATTTGAAGAATGAATTATAGGCGTAGGATGAGATAGGTGTGTATAATAAATGTGAAGAGTTAAAGTTAGGTGGATAGTTTTATTAGAAAATACTTTAAACTTTTGACACTTTCAGTCCCTCCACCTCTACCATTTACATCTAATGCCTTTAACTTCCATTTTGGTTACTAAGCGAAGAGTATTTGGAAATAACTTTGACGACACTACCCCTCGACTTAAGAAATGATGAAAGTTTATAAATTTTAGTCTGAGGAGTGTCAGAAAACAAAAAATGTGACCACCATTATTTAAAGAAACAAGCGAGAATAGGTAACATGCAAGTACAGTGTTTTATGAAACTGAAAAATATTTGTTTTCTCCCCTCAACACTTGATCGAAAAAATATTGAATTTTGAAAGATTTGAGTGTTGTGGTAAGAATTGTACTTGCCATGTTAAAAGAAATATAGATAGAAGAATATTTTTGTTGTTTTATCGATTTTATATTTTTGTATTTTGTTTTGAAAAATATTTACAAAAGAGGTTTTGGTGTTTGGTGGTTTTAAGAATGTTTTAAGAGTTTATCCAGTTCCTCTTGAGTCAAACACCGCATACCAATCCGGTGGACCAACTCATTAAACCTAGCGGGAGCTAAGGCTTTGGTGAGAAGATCGCCAATTGGTATTATGTACCACAAAGTATAATTCAAAAGTACCTGCTCCACGTGGTCCTTGATGAAATGATATCAAGATCGATGTGCTTTGATTTGAATGTTGAACTAAGTTGCACGAGATAGAAATAGCACTCCAATTGTCACGAGACATCGGGATTTTTCAAACACGTAACCATAGTCTTTGAGTTGTGTTCTCATCCAAATGACTTGAGCACAACATGCGGACATGGCTACATATTCTCGCCGGTTGAGGAGAGCGATGTACAATCCTACTTCTTGATTTCCATGACACCAATTTGTCACCAAGAAATTGTAATGCTCAAGTACTTTTCCGTGAATCTAAGCATCCTGCGTGGTCAACGTCTGAAAAGCGATTAGTTCAAAACCGAATCCTTCGGATACGGATCCCCAAATTAATGGTTCCTTGATGTATCTGGAGATTCTTTTAGCCTCGAGAGGTGGGTTTCGATTGGTCTCGATCGATAATGGGAACAAAGATATACGCAAAAACAATACCGGTATGCTAATTTATTAGATACATGAGAGACCCAATGATACTACGGTATTTGGTAGGGTCCACCAATTTCCCATGTAAATCGTCTAGCTTCTTGGTAGTAGCCATTGGTGTGGCATAGGTGTCACGCTTTTGCATTCCAAATTTGTTTAACAATTCAAGGCATATTTGGGTGACTCAAGAAAATACCACGGGGTGATTGATGAACTTGCAGTCCTAGAAAGAACGTAAGTTCACCCATCATTGACATTTCAAAATGTTTCTTCATGAGTTTTGCAAAAGCAATTGAGTACTTTTTATGTGTTGACCCAAAAATGATGTCATCCACGTAAATTTGAACAATTAAAATATGTTCCTCGTGATATTGTATGAAAAGAGTTGGGTCGACCGAACCTTTGGTAAAATGATTGGCAATGAGGAAAGATGATAGCTTATCGTACCATACCCGAGGAGCTTGTTTGAGACCATATGGAGCTTTGTTCAATTTATAGACATGGTTCGAACTGGGATCAACGAATCCTTCGGTTGGTGACATAAACTGTTTCTTTAAGTTGCCCATTCGAGCGGTTTTGGCGTCCATCCGAAGATTGTTATATTCATATGAGCCATGACGCGAGAAATATCGAACAACCTCAAGGCGAACAACCGGAGCAAATGATTCTTCAAAGTCAATACCTCTTCCTTTCTATAACCCTTAGCCACCGACGTGACTTGTTTCGATTACGTTCTCTTGACATCCAATTTGTTCTTCAAAATCCATTTGAGACCAATAGCGTAAACCCTGTTGGTCTTTCAACCAGGTTCCCATACTTCAAGACGTTTGAATTGGTTAAGTTCTTCTTGCATGGATTCAATCCGGTGTCCTTTGTCATTACGTCTTTAATGTTTTAGGCTCATATTGGTGAGCGGTGGGTGCATAAATGCAATGTTCACCATCTGTGAAGACGTTGTCTCGTAATATTTGGTTGATTCGGTTGCCAATAATATTTTCAAGAGGATGGTCTTTTGTCCATCGATGTATAGAGGTTGATGTTGGTATACATTGTGCGATTCGAGGATTAAATGGCTTGTAGATGATTCCGCGACATCGGTGCGGCGATCTCATTAGCAAATGGGTTAAAGAACGCATTTGGATCAAAATCTGCGGGTGGGGTACATCATTCGAACATCATCACCGGTTTCTGCGTCGTTGGATGCGATTTGTTCAACTGTTGTTGTAGAGTCAATCGGTGGTGCTTCTTCAACGAGAGTTGTTGTAGCAGGGTATCGGTATAAGAGTATTATCGGGTTGAGCAATGAAACATCGGATACACACGAGCACGATCATCAATATCGCCATCGAACAGAGGAGAAAATAGTCTTTCCATTTGTTGACGAGTAGGTGAGGGCTTGTTTCGGTGATGATGGGGTTTGGGGAAGTTTAAGCGGTTGTGACCGGGTTCCAAGTGTTATACTCGAAGCCATTTCTATAAGTTCATCAAAATTAGTATGAATCGTTTCCATAACTCGCTTTGTAATGACGATTCGGATCCGAAACCTTTTGAATTCTCACGGATCCAATAAATACTCCAATGTCGCTTTGGCTTTGAGCTTTCCAAAGTCTTCACGATCATTATTTGGGTAGCAGAGATCCAAATACATGAAAGTGTTTGAGATTCAGTTTTCTGTTGTGGATAAGCTTGAAAGGTGTTTTGGTGTGGCGTTTTGTGATCATTGAACGGTTTTGAGTATAACATGCGTTGATACGACACGCCCACAAGTAACTGGAAGTTTAGCATTAATTAACATTGTTCTTGCAGCTTCCACTAACGTTCGGTTTCGTCTTTCAACAACTCCGTTTTGTTACGGTGTCCGTGCAATAGATGTTTGATGCTCTATTCCACTTTCTCATAAAATTCTCAAAGAGTTTGGTTCACAAATTCGGTTCCTTTGTGCATTACGATTTGGCGGACGGTGTTCGGGTCGAACTTGAATTTTCGTGAAAGGTGATGATCATCTGTGGAGCTTGGTCTTTGCTTCAAGAAAGTAGACCCAAGACCATCTTAAGTAGTCATCAACAATTACCGGATGTAGCGTTGCCGTTAATCGTTTGCACGCGATCGGGCCACACAATCCATGTGAAGAAGATGAAGCATCTTCGAGAGGTGTGTTCCACCTTTGAAGGAAAATGAGCACGTGTGCTTTTCCCTTGTTCATGGTGAGCAAGGTGATCTTAAGAATACCGAATCGCGGAGACCTTCAACAAGTTTGTGTCGAGCAAGGTTGGTGATGGTTTGAAAGTTTAGATGTGAGAGGCAGCGGTGCCATTGCGAGGATTTTGTAGATGAAGCCTTTGATAGTGAGCGGATAGGAGATGAAGCAATCATGTCTTGCATTGAGATTGTGTACAAACTAGAATTGCGTGAGCGGACATAATATCGTTTCCTTGTAGATCACGAATGAAACAAGTTTTCTCCTAAAGCAACTTCTAAATCTCCATCACGTAATTGACCGGTGAAAAGAGATTGTGACCGAGGCCTTCCACATAATAAACCCCGCTAATTTCGATATTTCCATTGATATAATCTCCATAGCCCATGATAGTGCAAGTGATCATTCCGAATCTGAAAGTGCCATTGAACTTTGCAATAAAGTTTGATAACAGTTTAAGATTTCACATGTAATGTCGGGAACATCCGCTATCAACAATCAAGGATGATCAGTATCACCTGCATTACACATGCAGGCGACACGGATGGAATAGAAGTAGATGTGGAACCCGAAGTGTTGGAGGGTTCAAGCGATTATAGTAGACATACACACATCAATAACTTTAGGCATCCATTTAAATCCTAGTGTAGTATGTAACCATTTTGCCATCTCCAACTAGTATTTGCCTTAGTCTTGGTGAAAGCACTAGGTGGTACTATAGTCTTTGAGGTGATCATGGAGCTACTGGGGGATATCAATGCGTTTCTTAGAATCTAAAGAGGCGGTCTACCAAGCACGGACTTAGAATGATTAGTGGGCCTAGAGGTATTCCGATTCTTAGGATTCCTTAAGCGAGAAATGATAGCTTTAGCAACACATTTGTCATGACAATCGAATTCATACTTTTCGACAAATAGCACAAGATGCATTAGGCGAATATCAAAAGTACTTAAGGTTTAGCATTCGTTACATCACTGTTTCTATTACATTTGTCGACGCAATATCTAAAGTAGGTGCAACGTGAGTCTTATTCAAAATCCTAGGTGTTCTTCTACTTCAACATTCCTTATTGATCTTTTCTTAGGTCGCAACTTCCTATTCTTCCTTGTATTGCTCCTAGGCTTTGAAGTGCGGACATTAGAAAAGAGGCACTAATTCTGTTTGATGGAGGAAGCACATTAGTATCTTGTGATTTGGCGGAGGCATTCTAGGTCACGATTACTAAGTGTTATAGGTGCTATTCTCTTAATAACGGTGGCGGAAGTTGTTCATACTTTCCTAACATTTCTCTTAACTTAAAGATAGTGTGCACCAATTCTTGATTTTCGAACTAAGATTTCGGAAAAATTCATGACTTCTCTAGTGTGTGCAAGATAATGATCAAGTTCGTTTGATGCTTCATCACGAGTCTTTTAAGTAAATCAAATATGACACCATATTCTGTTTAACTTTTGCAAGTTCTTGTTCATATTTTGAGATTTGACACTTCAAAGACACGTTTTGATCATCCAGTTGCTCAAATTTTGGATTAAACGTTTTGGATTGCAACTGGTTGATTTTGTTTTGCAAAGCAAGTTCACGATTTTGACAATCTTTTTGACACCATTGAAGACGACGTTTTGCATTTGAAAGCTCGTTTATCAATCGTTCATTTTCAGCTTTTAAAGACTCGAGCTGATGCACATTATCCGTATTCTCAACAATTACAATAGAATCAACAGTATCAGCAGAGATATAACCAGATGCATATGGAAAAGAATGCAATAACACAACATTATGGATATCAGCACAGATAACATCATTCAAGAGTCGATCAACATCTTTTCGTAACATTTTACATTTACGTTTAGTATTAGAAATAGATGTTTATGTTTTCTAAAGCGACTTTCATCAATCAAGTTCCTTATGAAAGTCCGTTCCCAATACAATGCACAATTTTCAAATTTTTAACATTGGGTAAAAGTCTTTTCGAAAAATGTCTCTTTGTTCTCGCGCCGAGGCGATTGAAAATGTTCAACTTTTATTTGAATGAAATTCAATCTCATGTTCTAAAAGTTTGAGGTCGACCATGAAAAGGTCAAAATATCTAAGAATTTGACGATTTTCGTGTTTTGAATTTACTTCACTGATGGAAGGTAAAGGACCATAAATTTGTGCATAATTTGGTTGGGGATTAACATTAGAAGACTCAGACGTTTTTAAATACTCCACAACTTGCATAATATGTTCACCCTAACTATTTATTAAATTTGTGCATAATATTTATGAAATAATTTATTAAAGTTGTTGATAATATGTTCACCCAACTATTTGGCGAATGATACCACTGTTAGGTCACCATATTAGTAACACAAGCATCAATATGTAGAAATATAGAAGAGGTAGAGATCGGTTGGACAACTACACACACACACGCACGTATGAACTATGAAAGGTTAGGCGTAGAGAGTGAAAGTGAATGAATAGAACAACCAACCCTCAAAGAGAGGGTTATTACAAAGTATTTATAGGAGAGGGAGCTAGGGCAACACTCCTAGTCCTTCCTTTCCTTATTGGACTTGGGCCTAGGCTTATGGGCCTTCTACATAAGCCTAAGCTAATAACAAACATAAAAGCCATAATTAAGCTAACTATTACATTTAATTACTAACACTTGAAATCATGTTTAGGAGTGATTCCAACAATAATTAAAAAACTACCAATGAGCACAAGTTTATTAAATAATATACACTAAGAAAGAAGACCTTGGATTTGCATATATTTTGAATAATATAGTTACATGTATTGTGGTTCTTTTTGGTATATTCTTTGAATAATTGCAGTTTTATGATTATAAATTTACCTATGAGCACGAGTTTGTTAAATAATATACAACGAGAAAGAAGACCGTGGAAGTCTATTAATTTTTCCATCACTAATATAAAACAAGTGGTCACTGTAAGAATTAAAAAGTCTACATCAAATTGATAGATCGATTGGTGATGGGTTTTTTTATTATACGGAAGGTGGCTTTAGAAGTTGAAGTTGTAGAAGTTGAAGTCACAGGGGAAATGATAATAGTCAAATGAAAACTAGATACTGAAAGAAGACCATGGAAGTCTATTAATTTTTCCGTCACTAATATAAAACAAGTGGTTACTATAAGAATTAAAATTCAATAGCAAATTGATTGATTGGTGATGGTTTTTTTTACTGGACGGAAGGTGGCTTGAGAAGAGGAAGTCGTAGAAGTTGAAGTCATAGGAGAAATGATAATTGGCAAATGAAAACTAAATATTGAATTCCACATTAGTAAAAATAACAAACTGTAAGAAATGCATAACAAAGACTTTGGATGATAAAAAAATTGTTATGGTTTGAATGAATCTGTTAGATGATTATTTTAACAAAAATATGAAAAGTAAATTCATTTATATAAATAAAGATGTCATTGAAATTTAAAAAAAATGCATTTAAGTTTTTGATTTTTTTTTTCTCTATTAGGGAACTGTACTTATATGAAGAATATCTTTTTATAACTTCGGTGTTAATCGGAGTGTTTTGAACGCATATTTTTGGATAAGTTAAGTAATATAAATATCATGTTTTTCAAGTTTGGTGATGTGTATGTAATTTTCTAAGTTAAGTATAACTCAATGTCATGTTTCATTGCATTAATAACACAAGTGATCAAAATGAAATCTTGTTATTTTATGCACATTTTTTTTTGAAAAGTTTAATGACATTTTTGTTTATTCTTTTTAGCTTTTAATTTGAAAGCTGTGTGTTCTTTCCTTTCCCCCTTATATCGAGGTGTTTTAAAAAAAAGGATAAATTTGTCTATTCACAATTATTGCTCCCTCATACGCATGCTCAAGTGGTGGCTATTTGGACTTTTCATAATAATAAATAAGTTAGAGGTTATGTTTCCTATAGATAATTAACTGGTTACATATTTCATGCATGTACAAAGTTTTGACATAAATTTTACATAATGTGTATTAACATATGTTATAATATATTTAAATTTTAATTATTTGTACACAAATACTGTACGATTTTAATATAATCTCAATTGCTATCTTGGCATGCTAAAGTTTGTCTAGTGCATACACGAAAGTTTTGTTATCAAATTTGTCTATAACATTAAGCAAAATCTTTTATATTTATATTGTTATAATTGCTATCTCGACTATAACCCCACCAAAAGAATAATCTCAACCAGACACTTGCATTCACCGTCCCATTCTAAATTATCGTTTTTGTTTTACAAGTCCCCATCACTTGTTAGCAAATAGATTTTTTTTCTTTCTTTTTTACAGTTTACACGTCCTCTCACAAGGAGTAATGTATTACTGTATTTATTTGTTTGTCCAATCGAACACGTCACTTTGAAGAAATTGGCATATTGTTATTTATTTTCTTGACGAGCATGCAGAATAAAGGGAATTATTTTGGTTTCTCGGTTTCGATATTAGCGGCACCTAATAACATACAACAATGATAAGTGTTAGCTTTGATAGTAGGAGTACTATTAGTAGGGTCGATTTGACTTGATCCAAACCAAATAAGGCTTTTAAGATTGGGTTTAATTGACTTGAACCTAATAATCTGATAACCCGAAAAACTTTTCAATGCATATTTTTAGCAATTATTTTAGCAGCTATAAACACTAATAACATTGCTTATATTGTTTTTTAGTCTTAATATATAATATTGATATTGTTAATACATCAATCTCTCATTAAGTTTACTATAAGAATCAAAGTGCATAACTAGTATCATAGCTACATATGACCTTACACATCATTGACTAAGGACATAGTCTATCACTTTTATTATACATTCTATCTTTCTAGTCTTTGCATGACTAATGATGTATGTTAGTTATTGTTGATCCGGACTTTTCATAATCACATATAAATTAGAGGCTATTTTTCTTATTAATGTTAAACTTTCGATTTAAAATTTGGAATTCCCTTCTTATAGTTACAATTATGGATTAATGGTCTATAGTTTAAAATAACATACATGATTTTCACAAACTTAGTTTTGATTTGTACATAACATTTAGTGTGCAGATCACCTCACACTAATGACTAACATCAAACGAGGCTTTCCCCGAGGACTTTTTTGGCTTTCGCCGGTGCCTTGTCCTCAGGAAAATTTATTCCTAACGACAAGTCGTTGATCAAATAAACAAGAAATGATAAATACTTTTAGCACATAGTTTCACAGTTCATCACATATCTGGATCATTTTGATCAAAGCTTTTTACTGGAATTGATTTGAAAACAATAATAGAATTACTTGTACGACACATTTAAAGTATTCTCTAAAAGGGACATTTGTTTCTCAAGTCAAACAATCTTTGTGGAATAATTTCTGAGAATTGTTAATTAATTTTTTAGAAAAGGGTGGCTCAAGTATAAATAAAGACATGCGAGGCTTCAATTTATAGAGAAAAACATGCAAAAGCAAGTAATGGCTTCTTCAAACTTCTTACACTTATCTCTAGTTCTACATCTCATTGTTCTCTCATATGTACTAAACTTTACTTCTGCCTCTTTGGAGGAAGCAGATGCTCTTCAAAAATGGATAACAAGCCTTAACATCCCAAACAACTCTCAAATTGTATCTTCTTGGACAACCCTTCCAACGAATACTAGTGTACCCGCTTCGTGTTCTTCTTGGTTTGGAATTGCTTGCAATGCTGATGGGAACATTATCAGGTTGAACCTCTCCACGTCTGAATTAGAAGGTACGCTTCACAATTTCCCGTTCTCTATTCTAGGAAATCTTACCCATTTGAATCTTAGTGTAAACAGCTTGTTTGGTCCCATCCCACTAGAAATCGGACTCCTGTCCAAACTTGTCCATTTTGATCTTTCAACCAATCAGTTCTCTGGTGTAATTCCACTTACCATTGGTAAACTAAGCCAGTTAACCATTTTGCAACTTTTCGGTAACAATTTTACTGGTTCAATCCCTTCATCGTTGGGTGATTTGACGTCATTGAATATCCTTTTTCTGAACCGTAGCCAACTCTCTGGACCCATTCCTTTTGAATTAGGGAATATGAAGTCTCTAATAGAGTTAGAGTTGAGCGAAAATCAACTCAATGGTTCAATCCCTTCATCGTTAGGTAACTTGACGTCTTTAAAACACCTTTCGTTGTGGGCAAATCAACTCTCTGGACCCATTCCAATTGAATTAGGGAATTTGAAGTCTCTAAATGAATTTTATTTGAACCAAAATCAACTCAATGGTTCAATTCCTTCATCATTAAAAAACCTTAGAAGCCTTCAATATATGTATCTCCGTGTGAACAAGTTATCCGGTCCTATACCACAAGGAATCGGAGGTCTACCATTGGTTTATCTACAGCTGGACAGAAATCAGTTGTCTGGCCAATTGCCTGATGATTTGTGCCAAGGGGGAAAGCTCCAAAGATTATCTCTAAGCTTTAATCAACTCTCTGGTCCTATTCCAAGAGGGCTGTGGAATTGCTCCACCTTAACAAGAGCAAGGTTTGAATTTAATCATTTTCGTGGAGATATATCAAATAGTTTTGGTGTCTACCCAAACTTAAATTTCTTTGATGTCAGTCATAATAAATTTTATGGGCAACTATCTCATAACTGGGGTAAATGCAAGAATTTGACTACATTACTGATGGGATTTAACAACATCAGCGGTAGCATACCACTGGAGTTTGGAAATTCAATTCAAATGCTTGATCTTTCTTCTAATCATTTGGTTGGTCAGATTCCAAAGGAGTTTGGGGAGATGAAAAGTATGTTAAATTTAAACTTGAGCGATAACAACCTTTCAGGTGTTATACCTCAAGAGCTTGGATCATTGCATGGCCTCCTTACTCTTGACCTTTCCAAAAATAGGTTAAACGGGTCATTACAAAGATATATTGGTGACTGGGTACAAATCAACAGCATATATCTTAGTAATAACAAGCTCAGCGGAAAGATCCCATTGGAGATCGGTAAATTAAGTCAACTCAATGCTCTTGATTTATCTTGGAATTCACTCACAGAAGATATACCATCAGAAATTGGAAGTTTAAAAAGTCTCGTAATGATGAATCTTTCGCACAATAAGCTCTCTGGTGCTATTCCTAATAGTTTCAGTAACTTTCCAAGTAGGATCGATATCGACTTGTCTTACAATGAGCTCACAGGTCCGGTTCCCCCTTATGCTGTCTTTCTAAATGTGTTTGGAGAAGCATTACAAGGAAATGATGGTCTGTGTGGAAACGTTACAGGTTTGAAACTTTGTGAAAGTCAGAAGTTAATGAAAAAAAATAATCATTTTCATCATAAGCTCATCCTTGTAATCACGGTCCCACTTTTTGCGGCTCTTTTACTTAGTTTATTCATGTGTGGCCTCATTGTTTATCGATGTAGAAAGAGAACTTCTCCACAGGAACCATCAGGCGAAGAAGGTGGCACATTTTTCTCAGTAACAAGTTTTGATGGACAAGCGATGTATGATGAAATCATCAAGGTAACAAATAATTTTGATGATGCATATTGTATTGGGATGGGAGGATACGGTGCGGTGTATAAAGTCGAGTTACAACCCAACAATTTAGTAGTCGTCAAGAAACTTCATTCATCATCGAGAATAGCGATCATATTGGCTTCCTAAATGAGGTACGAGCATTAACAAATATAAAGCACAAAACATAGTTAAACTCTATGGATCCGCTTCCATGCTCGTCACTCATTTTTGATTCTGAATATCTTGAGAAGGAAGCCTAAAATCGTTCTTAAGTAGTGATATCACGACAAAGGCTGGATTGGCTGAAAAGGGTTAGAATTGTTAGGGCTGTAGCGAATGGTTTGGCTTATATGCACCATGATTGCACACCACCTATAATTCATAGAGACATTTCGGAGCTAACATCCTTCTCGATTCGATTATGAGGCACATATCTCGGACTTTGGAGCAGTGAAGCTTCTAAAGCTCGATTCATCAATTGAATTTGCGGTTGTAGGCACCTATGGCTATATTGCGCGGTAACTACCATATATTTTGAAGTTATATATACGATACATACTTAATTCTCAAGTTATATAACGACTTTTTTTGGATTGTCATGGTTCCTTCATTGTAGAGCTTGCTTATACGATGGTGGCGACAGAGAAATGCGATGTGTATAGTTTTGGAGTTGTTGCACTAGAAGTGATTATGGGAAAGCATCCCGGAGAACTTATATCATGTCTACCAACAATGTCGACTGATGATCTATTGCTGGCCGATGTAGGAGATAGACGGATTCCGCGACCATCACCTCTAGCTGAGAAACTAGCTCATTTAATTTTGAATGTCTCACGGGCATGTTTGAACTACAACCCACAGGAAAGGCCAACAATGCGCCAAGTCAAAGATTTATTGTCGGTGGATGATCGACTTTGGATGAAGATGCGTGTATCGGTAACTTAATGCTTGATCGATTTTGTATGATGTCAAGTCATAAGTCACATAAAGTTTATGGAACTTTTTATGTTTTGTTTTCTTGTCCAAAATTATGTTGTAGATTGTTATTAAATAAGGAAATAATGTATATCAATGAAGATTGCTACCTTTCAATAATAATACAGTTAGGTGTTAGAATTATCACGTCGAAATAGATGGCATAAGTAGATCTAGTGGAGAAGAAGAAATCTAACAAAAAGAATATTCCCTTTAAAGTGATAGATACTTTTTCGTCACTAATACATTAAAAAAGAATATGCATAAGTGGTCGCTAAAAGAATCTAAAAGACAAACTCTATAGATGATTGTTCGATTAACTGGTCATGGAAAGTGACTACATGCGTCCACTGGATATGAGTCACTGGGGTCATGATAATTGTTATATGTAAAACTACAGCAGTTAACTAATTTTTAATGTTTTAGAAAAGATATATAAAGTTGGGCTGATGGCACCAAAATGTATCATAGTTGTCATTTATTACTTTTATATATATCGAACAATTTTTTTTTACTATTCTGTGTACTAAACATGATTTTTTGGTCATTTTTGTGCCCCTCATTTTATTCACATGGGAAGGGAAAAATGGTCATAAAATACACAAAAATGCTTAAAAAATCAAGTTTAGTACACAAAATAGCAAAATAAATTGTTTGATACATATAAAAGAAAGAGAAAAGTACAAAAGGATAAAATCTATTTTGAAAAAAAAAAAAAAAAACTACTCAACTCCGCAACTCCACCCAAAATTTGACACGTGTTCAACTTCGCAACTACTCAACTCCGCAACTCCACTCAATACTGGACAAGTGTCCAACTCCGTAACTACTCAACTCCGCAACTCCACTCAATACTCGACAAGTGTCCAACTCCACTCAAAACTTGACACGTGTCTCACGTGTCGAGCAATGAGTGGAATTGAGTAGTTGAGTATGATCATTTTGAGAATTAGCTTAAAAATGATCATGATGAGAACCTCAAAAACGATTTTTTTTCCCCTTTTAATACTTTTCTCTAAAAGAAAATCATAATAACTATGATACATTTAGAGGTCATTAGCCTTATAAAGTTTGAAAATAATGCTCAACTGAAAAATGAAACTTCTAATTCTTAGATCCTCAAAATAGCAAAACAACAAGCAATTGTTGCAAGAAAGATTTATACTGGTAAATCATTAAATCTGTTTCAAAAATGGGGTCCCAATTTACTAGGTATTCTTTGCAAAAAGATAACAAGTATAATAATAAACCTTAATCACATGGAACATTTACTTCACGTTTTTTTTATTCGCTATTCAGCTAAATCTAAATTTGATTCTTCCAATGATACAAAATTATGTTTACAAAACACTAAGCAATTATGGAATCTTAAGAAATCTTTTTCCAAAAAATCTACACGAATAAAACCAATTTACAAATATTCCATTTCAAAATTACTTAAGCTTGCAAAAATGTGGTATGAAACAAGAGAACGATTTTGTTCCCCAAACAACAAAGGGATTTAAAACTTTTTGATTTTATAAGATTTATTTCAAAATGAAACACAAAATTTCATCTCAAAGTGAAATTCAACATCTTCACATCAAATATACTCGATTTACAAATAATTTTAATTTTTTTTTTCAAAATTTATAGGCCGAGCTAAAAAGGTTTTCATTGCGTTTGTTCATAACTCATGTTTAAAAGATTTTGTGGTATCGGAACAAATTGGTACAGGACACTGTGCTTGATAATTGTGGACTTATTATATTCGCAGATCATAACCCATTTTTAAATGTTTTGAAATTTATTATTTTAGCATGGATTGTTTAAGTTCGTTGAAATAATTTTTACAAGGAAATACTAGTAGAGTAAAGTTCATTTAGAGACAGTTTTTGAAGGGTATTTATGGTCAGTGCATGGCTCTATAAAACATGCACAACGGATATGCAGACCAAAATCCAAATTATCAAGATATCTAAATCACAAATATAACCTATTTTAAACACATAACAAGAGTGTTTATA
This sequence comes from Chrysanthemum lavandulifolium, assembly GCA_022545495.1. Classification (NCBI taxonomy): domain Eukaryota; kingdom Viridiplantae; phylum Streptophyta; class Magnoliopsida; order Asterales; family Asteraceae; genus Chrysanthemum; species Chrysanthemum lavandulifolium. The sequence continues at coordinate 270,964,629 of CM040241.1, forward strand.
GAAGACTTGATCCTGCAAGATGTAAGCTTAAATTGCAGTTTGTTATTTGTTGTGTGCACGGAATCACCTTCTTCTTTTTTCTCTGCCACTTGGGTCGATCAAATTTGGGTTTTCACATTAAAAATCACCACATTGGTTGCATCAGGTATCCACCGATACTGCACAGGTAGAACTAGAGCTAGATCATATGCACAGTTGGAGAGTACGTGTTTACTAGAAAGTTGACCTAATAGAGGAGGGCGGAAGGGATAATTTGGGTTATGGTTTGGTAGAAGAGTGAATGAATTGTTATTAGGAAGCCTTGCTATTCATAGGGTACCTAAAGCTTAATGGTTTCTTCTGGAAATGTTGGAATTAGAACTTCTAATTATAATTTGTCAAACTTAATCCATTCTTCTTTAATGATCCTGGTCGAACCATATATCCCCTAGGGTTTATAGTTTTGAATTTTATGTACTTGATATATTTATCCCAAATAAATATATATGCCCTAGATAATTATTATTTTACACCTCCATGAGAATATTCTATGTTCTCATTTTTTAATCATTTCCATTCCGATTTGTATCTCCTTTCTCATTACCAACTTGCTTGTCCTGTTTAGTATGCACTACTGGTGCGATCCCTCATCATTTTTATGAGTACCAATTGTGAAAGACATTTTTATTTTCACTCGAATTCTCAATTTCTCTTACATAAACGCCTTCTCTAAAGAATTAAAAAAGAAACATTATTGACTTTTTTTTAATAAAACTTACTTCCACGCCTTCTCTAAAAATCATATATCTCAAGAACCAATCATTAAGCGATATAAGTTACACCATCACAACGATCATTCGGTTATCTTTCAATGGATGAACATTTTAAAGTATTTTTGTGTTTACCGAAGGGTATGTTTGTTTATGTAACATTTTAATTATAAGTATGTTTACTCAAAAATATTATTTATCTATTGTGTCTGCCTTTGTTGACTTTACTCTTTTAAATTGGTCTAAGTATGATTTGAGACAAATTAGAACGATGATAAAAGAGAGGGTGTAGTTGTTGATGTTGTAAACTTTGATGTTAAGGAAATACCACACGTTAGGCGGTGTGTGTTGGGGCGTCATCCGTTTGAAGATAACAACATCCCGAGAGAAAGTAAGAAGGAAAGTCTTGAGGCATTAGTTGCTTTCACAAATGATACTGACAACAGTCATATTCTTCATGTTTGATAAGATCAATTTTCTCTTCGTGACCACTTATCAAGGTTCATAATATGCTTGTTTGTTTACCTGGACTCGTATTAGTTAAATTATAATTTTTCCCGAAATATATCAAGAGTATCAAATCTAGTCTTTGTCTTTCATTGTCTATGACCACCAATCTTACTTTCAAATTCTAGTTCTATTTTCTTGTGATTTTAATGATATAATGGATACTAGTGATAATACCTCGCGTACGCATGAAGTTTTACATAAAACTTTCATTATGACAATATTGATTAACGTTTATCATGCTCTGAAACTTCTATTACTAAATAGTTTTTAAATGTATTTATTTTCATATTATAGTAACCCGTGGTTTCATGTTGTTATTTATTTCGTCATTAATAATAATTTTGGTCATGTCAGTTTTCTAACCCGTGTAAACTTTTCTATAAAATAATGTGAAACATTTAATACTTATATAGTTCACTAAGACACAAAGAGGTTAATGCAACAAATTGGTATCGTTGCATTAGGTTAGTTGTTTTTAGTCATCATTATACTCGTGTATGCACAAGTTACTATATAAATGTTTCATGATGTATTAATATCGATCAATACCATTTCTTTAAGTTTAATATTTATTTTTTAAACTTCTGCACACATGACTAAACTAATTTTAAAGAGGAATAGCATGAGTCACTATTGAACATGGATAGTAAGAACAATATTTTTCCAAACATCCTTACTTAAACTAACAAAAGAGAAATAAAATGAGATGTTCGTATATATATCTTGCTTGTATTGATTTACATATGACAATATCTTGTTTATCCGGTTGATATTCATAATCCCATGCATAGACATTTAATCCATAATATAATATGAATAATATTTATAAATAACAACAACATATAAACTGTGTTTTTTTATAAAAATATAATAACGTTCCGAGGTATAAAGTATAAGTTTGTATTTTTTAAATTTAAAAAGTTATTGTAGAAGATAAAAAATGATAGGGGTGAGCATGGGGAGGGGTGGGGCGGTCTTATGGTAAAACCAAAAACCGAACCGTATATTTCGGTTTTTGGAAACACAAACCGTTTGGTTTTGGTTTTTTCGGTTTCGGTTTTTCGGTTTTTGACATTGAATCGGTTCGGTTTTGGTTTTTATTCGGTTTTTTCTTACTTGAAAACGAGCAAGTTTTAATCTTATATGAAGTTTACAATTCTAAGTTTTCAAGCAAAAATATTTAAACAAATATCAATAATAGCATATTATCTAGCAATCCAAAGCGTCGAAAAAACGTACAAAACAACCAAACACCAATCTAAAATATAAAATGCACGTCTTTGCGGCTTTGGACTTTTCGTTCGCTTACGAGAATTGTAGGGGAAATTTTCAAAGAACACTATTGTTCGAAAACAAAGATATAATATCTATAAATATAACAAATTTAAATGTAGAGATAGTAAACAACACATTTTTTTAATACATAAAGTTTTATACTTAAATCTTTAAAATTAAATAGCAAATCTTTTATATAGATAAAATTATATAAAAACATATTAAAAGGTGGGGCGAGGCGGTTTTCTCGGTTCGATTTTTCTTATGAAACCAAAAACCGCCCCAAACATTCGGTTTTTATAAAATTTAAAACCACCGCCATCGGTTTGTCAAATGGGGCGGTTTTTTCGGTTTCGATTCGGTTTTTCGGTTTTTGTGCTCACCCCTAAAAAATGATAAGTGTATAATTTATTTAAAATTCAACGACCGAAGATTTATTTACTACCCTCTCTTTTTTCCTCTCTTTTTTAGTTTCTTTTTGGAAAAAAGCTATAAATTCATAACGTACTTTACAAAAAAACTCATTATGCTCTATCTACTTCACTTATTGTCATATCGTAACGTTTTCATTTTATTCGGTTATTTTACGTCGTTTTATCCGTTTTGTAAATCGTCCATTTTATCCGTTTTCATTTTAATATCTCCGATAAAAGCAGATAAAAGCGGATAAAACCGTTTTGACGTGGATAATAAAAAAAATTATCCGTTTTATCTGTTTTTATTCGGATGATTAAAATGAAAGCGGATAAAATGGACGATTCAAAACGGATAAAAGCAATGAAAATAACCGAATAAAATGAAAGCGGTTATGTATTATGACAATAAATGAAGTAGATAGAGTATAATGAGTTTTTTTGTAAAGTGCGTTATGAATTTATAGCTTTTTTCCTTTCTTTTTTATACTTATACTTATTATTATTTTTTTCAAAACACGGTTTTACTTAGTTTGACGGAAAATTTAATCTTGACTTTTAATCGACTAATGAGGGGCTCAATTTTGTTATGTGACATAATAGCGCACTCTTTTCAATTGCTCCAACTAGCGTTGTAAATGAACTGAATATTCAGTGAATATTTCATGAACCGCTCGGTAAAAAGTTAATTTATGTTAAATGAACGAACATGAACAAAAATCGTGTCCATTCAATTATGTTCGTGAACGTCCGATTATGCGTTTGTTAACGTTCTTTTATGCTCATTTAATTATTTAAGTTAGTCTATCATATCTTTTAATTATAAAACAATATATAATGTGCATAATTTAATAAAGACAAAATTACACCATTGGTCCCTAAACTTGTCCAAAAGCATCGCAGGGCCCCAAACTTGGGATTTTAGTCGCCGTGAGTCCAAAACTTGGGTTTTTGAGGCTGATTGAGTCCCTTTGACCGTAATCCGTTGGTCAACACCGTTATTTAGTGTTTCGTTTTGTTTTTAGTTAAGGACATAACGGTCATTTCATATATTTAGAATATTCATTGGTTTGTTACATACTTTGGTCTTTGTTAAATATTTGGTTTAATCTCATGTAGGAAAAGTGACAAGTTTGTAATCTGTTTACTGACAATGGAGTTTTTTAAGTGAGCATAGCAGTTTTAAAAATAATTTAACAAAATATGTACTTAGAAAAATATTTATAAAAAGGAAGTTTTTTCTATTACTCTATCCAAATACATACGTTTATCAAATGTCACCACATATATGAATACAAAACTCTAATATTAGGAACTTAAATCATCATATTACTCTTTTGAAATAGATGGAAGCTAAATTTGCAATACAGTTTATATACCACCAAATGTTGTTTGCTTAATTCCTTTTAAACATATGCTAGTTTTCTGATGTTAGAAGTTCAATTGCTTAAAACATTTATATGCGGGAAAAACATTTCACAGGCTGCTTGTTGTTAATACAAATAAACCGTAAAAATGTTTATTAATATTTAGCGATCTCTTTGTGTTTTGTTGATAAAAAATATAATGTCATCATAAGTAAAATTATAATGATACATTTTATTTTTGTAAAACATTTACATATAGTCATTTAATACAAATTGTTGTAATAAATCATTTGTTGTAATAGTTTATTAGGATGGGTAAAAACCACAACCCATGACCCATGGTATTAACCTATGATCCATTTGACTAGATGCATTGCATCTATTAGATACATTGTATCTAATGAAATACCCATAGACCAACCCATAACCCATGACCCATGACCAATAACCAAAAAACCCATGGGCAAATAGGAGCGTCCCACGGATCCCTGGTGTTACACTAGGCGGATCCCAAGGGAGGGATCCGTGGGATCAATGGAACGTTGCAAGTTTTGCCTATAAGCAGAGAGCCATTTCTTCATTTCTCTTCACCCTCTTCTTACTAACTCTCTCATATATTCTTACACTCTTCTAACAAAAGATCACTTGATTTAGAGAGTTGTTCTTCTTTCCATTGTGATTCTCATATAGGTCCTTCTCTAAGGCGAGATCACGAGCTTTCTACAAGTCATCCAAGCAAGGGGTCCTTGATTGATTTGTTCCTTCACAAGATTTATGTAGCAAAGATCTAGTACTTGATATTTCACATAGTTGTTGTGTAATAGTCGTGTTGGTTTGGTCTTCCGTGTTACGGACTCGGTATTTAGCTTTGTCTTAGAAAAAGGTGTAAGCAACGTTGTGAAGGCTTCTCCGCCAAGTTGAAGGAGTTTGTTGACATAGTGTTTGAACTCTCGAGTAGATGACTCGGGGGTGGAGTAGGCGAGGAAGGTGTCCTGTGGCGAACCACTATAAATCGGTTGTGTCATTTCTATCCCTTACTTTACTTTCTTACTTGCATTACTCTTAGATCTATACTTTATCTTCATCCATACGATTTCACATAACATCGAATTTAAAGTTTTTAGAAACTAACTTAAAAGCGGCAAAACTATTCAACCTCCCTTCTAGTTTTCCACAATTGGCATCAAGAGCTAAGTTTATAAAAGTTTTAAAGTAAACCGTATTTTAAAAACTTTTAAATCACTATGGGTTCTGAAAATTACAAGGAAGGGCAATCCATGCAACGACCTCCACTACTTGAAACTAATGGTTTTATATATTTGAAAAATAGATTCGAAACGTATGTGAAGTCTAAAGATATTGATCTTTGGTACATCATTGTTGAAGGCGATTTTGAAGCCACTGCAAAAGATGAAGATGGAATTTTAGTTAACATACCTATGATAAACTCACCGATGAAATTAAGAAAAAGCTTTCCAAAAATAGTGAAGCTAAAATGGTCTTATATAATGCTTTACCCAAAAAGGAATTCGAAAGAATCTCCATGCTTAAAACCTCTAAAGAAGTTTGGAATTCTTTGGTTGTAACTCATCAAGGTAACCAACAAGTGAAAAATAATAAAATAGATTTATTTGTTCAACAATATGAACAATTTTCAATATCGGATGAGGAAACTATAGATCATTCTTTTGCTAACTTTAATACTATAATTACATATTTACAAGCACTTGATGAATCTTTCTCTAGCCGTAACCATGTTAGGAAATATCTAAGGGCACTTCCATCCAAGTGGAGATCTAAGGTGACGGCAATCAAAGAGTCGAAAGATTTGACAATCCTCACCCTTGATGAACTCATAGGCAACTTAAAAGTCTATGAGCTTGTCCTTGCTAAAGATTCCGAAGCTTCAAAAGTGAAAGAGAAGCACAAATCTCTTGCCCTTAAAGCCAAGAAGGTCTCAAGCGATGAATAAGACTCCTCTTCGGATAGTGATGACGAGGTGTATGCCATGGCGGTAAGGAACTTCAAAAAGTTCTTTAGAAGGAAGGGAAGATACGTCAAACAACCGTATGACGACAAGAAAAGATTCCGGAAAAGCAAAGAGGACGAGAAGCCAAGGGATGATCGCCCTTGCTTTAAATGTGGGGACCCAAACCACTTTATTAGTAAGTGTCCCAAACGCGATGATCAAAAGGCATTCGTGAGTGGTTTGTGGGGAATGAGCGAGGAGGAGGACGAAGAAATTTGTCTCATGGCAAATGACGAGGTATGTCACGAATACTATAGTAGCTCATCTTTAGATGATGATTCATTACATAAAGAATATGATAAACTTTGCAAAATTAGCTTAAAAGTAATCAACAAAAATAAGTTTTTGGAAAATCAAAATCAATGTTTAGAAAAGGAAGTCATAGATCTAAAGGCAAAATTAAAACGTCTAGAAAAAGGGAAGATAGCAAGTGGCGAATGTGAACTTTGCGTTCAACTTCAAACACTAGTTGATCATCTAGACTCTAAGATTGCTAGAATGAACACTAAAACCTTAGATATGATATTGGATAGTGTTAAAACAGGAAATAATAAAAAAGGTCTAGGTTTTCAGGAACTTAATGCATCAACTAGTGAAAACAAAGAAACACAATTCGTAAATGCACTAGAAAAACAAACCACTGTAGTCACGGATCCCACGGATCCCACAAACACGGAACCGGCTAGTGTACAGCCAGGGATCCGTGGGTCTGCTAAAGCAAACAGTGGTAATAATGTAGCTTCCTCTTTTAGAAATGATTTTGTTATTGTTAATAAGAAGAAACCAACTCATGTTACCATAAGACAACCACCTCCAAGACATAATCAAAGCTTTATAAGAAACAAAGGTCCATCACTTTCAAAACCAAACACATCTAGGAGACCTAATAATGTTTATCCAAGAACTAACCATCAAATGGGATGGAATCCAAATATGCAAAATGGTTTTCCATTTCAAAACTTTGCACCATGGAACGCATATTCACCTTATGCATACATGTCTAACATGAATGGAAAGTTTAACACTAATGGACCCATGAACAAATGGGGACCAAACTTTCGAGTTAATTATTTTCTTAGGTGTGCTTAAAGGTCGACTTAGATCCAGATGAGTGGATCAAGGATAGCGGGTGCACGAGGCACATGATCGGCAATAAAGATTTTGATACGCTTACACAGCGCGTTCAGGGTCAAAGGAACTTCCTTTTCGTCGAGCAAGTTTTTCAACACCCTAGGCAGTGAACCTAATCGTTGTAGTGTAGTATTAGGGTAAGCTAAGGGAATTGATATCGTTCTCTAGGGGAATAGGAATGCTAGTGAGAAGTTACTAAGCTAAGGTTGGGGTTGAGGAAGATTATTTTTTTATCTTTTATGTTTTTAGGAAATGGAAAGGTACGAATCTCGGGGTTTGGATTTGGGGTTGGTATTTCTCCGATTACTTCTACTTTCTAATTATCTAAGCTAAGGTGAGGTAGTCTATGTCTATTGTTGTGTGCTCGTATGATAGTTAAAAATGTATTTGCTTAGGCTTTATTACTCCCTAGTTATCTCCTATTGATGGTTGAATTGTCACGTCATTATTCTTAATCGTGTTGTGTTTCTAAGGTCGTAGGGTATGCGTTTATCCCTAACCCTTTGAAGCTACCAAAGGTTAATGACTACAAAATCTCTAGGATTTATAAACTTTAACTCTAAGGTATTCTTTGGATGTGTAGCCTACAATTACTCTAGTTGATTATAAACTAAGGTTCAACAAAGATTAATCAAGCATTACTAGCACAACGAATGACCTATCGCAATACTAGATCAATCACGATTAAGATAAGAGACAACCAATCAATATTCAATAACTAAGTTTCATATTACCTAGGAAAACACACAAGTAAATTAGTCGGACATGGGAACATGCAAGCATACACACAATCAATTGAAGACATAATTAAATTAATGAAGTAAAACACTTATCTTGATGTAAGATAGGGTATGGAACCTAAAATCTTGTACAAGACGACTTTGGTTGGTTTAGGTTTTACTCCAAAAGACTACACACTGAAAACCGAAAAATTCGGATTTATATACAAGATTACAAATGCGACGGCGTCACCCTTTAATTTGTGGCGCCGTCGGGTCGCCGTTATTAGGGTTTCGTCTTGGCCACGTTAGCATTGCGACGGCGTCACCTTATACTTGTGACGCCGTCCTCTTCAGTATCTGACGTCGTTTGGATCAAATCTAGGTCGTCTGAGCTGCGACACCCTACTCTTTTAAAACCCGAAGCCGTCACTTGTAAATGAGTAATTTGGCTACTGAGTCGTCACAAAACTTGTCCGACGGCGTCTCTAGTAGAACCTGACGCCGTCCCAATTAGAACCTGACGTCGTCCCCTTTAGTTCCAGCAGCCTGAGTGTCCCAATTAGAACCTGACGCCGTCCCCTTTAGCCGAATGACCCATTTGATGTTTGATCTACTATTAAGATTGTGCATTGCTATTTGAGTGTGTTAAACCAACAATGAAGTTCATGCAGTTGAACTTGTGCACCCATGGAGACGGCAAGAACATGTTTCCACTTTTTTGTCGCTGATTTATGATAATGATGGATCATGCAATTAGCTCGATCCTAAAGGAGGTTAGGAGCTTGATCTCTATGTTTCTTTTGGTGATTCGACTTGTTGCAAACTATAAATACGGATTGTTAAAACATGATCATATATGGAAGAACGGATAAATGTACAAAAGTGGTGCACAAAATTGAGGTCCATATAAGAGTCGGGTCAAAGGGAAACCGAGTCTATTTTTTTCTAAAAGGAATTATGGATGACCAGGCACGATTCAAGATCCAACGACTGTTTCTTATTCTTACAAGTTCTTGATCCAACGATCGTTTCTTAATGCTGCAAAAACCTTGAGTGTATTAGATCAATTGCACAAAGCTTTAAATATATATCGTAAACAATGAGTGCTCCTTACTGTTTCTAGTAAGGATAAAAACACCCCAAATGCGAGATTGCAATTGCCATAGTCAGTATCAAAAATCATGGTTAAATACTCACGACACCACAATGCAACTTGCAACAAAGAAATAAGCAATACTCAACAACCAAACTATTTCATCATCTTAAACACACATCCAATGTCAAGTTTCCATATCACCTTTTGAAGACCGCTCTACCGAATACCCCACGGAGAAACAAAATCATGAACAAAATACAAGTAAGCCGTAACTTAAACGAGACAACATCAAACAAAACTCATGAATCCAACTCTCGTCAAATCACATAATATCACCACATCCAACTTAGGAACTACACATATTCATATTCAAGATGAATAAATAAACTAAAACATCATATTCAAGATGAGGTATATAACTAACACTAACAACAACAATAACAACAACCTTGAAATTTTCATAAACCATTTTTACCTGGAACATTTCAGTAAAATCCAACAAATACGTGAAATTTTAACACGTGGTAGAAGATAATTAATATTTAATTACGGATATAAAGATGTAATGTCTCTTGAAATTTTCATATGGTGCTGTTATGATCCTAAAGGAGGTTAGGAGCTCGGTGTCTGTTTTTGTTGGTGATTGGACTGCTTGTTCCAAACTGTAAATACAGATTATTGAAACATGATCATATATGCATGTGATGTCTAATGTAGCTGAATGGTAGGATGATCTGAAAGTAAAGTGCTCAAACAAGAATCTATGCAGTTTCTCTGGTATCGTGAACCTGAAATTTGTTTTTACTACATAAACACTATTCTGTATGAAATTAAAAACGCAAATCAATTGCACAACAGCCATTAAAGCTCAATTTGACATAGATCAATGGATTCAGTAAGACAGTGTTTGATCATATGTTATCAAAAGATTCAGCATAAAATATTTTGTTTTTGTGTTGTAAAAACGTTTATTTGTTTCATCTTTAAAATTTCCAATTTTTGAAAAGCAAAATTTTACTGAAACTAAAAAGCAATATATACAAACACAAACATCAAGACGATCTTCTTTTTTTCATAGCAACATTTACTCGCGAATTAGGTCAATAAATAGCAACGTAGTTTCTCCAATGTACTATATAAGTACGTGAACTTAAAATTGTTTCACTTTTTGTTATAATCTTTCGAATTTTGTTATAATATGCAAACACAATACTTTTTTTATCAGGAACATTTCTGTAAAATCCAACCATTACATGAAATTTTAACACGTGGTAGAAGATAATTAATATTTGATTACGGATATAAAGACGTAATGTCTCTTACTAGAATAATCCTAAGGTGATTGTTATGAGAAATTGTTTGGAGCTTGCAATCCCACATAGATCAAAAAACAAATATATTGCTTACTTATATACTCTCATGAGCATAGGTTGTCAAATTAGTATTAGTATTGTGTTGTTGGACTATCATGTAAGATATGCTCTCTTAGCATTTTATTATACATGATAGGCTAATAATTCATACACAGTATTTAATTTTTTGTAAATCACTTAAATTGTATTTAAATTTTTATACATTACTTAATTAATTTTTTGTAAATCACTTAAATTGTATTTAAATTTTTATACATTACTTAATTTTTTCTCATTTTGAAGGTTTATGGGCATGTATTTAAGAGCGTAATCTACTCTTATTATCAATTATCAAACAATTTACTAATTATTTTAAATTTTCATTTTTATCCTTTTACTTTTGCACAATTTAACTATTAGCTACTTTATTTATATATGTTATTTTTTCATATTAAAGTAGTATTTAAATTATCTTATTTAATTGGATTATTCCATAAGCTTATAACCTGCTTTTTTGGCTTATTACAAGTTTGTCAAATTAGTTTCGTGATCTTACACAAAGCTTGTGATTTTGCATAAATTCCAATAAACACATAAGATGACCAAATAAGCTAATTTGAACATATCTTAATAATTGCAATGCGTGAGCAATAAAATTCTTGTTTTTCTCAATTTTGTAGGTGTATGAGATCTAGTGGGAAGAATAATTTAAATGAGAATAGTGAGAAAAAATTCTAGCCACAAAATTTAAATAAGAAAATAGAAATAGTTGGGAGATGCATCTATTTTTGTGAATGCATCTAAAATTGATGGTTGCGGTTCATTCTCATTCTTCTCATCTTTATTATATTTGTCATTTGATCAACTGATCCTCACTCTAATGTATTAAGTGTTCTAATTTTATGTAATTATCATGATCAGATTTTCTCATTTCAAGTTTTAAGAGATGGTATAGGGTCAAAATAAAAAGACAAATGTTCGTAAAATGCATAAACAATATACATTTCGTACAAAATTCTCAAAATTGTATAAGACATGGGGCATTGGTGGATATAAAAAGTTGTTAAGGAAGCTTTAGTAGAAGTGTATGGTTTTGATGAAAAGATTTGAGAAAAAGTGGTTTACATATTAAAATTTTGTAAATCGATATTTGTGCATCAAAATTTTGTTTTTGTGCCTCCAACTTTTTTAAGTATTTGCACCAAAATTTCAGTGTTCATAGATATAAGAAATGATGCATGTGATGTTTCTAATTTGAGAGTTTAAACTGAAATCCATGCTTCCAAGGTAGCTGAATGGTAGGACTATATAAAAGGGAAGTGCTCAAACAAGAATCCATGGAGTTTCATTGGGTTTGGTTCTTTTCGGCTACAAGACTCGTATGACGAACCTGAAATCCATATTTACTACATAAACACTTTTTCTATGGGTAATTAATAAACCGTTTGGTTAAGAACGCAAATCAAGTGCACTTACAGCCATTAGAGTCCAATTTGACATAGATCAATGGACCAACTACATTGTTTTGTCGTGTTTTGTTTCATTAAATTGGATATACTTGCATATTAATCACACGAGTACATGACCATCTTAAAAGAGATAGACAATTGATTGATTATTTGTTATCATAAGATTCACTTTAAAAAAATTTGTTTTTTCTATTGTAAAATCGTTTATTTGTTTCATCTTGAAACTAAAAACCAAAAATACAAATACAAACATCAAGAGGAATACAATTTCTTTCATAATAATATTTATTCGCGATTTAAGTAAAAAAAATAGCATCGGTGTCTCTCCAATGTCATATAAGTACGTGATCTAAAATTATCTCACTTTTTGTTATGATCTTTCAAATTTTGTTCAATATGCAACATAATACTTTTTTACCTAGAACATTTACGTAAAATCCAACAAATACGTGAAACTCTAACACATGGCAGAAGATATTTAATAATTGATTGCGGATATAAAAATGGAACGTCTCTTGCTAGAATAATAGTATCGTGACTATTATGAGAAATTGTTTCATGTTTGTTATGCCACATAGATCAAATAACACATATTGCTTACTTATATACTCTCATGAGTATGGATTGTTAAATTAGTATTAGCTTTGTGTTGTTGGACTATCATGTTGGAAATGCTAAATTAGCATGTCAACAACATGGTTGTCAAATAAATCATACATGTATTTAATTTTTTATACATCACTTAAATTTTTTGATTTTGAAGGTTTATGAGCATGTATTTTTATACATCAATTAAATTTTCTCTTTTTGAAGGTTTATGAGCATGTATGTGATATTCGAATAATTCATACAAGTATTTAATTTTTTATACATCACTTAAATTTTCTCATTTAGAAGGTTTATGAGCATGTATTAAAGGTGCATCTTTAATTTTCTCAATTTTCTAAGTTTATGTTAGTAACATGATCAAATTTTATCTTTTGAAGTTTTAAGAGTATGGTGCAGGATTACAATAAAAAGACAAATATTCGTAAGATGCGTAAAATAAATTTGAAAATGAATTTCTTAAAAATACTCAAAATTGTATAAGATAAGGGGCATTTGTGGATATAAAAAGTTGTGAAGAAAGTTTTCTCTAGAAGTGTATAGTTGTGATGAAAAGATTTGTGAAAAAATGGTTTACGTATTAGAATTTTATAAATCGATATTTTGTGCAACAAAAATTCGTTTCTGCAGTATCTACATTAAAATTTCAATAGATATAGGAAATGGTAGGAGAATCTAAAAGTAAATTGCTCAAACAAGAATCTATGGTGTTTCATTGGGTTTGGTTCTTTGCGGCTACAAGTCTCGTTCTCCGAGCTTGAAATTTATTTTTACTACATAAACACTTTTTTGTATGAAATTGATAAACCATTTGGTTAAAAACGCAAATCAATTGCACTTACAAAGTTACAACCATTAGAGTCCAATTTGACATAGATTAATTGACCAACTACATTGTTTTGTCATGTTTTGTTTCATTAAATTGGAGATACTTGCATTTGCTTTTTCTCATTGTAAAATCTTTCATTTGTTTCATTTGAAAATTTTCAACTTTTGAAAAGAAAATTTTATTGAAACTACAAAACCAAAAATACAAATACAAACATCTAGGCGGTGTTTATTTCTTTCATAAGAACATTTATTCGTGGTTTTGGTCAATAAATAGCGACGTATATTCTCCGATGTACCATATAAGTACGTGAACTTAAACTTGTATCACTTTTTGTTATGATCTTTTAAATTTTGGTTCAATATGCAAACACAATACTTTTTTACTTGAAAGATTTCCGTAAAATCCAACAAACGCGTGAATTTTAACACGTGGTAGAAGATAATTAATATTTGATTACGGATATGATGATGTAATGTCGCTTGCTAGAACACTCGTATGGTGACTGTTATGAGAAATTGTTTCAAGCTTGCTATCCCACATAGATCAAAGAACACATATATGGCTTACTTATATACTCTCATGTGTATGTATTGTCAAATAAGTATTAGTATTGTGTTGTTTGGACTATCATGTTAATTTATACGAAACTAGCATATGTCAAGCTGATAGTTTAGATAATTCATACACGTATGTTATTTTTTATACATCAGTCAAATTCTATCATTTTGAAGGTTTATGGGCATGTATTTAGGAGTAATTTTTCTCAATTTTCAATGTTTATGAGCATGTAGTGTAAAGTGTATACACATTAATTAATGTAACAAGTGTTCTAGTTTATGTTAGTAACATGATCAAATTTTCTCATTTGAAGTTTTATCAGTATGGTGTAGGGTTAAAAAATCCAACAAATATGTGAAATTTTAAAACGAGATAGAAGATAATTAATATTTAATTATGAATATGCATTACCCCAACTATGTCTAGTAAACAACATACTGACTTCCCTTAAGTTGATACTTAAACAGTTAAACATAAGAAATGAACATAACAACAGAACCACCTAGTATCTTACAGCCAATTTTGATTCAAAAAGATTTTTAGCAATAGTTGTACAAAAGTGGTGACAGAACTGGTCGGGGTCCAATATAAGAGTCGATCAAAGGGAAACCAAGATTATTAATTATGCATGGAATTGCAGACGACCATGCACGATTCAAGTCCAATTTCCAAGTTTAGCATGTTACAACCCATGGCATCAAGACATTATTCTTACATGCTCTCTATCCAATGACTGATTCTAATGTTGCAAAAACCTTGAGTGTATTAGATCAATTGCACCAAGCTTTAAATATATATTGTAAACTATCAGTGTTCCTAACTATTTCTAGTAAGGATAAAAACACACCAAATGCCAAGTTGCAATAGCCATAGTCAGTATCAAAAATCATGGTTGAATACACACGACACCACAATGCAACTTACAACAAAGAAATAAGCAATACTCAAGAACCGATCTATTTCATCATCTTAAACACACATCCAATGTCAAGTTTCCATATCACCTTTTGAAGATCGCTCTACCAAATAACCCATGGAAAAACAAAATCATGAACCAAACACAAATAAGCCGTAACTTAAAGGAGACAACAGCAAACAAAACTCATGAATTCGACTCTCATCAAATCACACTTATCACCACATCAAACTTAGGAACTACATATTCATTTGAGATCAATAAATAAACTAAAACATCATATTCTAGATAAAGTATGTAATTAACACTAGCAACAACAACCTTGAAAATCTCATAAACCTTTTTTACCTGTGGTAGAAGATAATTAATATTTGATTACAAATATAAAGATGTAGTAATGTCTCTTGCTAGAACAATCATATGGTGATTGTTATGAGAAATTGCTTCAATTTTGCTACCCCACATAGATCAAGGAACACATATATTGTGTACTTATATACTCTCATGTGTATAGATTGCCAAATTAGTATTAGTATTGTGTTGTGTGTATGACATGTTCAATATGCTGGTGCTAGTATAGCATGTTGAATTTGTTCAGCCCATCAATTCATACACGTATTGCCTTTCTAAAAAAAATCATACACGTATTAGATTTTTTATACATCATTTAGATTTTCTTATTTTGAAGAATTATGAGCATGTATTCAAGAGTGTAATTTTTCTCAATTTTCAAGGTTTATGAGCATGTATTAAGTGTTCTAGTTTTATGTTAGTAACATGATCAAATTCTCATTTGAAGTTTATGAGTATCGTGTAAGGTTAAAATAAAAAGACAATTATTTGTGAAAAGCGTAAAAATAATTTTTTTTAAAAGACATCTTACACAATTCTCTAAAAATTCTATAAGACCGGGGGAATGGATATAAAAAAGTTGTAAAGAAAAGTGTATAGTTGTAAATCGACATTAAGATTTTGTAATTTTGTAAGATGGCCATTTTGTGCCTCAAAAATTCATTTGTGCATCCGACTTCTTTTTAGTATCTGCATCAAAATTTTATTGTGAATAACATATATAAAATTAAATTTTTTGGGGTGAATTAAAATTTTGTGCATCACATTTGACTTCCAAACAAAATGCACTGCTCGCGAGTAGGCCGTCCAGGTCACACACTCGCACATCATAGCAGTTTCAAACAAATATACGTTAAATATAGAGGTTTGGGCCAATACATTCCAATCAACCTATGATGCCTTTTGCCTTTAAAAATAAGTAAATAGCTTATGAAGGATTTTTTTTATTTTTTTATTTTTCCCCCCAAATACCCATTAATTGACCAATTTCATAAAATGTTGGCATTGCCACCTCTAGCTGAATGTTTAACTCATGCGCATTAACAGAGCTGCATATGAAATAAACCAAGTTCAGCTTAAACACGCTTGAAGGAGCTTTAATAACCCAATAAGCACAACAGTTAGTAGCCCTGATCACTACGTATACTAACAAGCTAGTTGTGACCTCAAAACCGACCACTGAAACATTTGATGCAGCACCACCTACAGCTAAGACCAAAACATGGTTTCTAAACACACATACATAAATAAATCTGATCTATGAGAACAATCACAAACAGCAACCAATAAACACTGGAAAATTACCGCTACTGCCATTTCGATAACTGAAGTAAACATAAGCAAACCACAAGTAAGCAAAAGCGTAATACTGTATTCCCTCTTTAATCTCAACTCATTTTCGTACACAGAGTTCATTACACAAAATTAAAACAGTAAACAAAAGTTTTCAGCTTGTTGATATCTGAATAAAGTAAACTACGCATATTATTCAATAGGAAACATAATAATGAAACGGAAATAATAATCTTCAATACCGAACATGGTGCTCACTGCTTAATAAGCAGAGTACTTCTCAGCATCTCCGGGCCACAATTTCTTGTAAGCTGAAATAAGCGAAGTAATAACTGCTGTAAGAGCAAGTGCCAGATGCTCCGAGCTGCTAGTCTTGACCGTGATCTGACCACTCATCTTGTTATTGATACCCGCTCGAACCGCAACTTTGGAATTACGCCCAGCAGAAAACTGAGCCAAACTGTTAAAACCCAACGCCAAATCCCCTCTCCATTTAATAATCGATAATCCTAAAGTCGACTGAACTTGACCAATTGGGTAATCGAGCTCCCATCGCTGAATCTCGATATTTGCTCCGTAAGCAGAATCAGTTTGAAAACTAACCGTACCCGCACTCCCGATGATCGAGTACTGTCTCCCGAGTGTAATCTGATCCTCAACTTTGAAACCCGTAACCACATTCTCACCTAGAAACGTGACCGACATGCCTGCAGCGGTTTTGTTTCTCTTCAAATTCTTGAACTTGGTTTCGCCTCTGACGATGTAAGCAAGCTGTTTACCGATTGGTTGAATATCGAAACCCGCCATTGTTGAAGCTTTATCCCCGTGTTTAGTGGCAATTGAGGAGTCCATGTTGATGCTGAAGTCTTTTTTATCTTTGGTGAGCTGAACAGAAACTGCAGTGGGAAACCGGTTGGCGATAGCAAGAGTTTGTTCGAGGTTGACCCGTCGTAACCATAATCATGGTCCCATCCGTGAGTATCGAGCACTGGTCAAGCTAAAAACTGTGAAGTTGGTTCTAAGAACCGGAATAGGTAGGCAGGATTATCACTGTCAAATCCTCGTTTTGGTGTGCCTGTCATTGAATATATTACTCTAAATTAAGTCGTAGAGATTAAGTTTTAAGGGGAGGTAAATTAGTTTCAATTTTTGAAGTTGTCTATATTACTCTAAACTATACCACATCACATAGTATTTCGATATTCATTTTCAACACTAATTTTCAACTAAGCTTAGACCATGTTTTCAACATTTAACATTCAATATTTTTCACTTTGACCATTTTTTCTTGATAAAAATGAGTACATGACAATCTTAAAAGAGTAAGACAATTGTTTGATCATATGTTAATCGTAAGATTCATCTTAAAACATTTTGTTTTTCTGTTGTAAAATTGTTTATTTGTTTCATCTCGAAAATTTTCAATTTTTTGGAAAGCAAAATACTATTAAAACAAAAAAAAACAAAAAATACAAATACGAACATCAAGACGATCTTAATTTCTTTCATAACAACGTTTATTCGCGATTTAGGTCAATAAATAGCAACGTTTTTTTCTCCAATATACCATATAAGTACGTGAACTAAAAATTGTATCACTTTTTGTTATGATCTTTAAAATGGAATATGTTTTAATATGCAAACACAATACTTTTTACCTAAAACATTTTCGTAAAATCCAACGAAAGCGGGAAATTTTATTACGTGGGAAGATGATAATTAATAGGGTAAATTGCAAATTTGGTTCATAAAGTAACACAAATACGCAAGGATCACACCGAGACAATTTTGTTGCAAAAAAAAAAAAAAAAAAAAACATTAATGTTTACGTTGTTTGCAAAAAAAGCCATCGAGAGCTACTTTTGCTAACTTCCGTTGTTTATCACGTTAAGTGCCTCATCAATGAGGGTATTATTGTCATTTCACATGCGTCTCACACTCTCCCGCCAAATATACTTCAAGGACAATATTTGCATTTAGGCCGTTAGAATAGGTTTAGGATAAACAAAATATTATGGTTCTAATTATGTCGTTAGAATAGGGAATGTAGTTAATTCAATAGAGTTGTAGTGACCATGGGAAATGTAGGAGTGTTTGGCATTGCAACTGTAGTAGCTCTTTCGTAGGAGTGTTTGGCATAGCAGATGTGTTGGTTCTGTTGAGACTGTAGGAGTGTTTGGCATAGCAGTTGTAGTAGCTCTTTCATCTTGATGTTTATAGTGTGTTAATTTAAGTGACTCTTAATGTTTGAATTTAAATGGTGGCATGTTTAATAGGTTATCAGGATGAAGTTGTGTTCAAAATATACAATAATGGATTATTTGATTTTACCTACCTCATACAATGAAAGTCAAACGGGTGTATTTAAAAGTAGACTAACACTATATTTGCCTACATAAAAGGTGTCATGAGTAAATTCTTCTACCAACTAGTATAGTGAAGTAAATACTCTTTCCAACTTGTCTCCCAATATAGATATGACACCCTTCAACTAAAAAATTAAAGAGAAACAATATGACTGGTAATGATACACGTAGGGTGTTGGATGACAAAGATGAATCAACTAAAATGAGATGCATTGGCTGTTATATGAAAGTTCAAAATATGGTGGTTTAACTTTTGAAGCAAGGCTACCTAGAGGAGAAAGTATGTGGTATTCATGTTGGAGGCATGCTTCCAAAGGCGAGGTGTTATTACAATTGGTGGTGCAATAGCTATAATTGGTGGTTTTGTAGGCTTAGGTGTTAAAATGAAAACATAACTAAATGGGGTGTTGCGATTGGGTAGTGGAGATGGAAGTGGGACAAGAACACCACCTAAAGATAAAAAAGAATAATGTATTTGAAATAGACGTTTGTATATCTCCCCAACCTAGGGAGAATAGTGAAGAAGAAGAAAGTGCATGAGCAAGTCAAGCAAAAAAGAAGCCAAGAAACTTCATTAAAAACAAGAACACAAGTGGATGAGTATGCGCTATTAGATATGTCTCATGTTCGGATTTGTATTAGTATAGTTGCAGTAATGCATATTTCCTATTAGATATGTCTCATGTTCATAGTATGAACATGAAGATACTATGTTTCCTATTTACATTGATCACTGGTACTGGATATAGCAGCAAAACAGGTAGAGATAGGTACCATTCAGGAGGTCAATTCATGTTATTTGCAGTAATGCATATTTTCAGCGTCCAAAGGATGGTTCACTACTATCACTACTCTGTTTTTGCATCACCTATATTAAGTCCTAATCCATTGTGTATTGTGGTTGGATTAATGCCATTTCATGTTTTGGTTTGTGTTTTATGGTTTGATTTATGTGATTTTCATGTTTATGTTTATGATACTAATCCAAGACACTAAAACAGTAAAAACATATTTGAACACATTATACAATGAAAATCGGATCAAACGACCCATTTCATTCATTAATCATAACCATATGTTTACAATTTTAGATAGGGAAACCACTACCCTATCTCGCATCTACATAAGGCTCGGAAACAACAACAAAATAACCCCAAGTCCTCAACCCCTACTTACTACTTAGTACCTACATTCATCATAAACAAAAGAAACCCATCCCAACCTCCATCAACAAACCCCTCACATAAACCTCTATCTTATCACACCCCAAATTTCTGTTTTGCGTGGAATGGAATTCGGGATTATTGTCATAGCATCACAATCACAGTTATATTGAACGACCTAAAGTGTCGTTTGGAAAATACATCGTTTGGTTTAATAAAATAATCGAGTTTACAAAGTAGGTCCCAAATGAAAACCAATTTGTGCGGAAATAAGTTTGTTACAATACAAACGATGTTTTAAAGTAAGTAAAACCCAGTGAGACGCTCGTCATCACGACTCCATGATGTGTCCCAATGCGTGCCATGAAGTGAATGCCTTAGATACCTGAGATTAAAACATGCTAAAAGTGTCAACACAAAGGTTGAGTGAGTTCATAGAGTTTGGTTTGAAATGTAAAGTCTTTCAAAATCGTTTATGCAGCAAAGGCCTTGAAAATCCACTCAGTTCCAAGTTCCGCCCATACAAAACTTGCAACCTGTGTGTTCACAACCCATTGCCAAAATGTGTATAGTTTATGTTCCAAACATATGATGTCAAATGAATTCACAATAGTACCTAACTCGACGTAGAACAATAGCACTTAATCCATAGCACATAAGCAATAGCACATAAGCAATAGCACCTAACTCAATGTATCAGGAGTCAACTGATATAGTACTTTATTCGACGTGTAACTATAGCACGCAAACATGAACAATTTATATAGTACAACATTCGGTTTTGAAATGATGTAATCGTGATAGGAGTTATCCTTAAGAATATAAAGTACTTGAGAAAAATATAGTTAAGCATGCATCTCCCCAAGCAGTTATGAAAACAAGTAAAAGCGGGGCTATGAAACTCACTTGGTAAACCGAGGCGATGATGTAGTGAGTACACCGAGGTATAATGTGAAACTTTAATCGGACCTATTACCAATGATATGATATGCAATGAGTTGCAATGTAATGTTATGCATGCACTTCGTATGTTATTTATACCATTTACGGGTTTTGAAAACATTACTCGTCGTCGAAAAATACTCTTTTGACGTCTAGACCAATCAAAATGACTTTACATGTTTTACGTCAAAATGTCATCCTACAATGGTTTTATAATGACTTTTGGTGAAATTACCATTTTCGTCGCAAAACAATGTCGTTGGAAAAATCATAAAATTAACAAAATGGCTCGGAAAAGTAGTTGTAAAGCGGTGTCGTCGATCGTTAGAGAACGAACTCGACGGTTTTGGAAAGTTTGTATCGATATCTAGAAGTTTCAGTTCAAGAGTTTTCGTCCAAAAGGTCTCGATCATAAAGATATTAAAGGTTAAAGTTGGTGATTTTTGCTAATTGTGTGCGTAAAATAAGTTTCGCCAATGTTTGAACATCCGTAATTAATTTACCATAACTCCGCTTGATGACGGCTTTTGTTTTGAAAAATATGGCGGTGAACTTGATTTTACTAGAAGACATTTTGTTCCAAAAGTTTCACAACCTTGTTAAAAACACCGCAAACATGAACGTTAAATTAATGGGATACTTGAATCGTAAAATAATATAGTTTTTCGAAATTAATATTTACGGCAACTTTATAAAAACGTGCATATATTTGTCGTTTCAAATCCGTTTTCACGTATAATATGTCCTTAGCTTCGTATCAAGTAAACTAATATATTTTTGATAAGTCGAAATAATTTGTGAAGCTTAAGGCTCGTTTTGACCGAACAATGTAAAACTGCATGCTGAATTTTCTGAAAAGTTACGTTTCGTCGTCAAACTTTAAAAATTCACCACGGCTTCGTTATAACTCCGTTTTATCCGTTCAAAAGGCCACGGATTCGTTTTAAAGTATATTTTCTAAATATCAAAGCCAAAATGTCGTACCAACTGTTGGTTTTCCAGAAATCGAATTAAGGACAGAACACAAAATATAGTTATCGAAAATAGTTTTCTCGGACAAAACCTATTCTAATCCCTTCAAATCAACTCCAAAACTAATCTAATCCTACCATACACCTTCTTAGGGTGTCATGGGTTCCTAATCACCATCAAGACCAAAGAATACCATGGGAGTAATTATAGGATGACCATATATTTATATAACTCAATAATCATGAAATAAATGGTATAAATCACATAACATGCATAAAAGCTCCAAAAATGAAAAGAAACTTATGAAAATGAAGAGGAAACATAAAAATGATAAAAACATACTTACTAGTGAAAGTGATGAGGTGAAAGTAACAAGGATTAGCCTAAATACTCTTGGTTTTTATTTCAAAACCTAATATAGAGTATAAACTAGATTGTTAATGACTTGAACTTGAAAAAAAAGATGATGATCCCTTTTGGCTTGATGAAGAACCGGTTAGAGGGAAGGAAAAAGAGAGGAGAAAGTTTTCTACTTGACTTGAAATTATTAAAATGAATGAATGTGTTGAAAATTGGCAACTTGGAGTATACATATATGAAATCAAAGACAAATTTTCATCTAAACATTAATGGCTACCCCATAGGACCGGTTTTCATGGGATATTTGTCAACAAATATAATTTTTTTTTTTTTTTTTTATCTTGTGTAGTTGTTACAAGAATTGTGTAGATATTTAATAAAAATGTATAAGTAAAAGGTGTAGTTAAATGTAACTTTTTTGTACAAGTAAGTTTTTAATAGGTCAAAATAGAATGTAATGAGATAATAAAAATTGTAAAAATACATTCCTTGTAAAATCGGGTGATAAAATAATTATCGTACAATTTTTAAGAAAAACGACGTAATGATTTAACTTTAACGATTAATATCTGAAATAAATTTGAAACACTAGGAAAACTAAAATATAGTTTTATGAACTAAATGTAAGTTTAAAAATATCTCGGGATCATTTTTGAAAGTAACAGGTTAAATATACAAAATAATAACTCACGCGATAAAGTTTATTAAATATAAAAATTACGTTGAAGGTGAAATGAAATGTCGTGAATGTACTAATGAGATGCACATGATGTCAATGAAATGTAGACTAATCATAGTCCATGAAATGTACGTGATGTCATGATCATGAATTCGCCGCTAAACCTCCAAGGTTACGCAATTTGAAACAAGTAAACCAAGTTTACTATAAATGTTGAAATAATGAGGCATAAATCGTGTCAAGAAATGACACGAAAGTACGGGTTGTCACATTCGCCCATCAAAAAGGAATTCACCACAATTCAATCGTTATTAGGTCTAACGGGTTTAGGGTTTGATGTGGCAAACTTTCCCATTCCCGAGCAAAACCCTCAAAAGACTTTTTGGTAACCGATTTTACTTAATCTCACAACTCATCAAACAAGAACTGTCATGAGATTAGGCTAAATCGGTTTAGGTAACAACTTGTTTCTAGCTCGATCTTTGCAACTCATCAAACAAGAGCATCACGCGGATCAAACTGAAACAAGTGGTTTGAAGAAAATTCTTTTGAAAGTTTGGCTCGATTACGGAATTGCTTACATATAAGCCTACTACTCCTTCATTGCATGATTCTTCTGAATTAGACATAGGTGATCGGGCTATGTATAATTTAGGAGTAACTATGCAATGCTTGGACTAATCGACTCATATGTTTCTTTGGTGTTGAGTCAATGATGTTAAAATTGTGATGAACATCGAGGAGAGAAGACATGGAGAAGTGTCGTTAAAATGATAGTTAAAGTAAAAGAATTAAAATCCTCGTAAATGATAACAAATCGGAAAGAAAATAAAGTACGATAGATAAGAATATTTTACAACGGGTAGTTTAGCAAAAGTAGTACATCTTAGGTTATAAAGATTCGGATACGATGAAAGACATAAACTTAGTACAACGTAATACAATAGGAGAACTAAGGCGCTAGTTTCGAACTTCTTCGGTCTTCCGTCGTTGATACCTTGACGAGTTCCTTCTAACATATATACATTCCCATGAGCACCTTCGACTTGTTGACCTTGTTTTTGAGGACATTGATTCCGATAGTGTCCTTGCTCCCCACATCCGAAGCATGTGACTACGGCTTTGCCCTTACAGGTCCTTAGCAAGGTGTCCTACTTTGTGACACTAAAGCATATACCACATGGACCATTATGATGTAGCGTGCATTGGCGGCATCGTGGTAAGTTTCTGCATAAGCTCTTCCTTGGTTGGTGCGAGCAACATAGACCACGACGGCTTCTTGTCTTCTATTATGTTGTTGGTGATGGTTAGTGTTATGGTTTTGGTTGTCGTTATCATAACTTTCCGGTCATTTTCCCATTTTCTTTTGTTGTTGTTGATTTGGTTATCGTCGTTGTTGTTGTTTTGGTTATTGTTGTAATTGGTGCGAGTTGTTGGGGTTGTTGTTGTTTTGGTTGGTGTTGGGGTACTTGCCTCTCTTCACTACCGGCCATGAGCTTTGAGTCAATCGAATAGCTTCCTCAATCGTTTATGGGTCGGAAGAAGTCACATCGCCTTGAATAATTTCGAAGTCCCCGATGAAAGCCTCTAGCAACTTCTCATTATCGAAACCATGGACGGGCATAACACACCAATTCTTGGAATCTCCGAATGTAAGTGTCAATATCGCACCCAATGGTTACTAATTCATAGAACTCCGTCTCCAACTTTTGATTTCCGTTCGAGGACAAAACTTCTTAGTCGCCAAACCCTTAAATTGCTCCCAAGTAAGCTTGAAAGCATTCTCCATCCCAATCGGTTGAGCATAAGAATTCCACCACGATAATGCTCCATCGAGTAATGTGCTCGTAGCAAATTTAACTTTACTATCATCCGGACGATTACATAGCAAAACACTCGATTCCAATTTTTCAAACCATCGAACCATTCTTTGTAGCTCCTCGGTACCTCTAAATTTCGTGGGCTCACCACTTTTGAAATCCTTGTACGAACATTTCTTAACTCCGGATCCTCCGGCATTTCCGATAGAGCAAGCAGAAGTCTTGCGGCTACAGACAGATAGTCATGGCCTCGGCAGCAGCAGCAGCCCACCGCTTCCGTTCAACTCTTAAAGCATTAGCAATGCTATCATTCACCAACCCGAATTCTTTGCTTGGGTCATTTCAACTGTAGCTTTCTTGATGCCATATCTTCTTCAAAACAAGAGGAAATGTGAGGCGTAGCAAAATCCGATATTAATAATAAGCGCCCAAAGAAATGTGATAAGAATGATAAGTTTGAGGTTATCTTTCAAAATGATCGACGGTTTCCTACGAAATGGGTTATGAGATGTCGTAAGTGCTTCAAATGTATGATGGTTTAGTAACTTAGTGTGTGAATAAAGTGTAACTCGACATGTTAGTGGTGAAACAAAGGAGTGAGAGCGACTTCGCCCTATTTAAAAGTTTATCTCGGCATTCGTCGTTATCGGTGACAAGTCGATTGATGTGGAAATTGTGATAGGGAATGACAAGGAATTCTCCACATTAGAGTATGAAGAAAGAATAATGGAATGGGCATTTAAGGACATCCATGTGACAATCGATGTGAAATGAAAGTGAATAACTCGAAAAATGTACGTAAAAACCGCATGTAAAGTGAACATGCACTTGTGATGAAATGATGAGATGCTATGATGATGTAGTTATAGTCTAGGGTCAATGATGCAACCTAGTTCTCTATAATCAAGCTCGATGCCAATCTGTCACACCCCAAATTTCTGTTTTGCGTGAATGGAATTCTCGGGATTGATTGTCATAGCATCACAATCACAGTTATATTGAACGACCTAAAGTGTCGTTTGGAAAATACATCGTTTGGTTTAATAAAATAATCGAGTTTACAAAGTAGGTCCCAAATGAAAACCAATTTGTGCGGAAATAAGTTTGTTACAATACAAACGATGTTTTAAAGTAAGTAAAACCCAGTGAGACGCGTCGTCATCACGACTCCATGATGTGTCCCAATGCGTGCCATGAAGTGAATGCCTTAGATACCTGAGATTAAAACATGCTAAAAGTGTCAACACAAAGGTTGAGTGAGTTCATAGAGTTTGGTTTGAAATGTAAAGTCTTTCAAAATCGTTTATGCAGCAAAGGCCTTGAAAATCCACTCAGTTCCAAGTTCCGCCCATACAAAACTTGCAACCTGTGTGTTCACAACCCATTGCCAAAATGTGTATAGTTTATGTTCCAAACATATGATGTCAAATGAATTCACAATAGTACCTAACTCGACGTAGAACAATAGCACTTAATCCATAGCACATAAGCAATAGCACATAAGCAATAGCACCTAACTCAATGTATCAGTAGTCAACTGATATAGTACTTTATTCGACGTGTAACTATAGCACGCAAACATGAACAATTTATATAGTACAACATTCGGTTTTGAAATGATGTAATCGTGATAGGAGTTATCCTTAAGAATATAAAGTACTTGAGAAAATATAGTTAAGCATGCATCTCCCCAAAGCAGTTATGAAAACAAGTAAAAGCGGGGCTATGAAACTCACTTGGTAAACCGAGGCGATGATGTAAGTGAGTACACCGAGGTATAATGTGAAACTTTAATCTGGACCTATTACCAATGATATGATATGCAATGAGTTGCAATGTAATGTTATGCATGCACTTCAGTATGTTATTTATACCATTTACGGGTTTTGAAAACATTACTCGTCGTCGAAAAATACTCTTTTGACGTCTAGACCAATCAAAAATGACTTTACATGTTTTTACGTCAAAATGTCATCCTACAATGGTTTTATAATGACTTTTGGTGAAATTACCATTTTTCGTCGCAAAACAATGTCGTTGGAAAAATCATAAAATTAACAAAAATGGCTCGGAAAAGTAGTTGTAAAGCGGTGTACGTCGATCGTTAGAGAACGAACTCGACGGTTTTGGAAAGTTTGTATCGATATCTAGAAG
This sequence comes from Chrysanthemum lavandulifolium, assembly GCA_022545495.1. Lineage (NCBI taxonomy): Eukaryota > Viridiplantae > Streptophyta > Magnoliopsida > Asterales > Asteraceae > Chrysanthemum > Chrysanthemum lavandulifolium. Next base: position 270,991,754 of record CM040241.1, read on the forward strand.
TTTCAGTTCAAGAGTTTTCGTCAAAAGGTCTCGATCATAAAGATATTAAAGGTTAAAGTTGGTGATTTTTGCTAATTGTGTGCGAGAAAATAAGTTTCGCCAATGTTTGAACATCCGTAATTAATTTACCATAACTCCGCTTGACAGACGGCTTTTGTTTTGAAAATATGGCGGTGAACTTGATTTACTAGAAGACATTTTGTTACAAAAGTTTCACAACCTTGTTAAAACAACCGCAAACATGAGCGTTACGACTAATGGGATACTTGAATCGTAAAAATAATATAGTTTTCGAAATTAATATTTACGGCAACTTTATAAAAACGTGCATATATTTGTCGTTTCAAATCCGCTTTCACATTATAATATGTCCTTAGTCGTATCAAGTAAACTAATATATTTTGATAAGTCGAAATAATTTGTGAAGCTTAAGGCTCGTTTTTGACCCGAACAATGTAAAAACTGCATGCTGAATTTTCTGAAAAAGTTACGTTTCGTCGTCAAACTTTAAAAATTCACCACGGCTTCGTTATAACTCCGTTTTTATCCGTTCAAAAGGCCACGGATTCGTTTTAAAGTATATTTTCTAAATATCAAAGCCAAAATGTCGTACCAACTGTTGGTTTTTCCAGAAATCCGAATTAAGGACAGAACACAAAATATAGTTATCGAAAATAGTTTTTCTCGGACAAAACCTATTCTAATCCCTTCAAATCAACTCCAAAACTAATCTAATCCTACCATACACCTTCTTAGGGTGTCATGGGTTCCTAATCACCATCAAGACCAAAGAATACCATGGGAGTAATTATAGGATGACCATATATTTATATAACTCAATAATCATGAAATAAATGGTATAAATCACATAACATGCATAAAAGCTCCAAAAATGAAAATAGTTTTTCTCGGACAAAACCTATTCTAATCCCTTCAAATCAACTCCAAAACTAATCTAATCCTACCATACACCTTCTTAGGGTGTCATGGGTTCCTAATCACCATCAAGACCAAAGAATACCATGGGAGTAATTATAGGATGACCATATATTTATATAACTCAATAATCATGAAATAAATGGTATAAATCACATAACATGCATAAAAGCTCCAAAAATGAAAAGAAACTTATGAAAATGAAGAGGAAACATAAAAATGATAAAAACATACTTACTAGTGAAAGTGATGAGGTGAAAGTGACAAGGATTAGCCTAAATACTCTTGGTTTTTATTTCAAAACCTAATATAGAGTATAAACTAGATTGTTAATGACTTGAACTTGAAAAAAAAGATGATGATCCCTTTTGGCTTGATGAAGAACCGGTTAGAGGGAAGGAAAAAGAGAGGAGAAAGTTTTCTACTTGACTTGAAATTATTAAAAATGAATGAATGTGTTGAAAATTGGCAACTTGGAGTATACATATATGAAATCAAAGACAAATTTTCATCTAAACATTAATGGCTACCCCCATAGGACCGGTTTTCATGGGATATTTGTCAACAAATATATTTTTTTTTTTTTTTTTTTTTTTTTTTATCTTGTGTAGTTGTTACAAGAATTGTGTAGATATTTAATAAAAATGTATAAGTAAAGGTGTAGTTAAATGTAACTTTTTGTACAAGTAAGTTTTTAATAGGTCAAAATAGAATGTAATGAGATAATAAAAATTGTAAAAATACATTCCTTGTAAAATCGGGTGATAAAATAATTATCGTACAATTTTTAAGAAAAACGACGTAATGATTTAACTTTAACGATTAATATACGAAATAAATTTGAAACACTAGGAAAACTAAAAATATAGTTTTTATGAACTAAATGTAAGTTTAAAAATATCTCGGGATCATTTTTGAAAGTAACGGGTTAAATATACAAAATAATAACTCACGCGATAAAGTTTATTAAATATAAAAAATTACGCGTTGAAGGTGAAATGAAATGTCGTGAATGTACTAATGAGATGCACATGATGTCAATGAAATGTAGACTAATCATAGTCCATGAAATGTACGTGATGTCATGATCATGAATTAGCCGCTAAACCTCCAAGGTTACGCGATTTGAAACAAGTAAACCAAGTTTACTATAAATGTTGAAATAATGAGGCATAAATCGTGTCAAGAAATGACCGAAAGTACGGGTTGTCACACTTACAGAGACTAAATCTTCTTAAGAATATTGTCGTGAATTTGTTTGACCATCCTCATCAACGCCTCGCCCTACGCAAATCAATAGTTTGGAGTCTCCTAAGCTTTTTCGTAATGTTCCTTGCATTTGTCGAATGTGAAAAGTTTGAAGTTCAACAATCACCGCCTACGATCGACCCTATCGGTAATCTTTTGGGACTTGTTCATCAAATCGTGTACTGCTTGCATGTCTTGAAGAATCTACTGTCTGTAATGGCCAAGCATAAATTCGATTAGCACAAAGGAGTTCTGAAAAGCGTGAGGTTAATATCACAATGAGACATGTTCATGGTTAAGGAAATGGGGAATTTGAGCTTATCTTAAGAGTGTGGTTGAGGAGTGTGTAGTGAGAAACAGGAGGTGTGTTTTGCAAGCTAAGCCATTAAAATAAAGTCATGCATTAGGAGCATAAATAGACATGTGAAGTAAATATGAACAATGAAATGAAAATAATACCTTTAGTGACGAGGCACTTAAAGAGAAAATAATGGAAGCTAGCAAAAGTAGCTCTCGATGGCTGTTTTGAGGAAAAAAACGTAAACATTAATGTTTTTGCAACAAAATCGTCTCGGTGTGATCCTTGCGTATTTGTGTTACTTTAGGCACCAAATTTGCAATTTACCCTAATCAATATTTGATTACGGATATAGAATTGTAATGCGGCTTGCTAGAACAATCGTGTGGTGACTATTATCAGAAATTGTTTCAAGTTAGCTATCCCACATAGATCAAATAACACAAATATTGTTTACTTATATACTCTCATGTGTATTAATAGTCAAATTATTATTAGTATTGTTTTTTGGACTATCATGCTGATTGATATCCTAAGCTAGCATTTCTAAATCCTGTGATTTTTAATAATTCATATATGTATTTAATTTTTTAAACATCACTTAAAATGTCTCATTTTGAAGGTTTATGAGCATGTATTTAAGAGCGTAATTATTCTCAATTTTCAAAGTTTATGAGCACAACTTCTCATTTGAAGTTTTATGAGTACATTGTGGGTAAAAAAAAATATTCATAAAAAGCGTAAAATAATTAAAATAATAATAATTCATACAAAATTCTCAAAAGCTTTATATAGGGTATATAAAAGTTTTGAAATAAGTTTTTAGAAGGTTATAGTTTTGATGAAAATTTAGTGAAAAAACGTTTACACATTAACATTTTGTAAATCAATATTTTGTGTATAAAAAGTCGTTTGTACATTCAACTTCTTTTTATTTGCATTAAAATTTCTTCGTGAACAAGATATATAAAATTAAAATTTTGTGAGTTGAAATTTTGCGCTCACATTTGACTTCCAAACAAAATGCATCACTCGTCTAGAGATCGTCACGGTCACACACTCACACATCATAGCAGTTTCAAGCAAATATTCGTTAAATATGGATATTAGGGTCAATACAGCTCGATCGACCGACGATACATTGTTCCTTTGAAACCAAGTAAATAGCTTATGTAGTTTCATTTTTATTTTTCCAAAATAACTCTTAATTGACCCATTTTATAAAATGGCGCCATTTCCACCAATAGCTGAATGTTTAACTCATACCCATTTAATCATGATTTAGGTTAATAAATAGCAATGTATTTTCACTAATGTATCATAGAAGTACTTGAACTAAAAATTGTTTCACTTTTTTGTTATGATTTTTCAAATCTTGTTTCAATGTGCAAACACAATACTTTTTACCGGAACATTTCCGTAAAATCAAACAAATACGTGCAATTGTATCACGTGATAGAAGATAATTAATATTTGATTACCTATATAAAATGTAATGTCTCTTGCTAGAGCAATCATATGATGAGCGCTATGTGAAATTGTTTTAAGTTAGCTATCCCATAGATTAAAGAAAATGTATATTGTTTAGTTATATACTCTTATGTGTATGGATTGTCAAATTAGTATTAGTATCGTGTTGTTGGACTATCATGTTGCACATGCTACACCACATGTAGGATGGTGATAGTCGACAATCCATACATGTCTCTAATTTTTATACATCATTTAATTTTTTCACTTTGGAGGTTTATATGTATTTATGAGCATGTTATTTAAAGTGAATACTCTTAATGTAATAAGTGTTCGAGTTTTATGTTAGTTACATGATCAAATTTTCTCATTTGAAGTTTTATGAGCATGGGTGGTTAAAATAAAAGACAAATATTTGTAAAAGCGTAAAAATAATATTAAAAATAAATAAATGTTCTTAGAAAGTTTTAAAAAAAGCGTAAGATTGGGGCATCGGTGGATAGAAACTCTATTAAGAAAGTTGTTCTAGAAGTGTTAGGTTTAATCAAAAAAAAAAAAAAAAAAAAAAAAAAAAGCTTTGCACATTAAAATTTTGTAGATTGAGATTTTGTCTATCAAAAATTTTTTTTTGAACCATGATTTCCGACCCTTTGACCGACTAATTCACGGGTTTGAACTCACCATCACACGAGACTCAAACAAGGTGTTCGTTTATGCATCCAACTCTTTTGATTATCTACATCCAAATTTCATTGTGAATAACATATATAAAATAGAAAATTTTGTGAATTAAAATATTGTGCATCACATTTAACTTCCAAACAAAATGCCTTTGCTCGCTTGTAGCCGTCGGTCACTCTCACATGTCGGAGTAGTTTCAAGCAAATATTAGTTGCATATAGAGGTTAGGGCGAATATAGCTCGATCACCGACGGTGCCTTTTACGGTTGAAATTAAGTAAAAAGCTTATGTAGTTTCATTTTTTGAATATTTCCAAAATACCCATTAATTGACCCATTTCATACAAGTAATATGTTGGCATTGCCACCTCTAATCGAATGTTTAACTCATACAAACTGCATATGACCGAGTTCGAGCTCAACTCACACATCTTCACCTAGGCTCAACTCAATTCAATAACACCACGAGCCTTAAATGATGTGAGCTAATATTCATATGCCCGAGTAGAGATCTTTAATAGCCCAATATAGTTCGGTTTAAACACGCTTGAAGGAGCTTTCATAACCCAATAAGCGCGACAATCAGTGGCCTTTACCTAACTACGGGTATGTTTGGCATGGAGCGGTGTGAAGCTTTTGGAGCGATGAGTGGTGAGCAATTAGCATTTTGATTTTTATTAGTCGTTTGGCAAAGGAGCGATGAGCGGTGAGTCGCAAAACTATTGCTTACTACTACGACTCACACTACCTTTGCCAAACACACCCACATCTACTAACAAGCTAGTTGTGACCTTAAGACCGACCAACTGAAACATTGGATGCGGCACCACCTCCAGCTAAGACCAAAACATGGTTTCTAATCACACATACATAAATAAATCTGATCTATGAGAAAATCACAAACAACAACCAATAAACACCGAAAAATTACCGCTCATGCCTTTTCGATAACTAAAGTAAACATAAGCAAACCACAAGTAAGCAAAAGCGTATCAGTATTCCTCTTCAATCTCAACTCATTTTCGTATACGAGTTCGTTACACAAAATTAAAACATAAACAAAAGTTTTCGGGTTGTTGATATCCGAATAAAGTAAACTACGCATATTATTCAATAGGAAACATAATAATGTAATGGAAATAATAATCTTCAATACGGACATGGTGCTCACCGCTTAATAAGCGAGTACTTCTCGACATCATTTGGCCACAATTTCTTGTAAGTGGTAGCGAAGGAATAATCTTTGTAAGAGCAAGTGCCAGATGCTCCGAGCTGCTAGTAAGGATAAAAACACACCAAATTCCAGATTGCAATTGCCATAGTTAGTATCAAAAATCATGGTGGAATACACACGACACCACAATGCAACTTACAACAAAGAAATAAGCAATACTTAACAACCAATCTATTTCATCATCGATCTTAATCACACATCCAATGTCAACATCATGAACCAAACACAAGTAACCCGTAACTTAAACGGCGAAGGGTGAATATTCCACAAAAGGTGTAGATTGGCGGAACACTCGACCGGGTGCCTTTTGGCACCAGCCATTGTCCACCCACAAGGAATAGCTCCGGAAACTCTCACGGCCTAGTGGGGCACCAAGCTGGAGTGAGCACGAGCCAAGACTCGGACCCGAGCTCTTATTCCACAAAGTCTCTCAGTGTGCCCATAGGTTTTGGAGGTGGGTACCTATATGTAGCAAATGCCAAGGATGTGACTTGAACTTGGGTCAATTGAATCAAGCACAAGTGCACTAACCATTGGACTAATGCTCCATTGGTGCGAAGGGTGAATATCGTAACAAACTTTCTCAAATTAACCAATATCGTAACATATATATTTTATTCTCAACATACGTAATATACTTTAAAATACTTACCAATATACATAATATCGACAGGTTACCACTTAAAAAAGTTACAGTAATGGTCCCTGTAATTTGCGTTGACTTTCACCGTTAGTCATTTGACTTTCATCTTTTATATCTGATTTTTACATGGTTTTACATACGTTTTTATACATGTTTTTATAAACATTTTTACACGTTTTATATACGCTTTTACGTTTTAATACACGTTTTTACACGTTTTACGCACGTTTTATGCACGGTTTTATATACGTTTTTTACATGTTTGTATATCGTTTTACGTTTTTATACATGTTTTTACACACGTTTTTATGCATGTTTTATACACGATTTTATATTCATTTTTTACACATTTTTACGTTTTTATATCGTTTTGCGTTTTATACACATTTTATATACATTTTTAGATATTTTATACACATATTTTACACGTTTTTATCGTTTTTACATGATTTTATGCACGTTTTTATACACGGTTTTATATACATTTTTTACACGATTTTATACACGTATTTATAAACGTGTATAAAAATGTTTATAAAAACGTGCATAAAATGTGTATAAAACATGTAAAGGACGTATATAAAAATGTGTGTAAAAAAGTGTATAAAAACATATATAAAAACGTGTGCAAAAAAGTGTGTAAAAAGGTGTATAAAAACATGTGTAAAAAAGCGTGTATAAAAATGTGCATAAAACATGTAAAAAACGTGTATAAAATTGTGTAAAAAATGTATATAAAACCGTATATAAAAACGTGCATAAAATCATGTAAAAACGTGTATAAAACGATATAAAACAGGTAAAAACTTATATTAAAATGTGTGTAAAAGCGTGTAGGAAGCGTATATAAAAGCGTGTAAAAAGCGTGTATAAAATGTGTAAAAGCGTTTACAAAAGCGTGTGTAAAACATGTATAAAAGCAGGGTCGTCCAAGTGAATTTTAGAGGCCTGTGCCAAAATAACAAAGCAAATCTTTGATATAATGTCTCTTATGGTTTGATGTCACTATAATATACCTACTAAGTAGATTAAAGCTCGTAAGTATAAAAAATGTAATATGTAATACATATATTAGAAAAGCTAATAGAGATTGCAAGATGTGTTAGAAGTAACCGAAAGTATTAAAAGGACCTTTTCAAATTTGTCAAGATTTATTATTCAAATTTGTCAAGATTTATTAGTGTGACTAGACTGCCTCTCAAATGTGTGATATTAGCTTTTATAAAATATTTCAAAAAAAATGGTTAAAACTGTCAATCTTATGAACTTGTTTGCAACTTATAGAAATAACAATAACTAGTTTGGCCAAAAAAGTAGAATACTATAAGCATAGAGGATAAAAAGTGTACATAACCTAAAGTCTATCATCTTCCTCCTAGCATCATAACATTTCCTTTGTTTCTGCCAATTTTCTTAAATCACATTAAACTGATTAAAACTACCTCATATTCGATAAGAATCAAGTCAATTATGTACCAAATCGTTTTATCAACAATTTGAAGCTAAAACTACATTAAAACAGCCTCGATCCTTCAAAAAAATTGGGGCCCTCCAAAAATCGGAGGCCTGAGCGGTTGAGCACCTTGCACATGCTCGAATCCAGCCCTATATAAAAAGCATGTAAACACGTATATAAAAACGTGTGTAAAAAACGTGTATAAAAATGTGCATAAAAACTTATATATGTTATGAATAATTATTTGTGGATGTCCATATAACTCATAAGAGGCCTATGGCCCATTAAATTAGCTATTTGGGTTTTACCCTAATATTCATCTATATATACCATTTGTATCTCCTACATTATTATCAATTGAAGAATACTTTTCATTCCGAGTTCACAACACGTTATCAGCACGCTCTTATGATGAAATTCACACTGCGTTACAACCGAGACAACAAGAAAGTTCGCTGATTGCAAGAGGAGCTTATGCGATTTTGATTTTGTTGGTCAACCAATCATTCTTAAGATAAGTTTTTCTCTCCATATTCTCTTATTAAGCAGCAGCCTACAGCCGTAAACTATATTGGATGAGTAAAAAGTATAGAATGGCTTAAAAATATTAGGAGATAATGATATTTATTTACTATTGTTTGTTGTGCATGAATTAAACATAAAAAAAAAAAAAAAAAAAAAAAAAAAAAAAAGCTACCATTAAATTTTTCTTTAAAAAAAAAAAAAAAAAAAAAAAAAAAAATCATCGATAGTATTTTTCTATAAGATCACGTACAATAAACACTACATATTTTCAGTTGTTTAAAAATCATAATATGAATCTTATGATTGGGCTTCATATAATTCTGGTATCTATTGAATGAGTTTTGTGATGTATGCTTAATTTCTTCACTAAATTAACCACTAATGTATATAAGATTTGTTGAATTGTATTTTATATAATTTTGAGGACATCTTTTAGTGTGATCCCGTTATCTTGACTTGGCTTATACGATTTAAAATTCGATATATCACCTATAAATCTTGATTGCTCCTATAAATCTTGATTGCTCTTGATATTCTCAATCTTTATGTGGCATTGATTTTGTGATAACTCTCCACCATGAAAAAAAAATATTGTTTAAGGCATATTATACGCATTAGGCTTGAGAGCATGAATATGTTAATTGATTTATTAATCTTAAACAATTCAAACAAATTACAGAAGCTTTGTTGATATTCATTGTAATCGTATTACTAGATTTTTACGGGTTACATAAGATGACTTAATTGACCTAAATTATGCTGTTAGTTTTGCCTTCTATAAATCTTATATTGATTCATGTTAAATGTAAGCCATTAAATTTTGATTTTTTTTGTTGATTTTCCACACAATAAAATAAACCATTGGAATAAGTTTGATTGACTTGACTAAAACCTTTTTGTCGTAGGTTCTCACCTCTTAAATTGTAGAGGATATCTTATAGAATTGGTTATGTAAGCTAACTCTAATTGCTATAGATTTATACTATGCTATATTATTTGATTTGTTTGTAAGAATAAAAGTATTTGTTAAATCTTTTATTTTGAAATAGATATTTTATCCTCGCGATTGTTACAAACTACAAAAGATAAGACATGATTATATTACCCCGTATTAAACTTTGACATCATGTACGTATTCACTTCGGTATGTTGTTAAATTACAAGCATTATTAATTTGAAGAAAGTGATCATATGCAAACCGTACGTGCATAATGTAGATTCAAACATTGTTTGATAGATATACCAATGATATTGTGATATATCTTCATTAATTAAGTTTGATTATAATTTAAACCTTGCCTTATGTGTTCGCTTATTAGTCAGGTAAATTAACTAAAGCATCTAGTATGTGTTTAATCTGCCTAAACTATTTTTATGTCTTACATTTTAATGTTTGTATGCTATATATGCATGTCTCATATAGTTGTGAGTCCCGACAAGATTACAACTTTGTGTTCTCATACACCTTAATTTGACATGGTATACACAAGTGTCACATAAACTTTGTATGTGACCCCCTAATAAATATGCGGTTTACTCATGTCGGATGATGAATACACTTATGATCATGTTTATTTATAGATTAAATTGTTCTTTGTCTTATTCATGTGGATGCTTTGTCGAAAAACGTTATACCAGGTATTTTATGTAAGTGAGTAATGCTTATGCTGTCTAGTATTTTTTTTGACGCTATATTGTTCCTTATCAAAACCCTTATTACTTGGTGATATAATCCTTTCATTTTAAAAGTATAGTCCCCATTTTCATTTAAAATGTCTTAAAATAATAGTCATCTTCTTGTGTCAACTAATTAAAAGAAAGTTTAATGGATAAAGATAATATTTTGATTGGTTGAAGAGTGTAGTGATCCTACTTTTCTTAAACTATGTGATTTATTTGTCATGTGACTTTATTTGTTTGCGTGTAAGACACTTGATTAATTAGTATAAATTATAGATTATTACTTGATAATGTTATAAGCTAATGTGAATATTATATTAATCTATGTGTGAAAGACATAAAAGAATTAATTGGAGAATGTGAGCTCTCCATATTATTCAACTTTATATATTAAAAAAATGTGCAACTGCAGCATGTGTGGTCATAAAGTATAAGTTTATGAGCCAAGATTATTGTAGTAATTGGCATGACCGGTTGGACCATCCCGAGTCAATGATGATGCGAAATGTATAGAAGAACCATAAGTTTCTTCAAAGATGGTTTTGATTCTTCTCAATGAAATGGAAGTTAATTGTTCATAAATCACCACCATATTAAGGTAAGGACTATACCTATAAGGTTTTGAAAAAATACAAAGGGGATGTATGTAGGCCTATACATCCGCCATGTGGATCATTTTGAGTTTTAAAATCGATGCATCGTCAAAATGATCATTAAAGACGCAACTTAAGGTTAGCGTGATGAATGGCTCGTCTTATAAAATGTGAGCATGGTTTTCCAAATTGTATCTTTGAAAATGGTGGTGAATACTTCCATATGTTGGGCAATTATTGGAATAAGTGTCGAACTTAAAAGTATCCCATGTTCGTACGCGAATTGCTTTTGTTGAAACGTTCATAAAACGTCTTCAGTTGATTGCAAAGCCACTAATTGTGAGAACAGTTGTTAGTTTATGGGGCATGTAATTTTAAATGATAAAATACGAATTCGCATCTTGCCAACAATTAATAATGAATTCTCCCTATTAGAATGGTTTCGGTCAAAAACCATATGTTTCCCATATAAAGTTTTACGTAAATGTGCGGAACTGATTGTAAATCCACCACAACGCACACAAGGGATGTTGAAGTTGATAATTCATTCGGGGAGAATGAGCGAGAAATATGGAATGAATTATGATATAAAATGTTGATCCTCACACTAATAAAATGAACTTAAAGTTCAAGGGACAGTTTACATTCCAGATCTAGTAGTTGCCAGGCAAGTTTTGTGACCTATATAAAGTGACTAGATCATACATACGCTGCTAATGCTCCAATTAAAGTGTGTGTCCCAACATTAAAACCAATGATTGATAGTAAGTCTATGGCACGTCTGCAACGTGATAAACTAATCGATTCCAAATAAAAGTCCTCGAATGAAGAGATAAAATAGAGCAATAAAATCAAGATTGTCGAATCGAGGTAATAAAGACCCCATAATAGTCTCTTAAAGAGAAACTAGACATGAAGGTTATTGAAAACCCCGGGTATATGAAAAACTTTGAGATCTCAACAAATGATAGAATATAATGTCTAGTAAAGTGTGGAATCGAAAAGTAACGAATCGACGTCGATATGGTAATGATTATGTAAATAAATAAGATAGCGCTATAATCATGGCGAGGATCATGAAAACATATATGCAGGAAGTGCATATGTTTAAATGAATGGCCAAAAGATATAAAGACGCAAAGAACTAATGACAGATTGAAGTCTCTTGTGATGAGACATGGTTAGTGCAACTTAAAGTCCGTACACATGAATGTGCAAAATTATTGAAATCATGATATTCAAGGCACAACTGATGGCACACATATATTTCACAAAGACTAGAAAATTGTCTTGAGGAGACATGTTCTAATGTGGTGGATCCAATAATGTATTTTATAATTATAGAAGTCGGCAATGTGAGAAATAATTGATATCGTCTAAAATATATATGGATAGAGCTCATGAAATGTTAAGATTTTATTAGAGGATATAAAATGCATGAAGCATGCTAGTGATTTTGTAATGTTTAAAGCATATAAGAAAAGTTCTCGAGAACACTACTTGATTGTATTGAATTAATCATGTTTTTGGCATATGTTTTATAATCTCATTAGTGTATAGTATTGTGCCAAAAAGAGTTATGCGTGCCTATAAAACTTTATAAAGAGATCTTGATTTGAATATTGGTTAAGTTTCATACAGTTTGATTTTATGTATATAAAGGCAAGTGAATGTATAAAAATTGAATTTGAAACAAAAGACAATTTTTGTCTTAGCTTACGAATTGAACAACAGAAGGATGAAATATGTGTGCATCAACTAAATAAAGATGCTAACTATCTTTATATGGATAACGACGCTCATGTTTATGAGGTCAATTGATGAAGAAAGACCCCTTTACTTATAAAGATGATGATCACAATATCGATTTATGGGTGTCATAGTTATAATGTATATAAAACATTGATTGTTCTCACTAGTGGTCATAAATGATATAATGTATCATTTACTTTGCAACTTGTGAAGTACGAGGATGTACTCGTATAATGATAAGTATGACATATGTTTAAACCTTTTTGATATGTGAAGGTTAAGTGGAGAACACTTGTTTATATGAGAATCAAACATATCAAGACACTTACTATATTGACATTAAAGAAGTTGGTTTATTATATCGGATTGCACCAACTAAGAGATTTAATTGATGTGATCATCGGGGGAGAAGATACGTGTTGCACTCTTTTCCCTTGACCATGGTTTTGTCCCCATAGGGTTTTCCGGCAAGGTTTTTAATGAGGCAACATCCCCGAGCGTATAAAGGAATTATGTATTTTTTTCCTTCACTAGATTTTTGTCCCACTGGGTTTTTTCTAGTAAGGTTTTAACAAGGCATAATCCTCAAATGGACATCCAAGGGGGAGTGTTATAGATAATTTTAATATGGATGTCCATATCTTATAAGATACTGATTACATGTATTTGAGTTATATTAGAAGATTACATATCTTCCAGAAAGTTTGACCCTCACAATGGTCGATCATAAACTGGATATGTATTTACAAGTGGAGGAACCGCAATTTCATGACGTTCAGTTAAGAAGACGATCTCAGCGATATCATCCAACCATGCAGTAATTCTAGAGATATATGAAGCAAGTCGAGAATGTATTTGGTTAAGAAGTGTGATACAACACATACGTAGATCATGTGGTAATTATTCAGAAAAGGTGGCACCAACAGTTTTGCATGAAGATAATGCAACATGTATTGCTCAACTTAAAGAAGATTATATCAAGGGTGATAGGACGAAACATATTTTCTGAAAAATTCTTCTTCACTCATGACCTCTGGAAGAATGGTGATATTATTGTTCAACAAGTTCATTCAAGCAACTATTTGGCGGATCTATTTACCAATGCACTTCCTACCTCAACATTTAGGAAACTAAGTCACAACATTGGGATGCGTCGACTCAAAGAGCTCAAGTGATGTAGTCATCGGAGGAGATAATAATACTGCACTCTTTTCCCTTAGTCATGGTTTTGTCCCCTTGGGTTTTCGACAAGTTTTTAATGAGGCGACAATTCCTAAGCGTATTTACAATATGAACATCCAAGAGGGAGTGTTATGAATAATTATTTGTGGATGTCCATATAACTCATAAGAGGCCCATGGCCCAATTAGCTATTAGGGTTTTTACCCTAATATTCATCTATATATACCATTTGTATCTCCTACATTATTATCAATTGAAGAATACTTTTCATTCCGAGTTCACAACAATATAAAAATGTGTATAAAAACATATATAAAAACGTATATAAAAAAGATGAAAGTCAAAGAACTAACGGTGAACGCCAAAGCAAACTACACGGACTATTACTGTAATTTTTTTAAGTGAAAAAATGTCAAAGGATTAACGGTGAAAGCTAACGTAAACAACAGGGACCATTACTGTAACTTTAAAGACCGACAACCTGTCAATATTACGTATATTAGTAAGTATTTGAAAATATATTATGTATGTTGAGAATAAAATAAATATGTTACGTATATTGGTTAACTTGAGAAAGTTTGTTACGTATATTCAATCTTCACCCTAACTTCAACCACAGCAAACAAAACTCATGAATCCAACTCTCATTAAATCACATATTATCACCACATCAAATTTAGGAACTACATAGATCAATAAATAAACTAAAAATCATATTTAAGATCAAGTATATAACTAACACTAACAAAAACAACAACCTTGAAATTCAATAAACCTTTTTTACCTGGAACATTTCCGTAAAATCCAACAAGTTTGTGAAATTTTAACACGTGGTAGAAGATAATTAATATTCGATTACGGATATAAAGAAGTAATGTTTCTTGCTTAAACAATCGTATGGTGACTGTTATGAGAAATTGCTTCAAGTTTGCTATCCCACATAGATCAAATAACACATATCTTGCTTACTTATATACTCTCATGTGCCTAGATAGTCAAATTAGTATTAGTATTGTGTTGTTGGACTGACATGTTCAATATGCTAGTGCTCGTATAGCATATTGATTATTTCAAATCAAAAATTCATACATGTATTTAATTTTTATACATCACTTAGATTTTCTTATTTTGAAGAATTATGAGCATGTATTCAAGAGTGTAAATTTTTTCAATTTTCAACGTTTATGAGCATGTATTAAATGTTTTATTTTTATGTTAGTAACATGATCAAATTCTCATTTGAAGTTTTATGAGTATCGTGTAGGGTTAAAATAAAAAGACTAATATTGGTTAGAAGCGTAAAGAAACTTTTTTAAAAAATCTTACAAAATTTTCAAAAAATTCTATAAGACAAGGGGCATTGTTGGATAAAAAAAAGTTGTAAATACAGTTTTTTAGAAGTGTATGGTTGTGATGAAAAAAGTATGCAAAAAACATTTACGCATTAAAATTTCGTAAATTCACATTTTTGTGCCTCAAAAATTCATTAATACACCCAACTTCTTTTTAGCATCTGCATCAAAATTTTATTGTGAATAACATATATAAAATTAAATTTTTTGGGTAAATTAAAATTTTGTGTATCACATTTGACTTCCAACCAAAATGCACTGCTCACCAGTAGACCTTCCAAGTCAAACACTCACACATCATTAGAGCAGTTTCAAGCGAATATACGTTATATATAGAGGTATGGGTCAACACGGGTCAATCAATTGACGATGCCTTTTGCTTTTGAAACCAAGTAAAAAGCTTATGTATTTATTTATTTTTCCAAAAATACCCATTAATTGTCCCATTTCATAAAATGTTGGCATTGCCACCTCTAGCTGAATGTTTAACTCATACGCATTGATTGGCCATAGGGGAAGGTTCTATGAAATAAACCGAGTTCAGCTTAAACACGCTTGAAGGAGCTTTAATAACCCAATAAGCGCAACAGTTAGTAGCCCTGATCACTATGTATACTAACTAGGCCCGGATTTGGCTATGGGCCACATGGGCAACGGCCCAGGGGTAGCCCAAAAGGAGGGGCATCAATATGAATATTCTTGTGTATATTTACTCCGGTTTAGCCCATCTTTAACCCATTTCACATGAAATAAGCCTACGTAGTTAACAGACAAAATTAAAAGTTACTATCAGTTAATGATTTACGATGAAACCACTTACACCACTTCACATGAAACTAAAACCCAACAGTAGGCGCGACATCTAAAGATTTACAAGGAAAACATTGACGATTTATGAATTGTGATTGCGGGAATTAAGTGTCGAATTGGAAACAATTACGGCATTAAACGAATCAACCGATCATTTTTTCTTCTCTTTATTAATTTGATCAGGTGATATTGTTTCATACATATTTTTTTTTAGTATAATATTATATACTTTACACTCTATTTTGTCATGTTGCGTTGTACACAACCGTTAGGTGCCCAAAATAAGAAACGGAAAAAATTCAACAAGAGTTAAAGCGACCTCAACAAGGTTCTATGGATGGTTTTGTAGTTAGGACAAAATAATAATAATAATAATAATAATAATAATAATAATAATAATAATAATAATAATAATAATAATAATAATAATTATTATTATTATTATATAATAATAATAATAATAATAATAATAATAATAATAATAATAATAATAATAATAATAATAATAATAAGGAGGCCTCATTGGGGTTTCTTTCGAGGACGAGAAAGAGTCTGCGTCCGGCAGACACGATACTATTCAAGCGGATCCAAGGTAAGGACGCGTGTTTGGATGTGTTGGAATCTCTCATTTTGCGGGTATTGATGCGTCTGCGTGGGCTTCCGGTGGCCTTACATAACTGTGGAGAAGAAGAAAAAGAATATGTGTCCAAATGTAAAGAAAATGGCTACAAGTTCATCCCATTTGCCTCTCTACATTTGGGAGCTTGACTCGAAGCTTTGGACACGCTTTCACGTATCAAGGCATTGCTATTAGCCACTCGAATAGTGTCAAGAGTGGGGCTTTTATTTTCATAGACTTAGCTTTTGTATTCGAAGGATGGGAGCGATGGCGGACCCGGAAAAATTGGATGTCGGGGCAAAAATTTTTTACGATAGCAACAAATGCGAAAGAAAAACTAGAAGCGTAATGATAAATCAAGTATTTTACTTAGACATGAAAGATTTATAAGGCTTTAAAGAGTTAAATGTTGGATTTTAGTATGTGAGTGGGGCGATTTGAGTTTCGGTGGGGTCACTTCGAAAAAGGTCAAAATTAAATAAAATTACACTAAACTATCAACTTTTTCGGCTAGCCATGGGGGGCGCCTGCCCCCCATTCTTACATGCTAGTTCCGTCTCTGAGTGGGAGCCCAACTAGTGTCTCGACTTCCCACCAATTTCTTGTAATTCCTTTTGGTTTTCTAATGAAGTGATGTTTTATTAAAAAAAAAAAAAAAAAAAAAATTTTGAAGAAAATAATGATGGGGTTAATGTTAATATAGATAATGAAAATCCAATAAATAATGAAAACCTAGAAAGTGATAAGGTTAGCGATTGTTAATATTGAAAGTAGTCTTTTTAGCAAATATCGACTATGACAAGATAATTGTTGATTTTGCTTCAAGAAATGCACGGAGACATCGTTTTAGGTGATTAATGTTGAACTTGTTATTCAGAGTGGATCACCTCATAACCTCAGCTCTATTTATTGGTCTGAGCAAGATACGACGTATTTGTTTGTAAAATTTAATTTAGTGAATAAAAATCGGCGTAGAGATGAGCCAACTGGCTTGACCAGGTTCCAAACCTCTAAAAAAATATGTTGTTTGTTAACAAGGGGCATATTTCACTCGGCTCGCCCAGGGCATCCGGAATCTCAAGACCGGCCCTGATACTAACAAGCTAGTTGTGACCTCAAGACCGACCACTGAAACATTTGATGCAGCACCACCTCCAGCTAAGACCAAAACATGGTTTCTAATCACACATACATAAATAAATCTGATCTATGAGAACAAACACAAACAACAACCAATAAACACTAGAAAATACCACATCGCCATTTCGATAATCGAAGTAAACATAAGCAAACCACAATTAAGCAAAAGCGTATCATCGTATTCCTCTTTAATCTCAACTCATTTTCGTATACGAGTTCATTACACAAAATTAAAACAAGTAAACAAAAGTTTTCGACTTTGTTGATATCTCGAATAACGTAAACTACGATATTATTCAATAGGAAACATAATAATGAAACGAAGTAATAATCTTCAATCATGAACATGGTGCTCATTGCTTAATAATGAGTACTTCTCAACATCTCCGCCACAATTTCTTGTAAGTGAAATAAGCGAAGTAATAATTTGTAGAGCAAGTGCCGGATGCTCTGAAATGCTAGTCTTGACCGTGATCGACCACTCATCTTGTTATTGATACCATGCGAAAGTATAGGCAACCAAGATGAACAATATAATCTTTATTCGGATCTAAGCGCAATAGTCGACTTAGATTAAGTTTACAATAGTATCCAAATGTTACAAGGTTAGATTAATGTCAATGAGACAATAATCATGTAGATGTAAAGACAAGACAAGATCGGTGAAATGATCGGAAAGAATAGAAGAGAGTGATACAAAAGGCGCACACTCAGTGTGTGTAACCCTAGATAAAGGGACTTATTAAATAGGAGATTAAGTTTCACTAAGACCCTCTAACGGCTAGTAGAGACTCATCGCCAGAACGAAGAAAGGCTTCACAGAAATGAGCTTCTTGGAACTTTAAATCTTTTATCCTTTGTCCGAGTTAAACCCAGTAATTAATCCGCAATAAGCCACAACTTGAAAGTCATTAGTAATTGATAGAATGATATGTTTGCCACAGATTACCAACCCAAAATATAACATTCCCTTAATCGATGAGCAAACATATCAAACAATATCAATTTTTCACACAAAATTTATCTCGATAGACAGGAGGTTCTTTGTAGTATGTCTGCAGTTTGATTTGAAGAGCCAATCTTTTTGCATTTATAACACCTCTAGCAATTTTTTCCACGATGAAGTGAACATCAATTTCAAAGTGTTTTGATCTTTCATGGAAAGCAGGGTTGATGACAAGTTGTAAAGCGATTTGTTATCACAAAAAGATCGACGGGAAGATTGATATCAACTTTTAGGTCTTTTAGGATTTTTGAATCAAATGATTTCACAGCAGCGATGAGACATAGATCTATATTCGCATACGTGGAAGATTTTGAAAGAGTGTTTTGTTTTTACTTTTCCATGAGATTAAACAATTATTAAAGAAAACACAATAACACGTGATGATTTTTCGGTTTTCTTGCATTTGGCCCAATCAACATCACTATATCCTTCAAGATGATTTTCGAGTTCTTGAAATTGTACCTTAGACCTTTTCCGGAGCTCCTTTTAGATATCTCGAACATTGAGGGTACATTCGGATGAGACTTTAAAGGAGAATGCATATATTGTGCTAGACAATGAACCGAGTATGAGATGTCGGGTCTTGTATGGGTGAGATAGATAAGTTTCCCAAGTAACTTCCGATAACCGATGATGTTGACAAGCAAGGGTCATCGCGGTGGGAATGTATGGAAGGACGAGTTGGGTTCCATAGGAGTGGACACGGTTTGCGACCAAGAAGACCAAATTCTTTGAGGAGTTCAAGACAATATTTTCTTTGGGAGAGACAAATGTCATTCCAGCTTTTAGAACCTCAATGCCAAGAAAATATTTTAGATTTCCCAAGTCTTTAATATGAAACTTTGTTTTTAGGAACTCTTTGAATCGGTTTATCTCATCGATTGCAATTTACAGTGAAGGACAATATCATCCACATAAACAAGCGAGCAATAAACTTGTTATTCTCTCGATTTGGTGAACAAGAGTGATCATTAGATTGAACAAAGTTGTTTTCTTTTAAAACAACGACAAGTTTTTCATTCCATTTCACGGGAGCTTGTTTTAAGCCATATAGGATTTGACAAGTTTGAGACTTTATTCTTATTGTTCTCATTACGAACCCCTTGGGATGGTCATATAGATATCCTCATCAAGATCTCCATACAAGAAAGCATTATTAACATCAAGTTGAAAAGAGGCCATTTGTTTTTACGGCTAAGGCAATAAGACATCCGACGAAGAACGTTTTTACAATGGGAAAAAGTTTCATCATAGTCTATTCCTTCCCTTTGGTTATAGCCTTTAACAACTAGTCTAGCCTTGTATCTATCAACTTCACCATTGGCTTTATATTTGATTTTAAATATCCATTTGTAGCCAATAGGAGTTCTATTAGGAGGTAGATCAGTTATATCCCAAGCATGGTTTTCATTTAAGGCCTCAATTTCAGAATTCATAGCATTAACCCAATTACTATCATGGATAGCTTTTTCATAACATGTAGGTTCAATACTTTTATTAAGACTAGATGCAAAGCAAGAATTATCTTTGTTAAGATTGGAGTAATTAACAACCTTTCAACACCATATTTGACTTTTCCTTCTATAATAAAATCATTAAGATTCTTGGGCAACTTGGAAACTCGGTTGACCTTCTAGCGATGAGTGGTGGCAAGCCTCTTTCTTGTTCGGCAGAATCGGTGTTGTATCGCTAGGATCGAAGCGCATCGCCAGGATGTGAATCATGTGATATGTTGCCCTCGTGGTGTGTATTATCATCTATAGATGTTGCAACCGGTTCGTCAATCCTAGTAGGATGACTTACCACCGTGCCATCATCATAGGATGTCACTCTCCCTTCATCATTGGGACTTATTTGTGAGTCAAAGAAATTTTGTGATTTAAGTATTTTGGTACAAAGGTTTCAACAAAAGGTTTTGACACGAGTTTTCATTTGAAGGAAAAGCAGTTTCATAAATTTGACATCTCCGGAGTAAAAGATATTTTTTGTTTCAAGGCTCAAGAGTTTATAGCCTTTCTTCTCATTTGAGTAACCAATAAAGACACTTTTTCGGACCTACTACCAAATTTATCGAGATGTTGAGAATGGTGGCATAGCATAAGCGACCAAAGACTCTAAGGAGAGAGAGTGAAGGGTCATGCCCATACACAAGGAAGAACGGGACTTGCAGACAGAATCAAGAGGCAACCTGTTTATGACATAAGCAGATTAGAACACATTCGGACCAAAGATTTAGAGGTAATTCCCACAAACATGAGGATCTAGCTACATTAAGGAGATGCCTATGTTTCCTTTCTGTAATACCATTTTGTTGTGGTGTATAGACACAAGAGGTTTGATGTAAAATTCCTTTTCATGGAAAAATGTTGAAGTTTATTATTGACAAATTTCATCCCATTATCACTTCTAAAGATCTTGACATTGTGTTCAAATTGATTTGATAGCATATGAGTAAAATTAACAATGGAAACATAAACATCATCCTTCCCTTAAGCATATAAACCCACACCGCCACGGAATAGTCATCAACAAAGTTAAAAAGTATTTGTAACCATCTCGCTAGTGACTTTATATGGTCCCCATACATCAAGATGGACAAGTTGACCAATTTTAGTAGATTTATGTTCACTTAGAGGAATGGTTCCCCGGTTTGTTTAGCTTTATTACAAGTATCACGAGATGATCGGTTTAGATGTACTATCAAATTTAAGAGTGGGTTTAAGTATGTAGGACTTGGTCGTAGGATGACCAAGTCTTTGATGCCAAAGATTTTTGAAACATGACAAGCAGATATGCGGTTATTAGAAGTAATCTTACATGTAGAATCAATATCAAACATATATAACCCATTGTGTTGTTTACCAATCCCACAATCCTTTTTGATGTAAATCAGTATATAATGATTAGATTCATTAAACCCGACAAACATCTTATTATCTCTAGCAATTTTATGAACAGATGACAAACTAACATTGTACTCGGGAACAACAAGTACATCAAAAGAGTTAGGTCATTATTGACCTTTAAATCACCAATTTTAGTAATTAAGGCACGAGTACCGTTGGGATGTCCAACAGTTAGACCAAGATTTGAAATGTTAACAACATTGATTAAGAATTTTCAACACAAATCATGTCTTGATTTGCACCGTAATCAACAATCCAACCAAGACCGATGTTTCCAGTTAAGGTTTTAGTGTTGTTGTTAAAAACTTGTTGAAGTTTATATTAAACTTGACAATCGCCATTAAAGAAGGTTCCCGAGAAATTTTTACCGCTAAGTTTGCATTAGCGAGATGACACATTGTTGTCATTGAGAAGACTCATAAGTCTTGAGAGGCATTCATTAGACAAGGAGGCAGGAGAGTTGCTAGCACTATTATCAATGACACGATTGGTTTCAGCAGAAACATTATTCTTCCGAAAGGTTTACCATTAAAATTCCTTTTGACATATCCATGAGGATAGCCAACAAGATCATAACATCTATCAATAGTATGACCGTGTTTTTGCAATTTGTGCATTTGAGGTTCATGTTTGGTCCTCTGCTATTAGAGTCATACTGTATTAAAGCCGAAACTTTGTTGTTAAAACCTCTTTTGTTATCAAAAATTTTCCACCATCGAAGTTTTTGCAAAAAAGTCGTAGCATTGGGTTTAGTAGAACTATTCCCGGATGATACATTTCGTGAGACTCTTCTCCGAGACAACAGAGAAAGCGGTTTTGACATTAGGTAAAGGGTCTCTAGTTAAAATATTGCTTTTGATAGGGACATAGGAGTCATCAAGACCCATAAGAAATTGCATTAACTTGATTAGGCGATTATGTTTTCAAAATGTTTTGCGACCTCACAAGTGCAAGGAGGCAAGCTAATCATACAATCAAATTGTTTCCATAAAGAGTTAAGGTTGTTATAGTAATCGACAAGAGGACCCACTTTGACTAAGCGAGTTTATATTTTTATGCATTAAAAATAGTGAACCATCAACCTTATCATAGGTATCTTTAAGATCATTCCACATTTCATAAGCGGTTTAGCATATATAGCACAAAGAAATAGTTCGTGGTGAGAGTTAAGAATCAAGTAACCACAACGAGTTACAAGTATCCCATTGATTAGCAAGATTAGGTTTGAATCATCTCTTATGCAAGAACCATCAATAAACCCTAATTTATTATGGTTCCTTAAGGCAAAAGTCATGGCCATATTCCATATTTTATAATTTTCGGCCCAGTGAGTTTGATAGTAATGATGGGAGTCCCATTAGTGTTATTAGGGTGTAAGTACAAAGCATCCCCAAAGGATAAGCTTTTTCGATTGGAACCACCACCACCAGCAGAATCACCGGCAACCATAATATAGGCGATGAAGATGGACAAATAATAGAGACAGGAATAATAATAAGACCAAATAGATAGATAAATAAGGCGTGAATTTAAGAAACAACAAGCACCAAGTCCGTGAACTAGAGTAAACCGGAGGTGTATTCGTACCACACAAAGGTGGCGAGATCAAGATGTTAGTCTACACGTTTGCACCCACAAAGACTTAAGTACTGTATGTTTGAAGAAGAGATAAGACTTAGACATACAGAGAGATATGCAGAGGAAGAACATATCACAATTACCTTAGATTCACTTAGTCTAAGGCTAATTGTAAGTAGAAGATAACCAGTGATTACACACGTAGCAATAACCCCAAACCACCAATATGTTGTCAAGAGAATCAATGAGCCCGAGTCTCGATACCATGTACGAAAGTATAGGCAACCAAGATGAACAATATAATCTTTATTCGGATCTAAGTGCAATAGTCCTTTAGATTAAGTTACTATAGTATCCAAATGTTACAAGGTTATATTAATGTCAATGAGACAATAATCATGTAGATGTAAAGACAAGACAAGATCGGTGAAATGATCGGAAAGAATAGAAGAGAGTGATACAAAAGGCGCACACTCAGTGTGTGTAACCCTAGATAAAGGGACTTATTAAATAGGAGATTAAGTTTCACTAAGACCCTCTAACGGCTAGTACAGACTCATCGCAGAAACGAAGAAAGGCTTCAGTGAGAAATGAGCTTCTTGGAACTTTAAATCTTTTATCCTTTGTCCAAAGTTAAACCCACAGTAATTAATCCCGCAATAAGCCACAACTTGAAAGTCATTAGTAATTGATAGAATGATATGTTTGCCACAGTTACCAACCCAAAATTTAAAAATACCCGCCGAACCGCCACTTTGGAATTACGCCCAAAAACCGAGCCAAACTGTTAAAACCCAACGCCAAATCCTCTCCATTTAATAATCGATAATCCTAAGGTCGATTGAACTTGACCAATTGGTGTCGAGCTCCGTCGTGAATCTCGATATTTGCTCCATAAGCGAATCGGTTTGAAACCTAACCGCACCCGCACTCCCGCTGATCGAGTCATCGTCTCCCGAGTGTAATATGATCCTCAACTTTGAAACCCGTAACTACGTTCTCATCTAGAACGTGACCGATATGCCCGCAGCGGTTTTGTTTCTCTTCAAATTCTTGAACTTGGTTTCGCCTCGACGATGTAAGCAAGATGTTTACCGATTGGTTAAATATCGAAACCGCCATTGTTGAAGCTTTATCCCGTGTTTAGTGGCAATTGAGGAGTCCATATTGATCTTTGAAGTCTTTTTATCTTTGGTGAGTGAACGAAACTGCAGTGGGAAACCGGTTGGCGATAGCAAGAGTTTGTTCGAGGTTGACCCGTCATAACCACAATCATGGTCCCATCCGCGAGTATCGAGCACATGTCGAGCTAAAACTGTGAAGTGGGTGGATATAAAAAGTTGTGAAGGAAGTTATTTTTTAGAAGTGTATAGTTTTGATGAAAATTTTTGTGAAAAAAACGTTTACGTATTAAAATTTTACAAATCGATATTTTAAGTATAAAAATTTCGTTTATGCATCCAACTTCTTTTTCGTATCTACATCAAAATTTCATCGTGAATAAGATATATAAAACTAAAATTTTTGTGCATGATATTTGATCGACTTTCAAACAAAATGCATCGCTAGGTCGTCCAGGTCACACACTCAGACATTAGGGCAGTTTCAAGCGATTATTTGTTCAATATAGAATTTAGGGTCAATACAGATCAACCGATGATGTGTTTTGCCTTTGAAACAAAGTAAATAACTTATGTAGTTTCATTTTTATTTTTATTTGTCCAAAATACCCCTTAATTGACCCATTTTATAAAATGTTGGCATTGCCACCAATAGCTGAATGGTTAACTCATACCCATTTACTCACTATTTAGGTCAATAAGTAGCAACATATTTTCTTCAATGTATCATATAAGTACTTGAATTAAAAATTGTTTCACTTTTGTTATGATCTTTCAAATCTCGTTTCAATATGCATACACAATACCTTTTTTACATGGAACATTTCCGTAAAATCCAACAAATACGTGAAATTTTAACACGTGATAGAAGATAAGTATTTGATTACGGATATAACAATGTAATGACTCTTGCTAGAACAATAGTATTGTGATTGTTATAAGAAATCTTTTTAAATTTGTTATCCCACATCGATCAAAGAACACATATATTGCTTACTTATATACTCTCTTGTGTATAGGTTGTCAAATTAGTATTAGTATTGTGTTGTTGGACTATCATGTAGCACATGCTAAACTAGCATGTTCGATCCTGATGTTCCAATAATTCATACATGTCTTTAATTTTTTTTCACTTTGAAGGTTTATGAGCATATATTTAAGAGCGTAATTTTTCTCACTTTGAAAGTGTATACTCTTAATGTAATAAGTGTTTTGGTTTTATGTTAGTGACATCATCAAATTTCCTCATATGAGTATGGGTGGTTAAAATAAAAAGACAAATATTCATTAGAAGCGTAAAAATAATTAAAAATAAATAAATATTATTACAAGAGTTGAGATCCATATAGAACTCAAATTTGTTATAGAACCAATTAACCAATCACATCCATCCATTTATTTTTATCTAAATTAATAAAAAATTATTTTCCACCTTTTTTTTAAAACAACATATCTTGCAAACGGTAAAACTTCAAGCTACAAAAAATACACCATTGTGACGAGAATTAAATTATTTTTCTATAGATATGCATTGTTATATACTTTCGACGATTTTTTTTTTAAAGTTCGTCCAGAAAAATCACATGTGATTTTTCATGTGATTCGTAAAAATCAAATCACATATGATTTTAAGAAATCACATGTGATTTTTCTGGACGAAATTTAAAAAAAAAAGTTTGTCGATAGTATATAACAATGCATATCTATAGAAAGATAATTTAATTCTCGTCGAGATGGTATGATTTTTTTGGCGTAATGATTAACGGTTTGTGAGATATTTAATTTTTTAAAAAACGGTGAAAGTTTATTCTTTATATTTTAATAAAAAAAATGAGTGGCTATGATTGGTTTCATTACAAATATGAGTTCTATATTGAACTTTTCTCATTATTACAAAAATTCTCAAAAAATTCTATAAGATAGGAAGCATTGGTGGATAAAAAAAATTGTGAAAAAGTTTTTGTAAAAGTGTATAGTTTTGATGAAAAAATTTGTGAAAAAAAACGTTTGCGCAGTAAAATTTTATAAATCGACATTTGTGCATCAAAAATTCGTTTGTACATACAACTCTTTTGAGTATCTACATCGAAATTTCATTGTGAATAACATATATAAAAGAAATAATTACATGTTTGGTCCCTATAGTTTACCCCAAATAACATGTTTAATCCCTAAGCCATTTTAATTACGCCACACGTATCTATTTTTAAAACATGTTGCCCATTTAGTCCCTATTTAAAAAATAGGGATCATCTGTAATTATTTTATTACACGGATAGTCCTATTTCCATAATAGGGACTAAATGTGCAACATGTTTCAAAAATAGGTATGTGGTGTAATTAAAATGACTTAGGACTAAACTGTTATTTGGGTTAAACCATAGGGACCAAACATGTAATTTTGTCTATATAAAATTAAAAAAATTATGAATTACAATCTGCATCACATTTAACTTCCAAACAAAATGCATTGTTGGCCTATATGTTGTCCAGGTCACACACTCACACATCAAAGGAGTTTCAAGCAAATATGTGTTACATATAGAGGTTAGGGTCAACATAGCTCGATCAGCCATCGATGCCTTTTGCCTTTGAAATCAAGTAAAAAGCTTATGTAGTTTTTTTTTTTTTTTCTTTTCCCAAAATACCAATGCCAATGTTTAACTCATACAAACAGAGCTGCATATATGACTCAGTTCGGGCTCAACTCACACGTCTTCGCCTAGGCTCAACTCAATTCAATAGCACCACGAGCCTTAACAATGTGAGCTCTCAACTCAAGGAATATTCATATGCCCGAGTAGAGAGCTTTTAATAGCCCAATAAAGTTCGTGTTAAACACACTTGAAGGGCTTTAATAAGCCAATAAGCGCAACAGTTAGTGGACCTGATCTAACTACTAACAAGCTAGTTGTGACATTAAGACATGACCTCAAGACCTACCACTGAAACATTTGATGCAACACCAATAAACACTAGAACTTACCGTTACCGTTTCGATAACTGAAGTAAACATAAGCAAACCACAAGTAAGCAAAAGCGTAATACTGTATTCCCTCTTTAATCTCAACTCATTTTCGTATACGTAGTTCATTACACAAAATTAAAACGGTAAACAAAAGTTTTCTCGACTTGTTGATATCCGAATCTGAACGTGGTGCTCATCGCTAATAAGCGAGTACGTCTCGAGATCACCGGCCACAATTTCTTGTGGTGAAATAAGGAAGGAATAATCTGTTGAAGAGCAAGTCTTGCGGATGCTCCGAGCTGCTAGTATTGACCATGATCGACCACTCCTCTATTTAATTGTCTGAATCGATAATCCTAAAGTTGGTGAACTTGACCAATAGGAAATCGAGCTCCGTCATTTGGATCTCAATATTTGGTCCGTGGCGTAATCGGTTTGAAACCTAACCCTACCCGCACTCCGATGATCGAGTTCCAAACAAAATGCATCGCTCATCTATAGGCCGTCCAGGTATTTGTTAAATATAGAGATTAGGGTCAATACAGCTCGATCAACCAATGATGCATTTTGCCTTTGAAACAAAGTAAATAGCTTATGTAGTTTCATTCTTATCTTTATTTGTCCAAAATACCCCTTAATTGACCCATTTTATAAAATGTTGGCATTGCCACCAATAGCCTAATGTTTAACTCATACCCATTTTCTCACGATTTAGGTCAATAAATAACAACGTATTTTATTCGATGTATCATATAAGTACTTGAATTAAAAATTGTTTCACTTTTTGTTATGATCATTCAAATAATATTTCAATATGCAAACACAATACTTTTTTACCCATAAAATCCAACAAATACTTGAATTTTTAACACATGTAAAAGATAATTAATATTTGATTACGAATATAAAGATGTAATGTCTCTTGCTAGAAGATGAATGTTATGAGAAATTGTTTTAAGTTTGCTATCCCATATAGATCAAATAACACATCTATTGTTTAGTTATATACTCTCATGTGTGTGGATTGTCAAATTAGTATTAGTATTGTGTTGTTGGACTATCATGTTGCACATGCTATACTAGCATGTGTGATATTTCTAGTCCGATAATTCATACAAGTCTCCAATTTTTTTGTGCATCACATAATAATTATTAGGTTATCTTAACTTTATGAAACAAAAATGCACCATAAGACCCTCATGCAACGTGTTTTTTTTATTAGACAAAGTATGATTATTGAACGTCGAATAATTTTAAGACAAAGCCAAGCACCCAAGTGACCAAACTCTTGATGGGTTTTGGTAGTTTACAAGGCAATAAAGAGTGAGATTCAAATTGATTGATAGCTGATAAATTTTGATGTTTGATCTACTCCTAAGATTGTACGTTGCTATTGAGTGTGTTAAACCAACAATGGAGTTCGTGCAGTTGAACTGGTGCACCCATGGAGACGGCAAGAACCTGTTTACACTTTTTTGTCGCAAATTTATGATAATGATGGATCATGCAATTAGCTCGATCCTAAAGGAGGTTAGGAGCTTGATGTCTATGTTTCTTTTGGTGATTCGACTTGTTGCAAACTATAAATACGGATTGTTAAAACATGATCATATATGGAAGAACGGATAAATGTGTTGGGTTTTACTAATCATAACAATTATTATAAACAAGTAAACATCATCAAAGCATGCAGCGGAAGTAATAGGAATAATATGTGTAAGTTAATTAACCGAATAAATAATATGTGTACCTTTTAGCAATTCAAGGAAAACACACGATAATGTGAATGAGGAACAAAAACCCAAACCCTAGCTTAGGTTTTAACACTATTCGACCCAAAGAAGTCGACCACCAAGAAATCCCACAAACACAATTATATTTTTCCTTCGTTTTTGTACACACGTACTAATATCGAATTGAAGTGAAAGACTAGGTTCTTGATCACAAACAAACCAAACACTTGTTCTTGTGTTTAGAAAATTCGAAACCCTTGGGAAGGGGTGTTACACGATCGGCCAAACACAAGGAGAGGGAAAGAGGAAGAGAAATTAGGTTTGCAAGTCACCAAGATTAGGTTATGAATGAATACAAGGGTTTGTATATATAGGTAACCAATCTTGGAGAACAAGTTTGTGTGGGATTGGATTTTGGGAACCCAACCGATCGGCCACATAGTCCCAAGAGGGATTCTAGATCCTTCCCGACTTCTAATTTCATCTCTAGTCCCTTTAGTTTACATTTAACGACCATTAGCCTCACTTCGTTAAATATTAACTATCGTTAAGTTTTATTTCGTGACAAATAATTAATAATAATAACATTTATATATATTAATTATTTAACATCAATTCTCATACGTAATGTGTGCAATCCCGAAGTCTCGAGTTCGAATCCGGTCATACGTATATTAAAATATCCATAAAACCTTTCAGCTCCCACTTGAATATTACTTAATATAGTAATGACATTGGTTTAGTCTAGCCTAACACGCCAATGCCCCGGATCGAATCGAGTATGGTATCTGAAAACCATTTAATGATTCATCATTTTACTTATCCTTTGCTACTAATACTACATTAACTATGAATATGGATCAAGTCATTTCATAAGTTAATATTATGTTTCTCGTTATATCCGATTGAACAAGATTACCAAATCATCTCGAACGTATTCAGTTGATCTTGGGTATGGCTATACAAACATCTTGTCAACCCTACGAGGGCCCAAATATAGTATTATGCTTTAAAACAAATTCAAAGGAACAAATTCTCTTGACTACAAACATAACTCATGAACTTTGTAACACTTCAAAATCTTATAATAACATTAATTTCACTTATATATCATAGCATTAACACAATGGGCATATAGATGATTTTAGAGAGAGAAAGTGGGATATTCAAGTAAGAGAAACTTGTAGAATGTTAGATTACCAAAGAATATCCAACCTCTACCTTGCAAGGTAGAGGGTATTTATAGGTTACAAACTAAACGACCTCCGACGGCCCGTGGATCGTGGATACGGTGGGTAAAGACCCGTCCTTCCTCCACGGTGATGCACTAAACTATTTTACACTCGACTAACTAATTAACTACATAAATACGTAAATAACGACAAGTCTACGAGCTAACTTATGCTAGATAATAGTTGGGGTGACCGACTCTTCAATAATGGAATTTTCTAGTTCCTAACAATCTCCCCCTAAGGGAGGTCAACCCATGTTTTACATTTCAAATCCTAGCATTCTATTCTTGACTTTGTTCTTGAGCTCGTAGACTTTAACATTTCAACTTCGCAATCTTTGTGCATAAGTAGTGCAACTTCAAAGTCTGCATAGATTTGTACTTTAAAGAGGAGGTCATTAATGAACCATGAGATAATAATTAAGAGCCATCTCTTGAGATCATCACTAACAAAATCTCGAGACATCCATTGTGGTGTTGTGACTTTAGGACCGACATGCTCACATTCGGATCATGATATCTTCTCATCGAGTTTGCGGAAGCTTTAGTTGATTCATGATATTGGCGCAGCAGAGCGAAGCATGGAGTGAAAATATCGAGTCATTGATGCACTAATCATGATTAGATGAATGTGTTAAGTGAGCATGCGGCTATGGATTGACCGCTTCATTTCGATCACCGCAAACGTCGGGTGTACCGCATACAACAGCTTAGTAATAAATCGCACGAAAGTGTCTTTGATCACTTTCGTTGAATTGAGGTACACGCCCACGGTTCCTCGCTGATCAAGACATGTACCGCCTGTGATCGTAGGATTCAAGAATCTCCTTGACGTGGTTTCGCAATGCTCTAGTTGTTCTCAAACCGAACGTCTCAAAGAAGACAACACGGAGTGAGTGAACCAAATAATTTTAAGTCCACCGATTGATGAAAAGAGATTTGAAAACAATCGTGTATTGCTCAATAGAAATTGTTTTGCAATACAACGAAGGTTTTATTGAAAATCAATTATCAATCATAAAACACCTTTGGTTTGAAAATTGAGTACACGGTCGATGTGCTAAAGAAAAGAGTTTTTATGCACAAAGACCGGTTTTCAAAGGTATCCGTCAATCCATAACTCGAACTGGGATTGATTCAAGAGATTGAATCGCCCCATTGTTTCGTTCGGTTGTCACATGGTTGATCTATATAATAGATCTCACATGCCACCTACCAGAGCTTGTTTGATGTTGGCTCGAGAAGGCTTTCCATCTTCATAGTGAATATGTATTCACATCACTCGGATGTTCGCAATACCACAAGGATAATGCGAGGACTCAAGATATAATCTCTCTTCCACATTGTGTGAAACAGAGAGTCTTCATTGAAAGTGTCCTAATGAGATTTATTGATGATCTCGTGGCTCTAGACTCAATTTGTGCATATTTGGATCCTGTGTTGGGAGACTAGGAGAGGGTCTCCTTCTTCAATATCAACAATCTCTAAGAGAAAGTCGATAGATAATGTCGGTTCCCCGTGAGAATGAAACAAGTCCTTTTAAGAGGAACTTGAGTGGTTTGGAAAGTTGAAGTGCAGTGCGCCACCGGGTCCATGACGCCTTGTCTTCAATACCGATGTTACCATCAAGAGCATATGAAGTGAACCCGTGTTTCGCCTCTAAGGTTGAATAAATGGAGGCTATTTGTTTTCACCCTTTTCTCATTCAATTCTTTTAATTCTTCAACCCTTCTGCTTACCGAGACTTCATAGCTAGAACCTTGTTGGGTTTGTTCCAATACTAGCTCGGTCTCATCCGCACTCTTCCCATATCTCACTTTTCTCCTTTTATCATCATACCTAAGGACTTCTACACTAACTAGTGGATTGTCCTCGGTAGATCCCTCCGGTTCGGCGGATCATGGGAACCAATACCTAACCTTATCATCCTTATATCACCGTACATAAAGTAAAGTTGGTCGGTCAATTTGGTATTGTTCATCTGCCATTGGAACCAATTGAAAACCATTTGAAATATCAATCCAGATACTTGTGATATATTATCAAAACATTTTGTACCTGAATTGTTTTTTTGATATTTTTAGAACAAGTGCTCCCCCTCAACATGTGCATCAAATGTTTGAAATTGTTTTGCACACGGAGGCAAGAGGAAGAATTTACTTCTTTGATTACCATTTTCTAAAAGATATCAGCATCACTTCCCTGATCATATCAAGAAGATAAAGCATTTCCGGGAAGGATGAGGTTTTCATAAATTTGCTCCCCCTCAATATGTGCCTCGAGGTTTGAAAAAGTTTTGCACATACTAGAGGGAACCCTTTCAGAAGTGCATACATGATCACCAAAGGATTTGAAGCCATACAATCAGGGTACCTTAGAAAGATTGAAAGTTGTGTACCACCGATGACATGAATTTGCAAAGAGAATTCTCCCCTTAATATATGCTTCGAGATTCAAAATTGTTTAGCACATATTAGAGAAGTATGCACAAAATTGGTCATCTTATCTTTTAACATCTTTCATATTTATATCACATTTTCTCCCCGATCAAAATCTTAAATCCTTTGAGATTTTGGATCTCAAGTGATTTAAATATGTATGAGGTAAAATATTTGTAGGAGAAAATGTGTCCGGTTTTATATGATCGAAATGGACAACACAGATGTTTCCTTTTACAAGGGAAACCACAAGACAAATCCTAGCACTATTACATGTATTACAGCTTGTTCATATTTAGTACACCACATATTACACATATTTAAAAACACAACATAAAGCGCTTCCTCAAGATGTCTTCATTCATCCTCTCAAGAAGTTTGTAGTGACCATCCCAAGCCTTCCACCAACAAAACTTTCAAGGTCGGAAGATCCTTCGTGTCTTGAGTCTTCGATCGATTGCAAAGAATGAAGTGTTCACACCTCTTCAAGTCATCATCGGTCCAAAAGTAGTCTTAACCCAAGATTTCATATCAATTTTGACTTCTTTCATTCTCGGTGTCAAGTTCTTCTTCGACCAATTTGAGAGTACCATCACTAAACTTGTAGAGCTCACATAGACGATAAGCATACGAGATCCATATCCATCGGTGAAGATGACGGCTCTAGGGGTGTCAAGGACTTTGTATTCACGATGAAATTCATGCCCAGTTGCATTCCATTGTGGACTTGTAAGGTTGATCCTGGTTTGGTAGCTTTCAATGCAAGTCGAAAGTCCTCAACTCGTTTTGAATGACTAAGCCCCCGATCCAAAGAGTGACAACCGCAGAGAGGGCCTTTTCTCACGGATGTAAATGCTCAAGGTGTCCTTGAAGATTTAAGAGATAGAGATCTTGAAATCATTTGGAAGAAGATGTTTGAAGTCGTTCTCTTCAATAGTATACTCTTTGAGGTCCGCTTTTAAGGACTATCTTCTTCAAATACTCATATCCATAGATAGGGAAGATCTCTACTCGAACAACACTTAAGATTTGCAGCTTTGATCCGACATCATTGCGTCTTTATCAACACCATGTCTTTCGATGTAGAACTTCTTCTTTTGAACCACCGGTGAGAAATACCATAAGAAGCGGCAATATCATACTTTTGTTCTTCATCACCTGAATTGATCGGGAACCATCTGCTCAAGCCCCCGATCGAGTAGGTTGCAACTTTCATCTTTGATATTGATAGAGCGTGTCTTCTTTCAACAGAGCGAGCACACGATAGTCCAAGTCGTGATTGAAGAAGAATTCACTGAATGGTCATCCGACCGTGTTCACCACCAAGAGGAAGAGATTTGTTGACATTGAAGCGATCGATTTGCTCACCGACTTGGTCATTCAAAGATCTTATGGCATTCTTCCATCCGATATTGAAGATGATTTGCATCGAGTGGAAGACTTTGACAATTTCATAAGCTTGTCCTTCAAGATCTCTTGGAGTTATGGATGAGATACTCTTCCGCTCACAAAACCATCTAATAAAACTTCCCATATCTCCCAGTAGTGCGTAAGAGAGTCTTCACCGAACTTCATAATTATTGGTGATAGCCGATGCCCAATTGTTGTCGTGAATCATAAAGTCGACTGGATGGTCCATGTAGGTTCGGAGAAGGAGGTCTATCTTCCACAATGCGCCTTTGAATTGTGTCTCTGAAGGAGCTACTCGGATGTGCTAGTGCGATTCCCACCATGTAAGTATCAAACCAATCTTCCGATGGCTTAGGAATATGCTTCGTAGATGCATCATCTTCATCCGGTTCTCGAGTCACCATGACATGCGACTCTTCGTGAACCATTTGATCATCGTGAATTGAGGTGGATGTGGATGTGAACCTTGAATCAACCGTCGTCCGTGCAGCAGATTTTTCTTAGTACTGCTCTTTTGTAGGACCCGATTGATTAGAAGGTTTTGGCGGTGATGATGGTGGTTGTGGTGGAGGTGTGTTGGTTGTCGTAGAAGGATCACCACCCGAAGTTCCAAATACCCGTTGGTGGTGGAGGTGGAGGAGGATCTTTACGGTTCTTCATCAATGATTCCATCACAATTGTTCTCCTTTTCTTTTAGCTTCTTTTTCCCGACGTCAATCATAAACCGCTCATAATTGTCGAACTTAATGGATTCTTCAAGTGCCTCATAGAGTTTCTTGTGAACCTCATGCTTGTCCTCTTCAAAGATCATACATCTTTTCAAACAGAGTCGCTCTCATATCGGTGATAGGTAGGTCCTTGAATCGCCTAAGAAGTGGAGCCTCCATAGCCCATTCCACAAAGATCCTTGACTTCTCCTTCAATAGCGGCAGAACCCTTCATTGAAGTTGAGGTGCTCCAATCTATAGACACGATCCACAAGGAATCAACAGATTTAGGAAGTTGCCTTTCCGAGCTTCTATCCTTTTACAACTTTGTCCAAGAGTTGATCGAGGTAAGGATCCGTGGTGGTGAAGTCGGTGGAGCATCCACATCAAGAATTGTAATGACAGTTCGGGGGTTGGTGATGTTGGTGTGTTGATGTTGGTGGTGTTTGTGCATTGATTGAGTTGGTATGGGAGGTGGAAGTGCGTTGATAATGAAGATGCCGACATCGGAGGAATGGTTGACGATCTTTGTGAATGTCGACAAGATACATGGATTGTGCAAGATCTAAGGATTTGTCATTAATGAATTGATCACCAAAAGAGAAATCAGATCAAGATCCTTAAGTGAGGATAGAGAGTTAGTAGACATATTTGGTTCATCCATCTTCAAGGTCTCATCGATCTTGTCTCAAGGTTCTCTCGCGAGCCTTTATGCAACAGAGTGTCAACATTCAAGCCGATTGAGTCTCACTAAGTGTAAGAGTTTCTTTAGACGTTTTGCACTTTGTCCACTCCGGATTGTTCTTTAGCATGAGATGATTCTCGATCTTCTCTTCACTCATATTGATTGGTGGTGCTTGATGGAGATGATGAGATCGTTAAAAGCATGTGAGCGCTTGTTCGGTTTCAACACTAGCAACCCTTTTCCTTTGTCATGTGTTATTGGAGTTGTTTGTCGAGGTAGTTGATCGTGTTCTCTTAACACAACTCCACCCACCGGTGCTTTCACATTTAGACTTTCTAGGCTTTTGTGGATCCCAAGTTGTAGAAAAGATCATCTTCATCAACTAACCTTGTAATATTCCTTGCTACCTCAAGATTGTCACCAATTTCTTTTTCCACTTTCTTCTTCTTTTCTTTATGCTTTTTGGATGAGGAGTCTGACTGTTGAGATCTTTCGCGTCTCTTTTTAGGAAGGGAGGCATAAGATGCTTTAGAGCCAGAGATGGTCTTGGGAGCATTGGGTTGTGAGGGAGTAGGTGTGACATCAGCAGAGGAACTGGAAGCTCTTTTCTTGTATTGTTTGAAGTAGTCCTTCTTCTTGATATCTTCTGTGAGAAGACAATCAGGAATTGGCAATCCAAATATTTCTTTATCCGTACCTCTAGGAACATATTTCAGGTTTCCTAAAACAAATTCATCTTCCGCTTTGTGTAAAGTTGATTCACCTAGGAGTGAAGTTGTGATTTTGTTGCAAGAATCGGATAACAAGCTTAGAAAATCGGATGTCGGGAATCACAAGCTTGTTCGTCTCTTTCGCCTTGAGCTTTGTTCTGGAAATTAGTTCTATCAGATATGAATGTGTGTATTGATAAAGAAAATTCTTCCCAGATACGATCTGAGACATTCACATCAACCCTATTAACAATTCCCCATAGGATTTGCAGGATAGGAATTCTCACTTTATCGAACCCTGATGTTTTGCCGGATAAGCACAAGTTAAGAATAGTTGTAATAGCTCTCCAGGGTTGATACATGTGTCCAGTGATGATGTCGGATGCTCTTGAAACATCTGCTCGATAACCCAACCCAATTAGAAAGACAATCGATCGTCAAGACCTGTGGAGATTCGTAACGAAGGTTGTGGTCACATGGGTGATTCCAAGAGCCTTGCTAAGAATATCAGAATCAATAGTGAACTCCCTATCATCCAGTTTGCAAGAGTATCGAGCTGTGATTTTGTCCCATTGAACGGTGTTCCAGAATTGTTGAATGTAAATGGTGGGAATTGAGCATTGCTTGGTAATAGCACCGAAGAAGTTTGTGTTTTTGAGGATGTCAATAGACACTTTGAGTATCGGATTTTGTTGAAGCTTTTGTAGGTCCACATAACAGTTGCTTTTTCCAATATCACCCATTGACTCGGGAAGGATTTCTTCGTCGAGAGAACTTTGGATGATGCCAAGGGTAACGCTCTTTCTCGGGTTTGAACTTGCCATTGATGATCCGAGTAAACATACAATCAACAAGAATGATTGGGAACAAAGTTAGATGATAAATGATAAGTGAGACAACATTGAGAGCACCCTTATGACATAGACACATAGAAGCAGTAACTCAGAAGGAGTCCCCAAAACACATACAGAGAAAGATTGAGTGACATAAGTGAGATATTTCAATGAAGTAGAATCTTACAGATAAATTTTCACACGATGAGCAGATAAGGGATTAAAAGGCAAAAGAGTGCATTGCAAAGGGATCATGTCATGAGCCAAGATACAAATGTAGAAGTGATATAACAAATATGCATGAGGCGTAGTAACATTTGGTTGTCGAGAGAAACCAAGTACCTTTACCTAAACAAATGTCATAGCAGATTACATAGGGTATGTTGACTCAACAAGTTGAATTAGGAGATCCTAAGTATTGTGAGAATGAGATCAACTTTAGCAATAAACCTCTTGAACATTTTAATAACCCTCGACCCTAAGACTAATTCTCAACATGAAAGTGAACAATGTTGCTAACTTGTAAAGACAAGTCGCCATCACTAGTACCACAGACAAGTCGCTAATAGTTTAGCTCTCTAAGTCGCTATGCTAATTCGCTAACTTGTAAAGACAAGTCGCCATGAACAAGAATAAAACCAAGTCGCTACAAATCGTTAACTAAGTCGCTAAGGTTACTAATTCGCTAACTTGTGAAGACAAGTCGCCATGAACAAGAACACAACCAAGTCGCTACAAATTTGTTAACTAAGTCGCTAATGTTACTAATTCGCTAATTTGTAAAGACAAGTCGCTGACAACTAACTCACTACCCAAGTCGCCAGAATATAATAACCTAATTCGCTACAGAAACATAATCGCTAAGTTGAATGCTAACTCGCTATGAAGAACATTCAAGCTAAGTCGCTACCAAGAACATGTTAAATCGCCATCAAGAACATTCATAATTTCAACAGACAAACCACCCAATCCACCAATCAATCATCATCCTTACATGGTAACACATTACACAGCAATCACAATAAAATATACCAACACTTAGTATACTTGCAACATACTAATCAACAAAGCAACACGATTTAATGAACCATCGAACCTAAGAGGGAATCAAACAGTCACAGTACACGAGCTCGTACGGATCTGGTTAAAGTGACAAGTTAGAAACTTAACACAAACGCTTAAGAGAACTAAGATAAGAGAGATTCGAGACATACCACTTGCTAAGTCGCTAGGATGAGCAATTTGACGAGGAAAAAACGAGAGAGAAAAAAAACTTATTTGAGAAAAAAAATGGTAAGTCGCTAGGGGTATAGAAACTATCTTTGGCAGTTTGACACATTTGGTCCTTGTGGTTTTAACATGAAGTGAGAAAAGTCGCTAGTGCAACACAACTTTCCCATATATGACAAGTTTGGTCCCTATGGTTTTGATGAACGAGTGGTAAGTCGCTAACGCGGATTATAGACTAAGTCGCTAGCATAGATTATCACAATGATCACCATGAATCAATTAAACATTTAGTCAAATAAGCATTTAATGCTAGGCACTTAATACATAGGTACACAATGATAATCACATGAGCAAGATACGACCACAACCTACAACTGAGATAAATACCATAGCCAGATAGTTAACGAGCAAGCATTATAACCAGCACAGAAGCCAATGGCATAGATAGTCAAGAAAAACATATACACAATCTCCCCCTCAATCAATGTCATCAAAGAACATTGATTGACATTAATCAACCCCGTTATAAAAACAAGAATATTTCAATTGTTCGAACTTCATCTATGATCCCGTGCCATTATTGAATGACATTTCTAGGACCGTAGATGTTATCGATAACAATGAAAGTATTCTTTATTAGAGTGAGAGAAAAATGATAAAATTGTAAATTTAAAAGAGTGACATATATAAAATTTATGAGTGACATTGATAAAAATTTTAATTTAAATTTTTTTTTTTTTTTTTTTTTAAGAAACTTGATTTATACACAGATATAGAAGAGCGAGTCCTGATTCAAGATGAATAGGAGTCAAAGTAAGAAGTACATCAACTCTGGCACGCTATAGCTCCTGAATGAGCTATGTTCATTTCTGATGGGAACCAAGTCATGAAGTTCCTGATTGAGTTGAGCATTGTACCTGAAAAAGACTGAGAGCACATTGTACTTGAAGCACATGTAGACTTGTACATAGAAGGGTTAGTGACATGTTTAATCTCACATTTGGATGCATCACAGTGTAACACAGACGTATCATTAATGGGGATCCTATTAGGTTCTACATTCTTGAAGAGTTTACCTGTGGGAATCCACTTGAGGCATGATCTAGGAATGTAAGTTCGTTTAAGTCCTGTAAACTTAAAAATTGCCGCTGGGAATCCATTTGAAACCACGTTAGTTGACCTAAATGAGTGCACAACCTTGTTTTGACTATTTGTCCTTATGTGATCCGAGTATTTCTTAGGGATTGATCACCAAATGATGTTTTGCATGAGAGCTAGTAATACTTATTGCATTTCGATCCGTGAGAATTGACTATAAGTCCGAGGTTTGAGATTCATCATATCCGAACTAGGCAATGAAGTGACCGGTTTTGACAAAATGTACATATTATCAACTTGGGATGTAAGCTTAGATTTCAATGGTTTAGCTCTTTCGCACCTAAAGGCATTAGGTTGTTTAATAACTGCTCGCTTCAAGTGGTTACGAACATTTGATTTTCCCAAAGTTGAAGGTTTTGCAAACTTAGTGTTCATCCTATTTCCAACGGACTTCCCGAGCTCATTTTTAGGGCAACAATATTGAAGCTCTTATCCCGAATTTGGGCTTTGAGGTCATCAATGTCTTTCATCAAGAGATTAGATTGATTGACTAACTTAGAGTTTGTTTCCTCAAGGTTCTTTCTTAAATGCTCATTTTCTCTTAGAAGGTTGGACACACATAGAGCTAGTTCGAATTTCGGATTCTAGAGCATCACTCATCTCATGACAAATATATTTCGGGCTTCGAAGAAGTATTTTGATTGCCAATGGTCGAATCTTTGTCCCGAATCGGGATTTTAACCGATTAATTTCAAAAATTTCTAAATTCGAAGTTCCCGATTAGTACACGGTTTTTGCATAAAACATTTCATCCTTTTGTTGTATTTCAATTTGCAATGAGATACGTGTTTTTCAAGAATTGAAAATTTGTTTGAAAGCTCATCATATACCCTTTTTCAATCATGTTACTTGCATTAGATTCGTGTAAAACAAAGATTGATTCCACAATGTTATGTTCGAGTAAGAGTCATGTACCTTTTATGAGAATTTGTGTGATCGATGAGTGTACCTTATTGATTGACACCTTTTCTCGACTCGAGAATTTGAGATCGCGTCGTTTCTTCATCCTTTTCATTACAACCGAGATTCGCAATCGTCATTTGTCGGTTCAATGGAATGAAGCATGACACGTCACCATTGCTCCATGGAATCTCTTGGCACTCATTCAATTCATTCAACTTGTTATTCTCATTAGCGACTTCCTTGATGTATGTTTCCATATTACTCATAAGTTGAATAAATGAGTTTCGAACTCATGAATTTCCATTCCGTGTGTTTCTTGAAAGATATTCCACCATGATATCATCAAAATCGAGGAGTATTCTTCCGGATAAGTGGTGAAATTGATTGAAGATGGTTTGGAGAGCAAGATGAGAATCATCGTTGAGAACTTTTCTTTGGTAATTTGAAACCTCAATCGTTCTAAGTTAAGTAAAACAGTTCTTGTCAAAGTGGGAAAATCCTCGACGAAGGATGGCACAACTTGTTCGATCCATGGTTGTAGATAAGAGTAATTTGAGAAGTCGATCGAGATGTTGAAACGGCTCCTTGGTGCATTCCATATTCTTAGCATCATTTGCGACATTACGAGTGACTTATTTGAGTTGTTATGATTAATCGATGTGAATCATTAAATGTATGGCATTCGTGTAAGCATTACATTTCACTATTTTGTTGTGTCATAGAGAGCAAGTACTTTGGTGATTAAAGGATCCGTGATGACCGACATTGTGTTATTATGAATTACCCCAAGTCTCTAGAGATTTTGAACCAACTCGCTAGCAACAAAATAGCAATAATCCCAAGTCGTTAAATCAACATCCAAATCGCTAAGTACAAGTCGCTAATCCTCTAGTAGCTAACACCTAATTCGCTATACCACCAAGTCGCTAAACAATTGCAAGTCGCTAGTAGTAACTCGCTACATTAAGTCGCTAGCAAAATTTTGGCAAGAATTGCTACACAAGTCGCTAAAGATACAAGTCGCTAAATAGCAACTCGCTACAAACCAAGTCGCTACCTCCAA
Source organism: Chrysanthemum lavandulifolium (assembly GCA_022545495.1). Lineage (NCBI taxonomy): Eukaryota > Viridiplantae > Streptophyta > Magnoliopsida > Asterales > Asteraceae > Chrysanthemum > Chrysanthemum lavandulifolium. Next base: position 271,033,052 of record CM040241.1, read on the forward strand.
GTCGCTACTGTGGTGGAAAGTCCACTACTTGTACTTTAAGTCGCTAGTTCTAAGTCGCTAGGTCTAAAATCAGAACTCGCTACAAATTTGTAAAGCAAGTCGCTACGAAGAAAGAATTCCGTGTTAAGTCGCTAGCAAGAAAACCACATAAACATCACTTTTCAATCCAAAACAACCCAACCAAGATGATTCAAGCTTACCAAATGAAAACCTAAACACTTGTGATGATTCTAAACATAAAAGTACTAACAAAATCCAAACTTTAACACAAGAAATCAACCAAATGATGCACAAACCACTAAACTTTTCAAACTCAAAACCACCTAAAACCACTAGAAATCCAAAGATGTGCAAGATATGATCTAACCATGGCTCTTGATACCAATTGTTGGATATTGATTTCACTTACATATCATAGCATTAACACAATGGGCATATAGATGATTTTAGAGAGAGAAAGTGGGATATTCTAGTAAGAGAAACTTGTAGAATGTTAGATTTCAAAGAACATCCAACCTCTACCTTGCAAGGTAGAGGGTATTTATAGGTTACAAACTAAACGACCTCCCGACGGCCTGTGGATCGTGGATACAGTGGGTAAAGACCCGCCCTTCCTCCACGGTGTTGCACTAAACTATTTTACTCTTCATCGACTAACTAATTAACTACATACTACAAACGTAAATAACGACAAGTCTTAATGAGCTAACTTATGCTAGATAATAATCTGGTATGGTGACCGACTCTTCAATATTGATCGACAACGGAATTTTCTAATTCCTAACAACTTTGAGTAGATTGATTTCACCTATTTAGACTTGTTCTCGAACATAGTGATATCATCGAGGAAAATGTCCGCGCCTTCATGACTCGTGCTCATTGGAAAATGTTATTGCAGAGTTGTCACAATACACACTTAAAGGTAATTCGATTGAGGGCATTACTCCAAGTCCGAAATGAATTTCCTAATCCAAACAACTTCCATCGCACTTCAAGCGACTATGTACTCAATCAGAATAGACATCGCAGATCGTTATGCGCTTCTTGCTCTTCCGATAATTGCTCCTCCATTAATGACAAAGACATATCTCGTTTGAGACTTCTTATCATCTTTATTAGTTTGGAAGGCGCATCGCAAACCTCAGAACATCAAGTTCTCGCATCCGGATTCCCACCATACACTAGAAACATTTCTTTAGTAGCCCTTAGATACTTAAGAATGTTCTTAATAAACATGTCGATGTTTCACACCTAGATTTTGTTGATATCGATTGGTGATATTTTGTGCAAAGCGCCATATCGGTCTTGTACATCTCATGACATACATGATAGATCCCACTGGTAGAAGCATAAGGAACTTTTCTCATGTGTGCCACCTCTTCAGTGTTGGCGATGCATAGTTCACTACTTAAGCCATGTTCGACTTGCATCGGCAAATATCATGTTGGGAATAATATTAGCATTACCAGCGATAGGCTTGTGGAAGACACTGCTGAAGAATGCACTAATTGTGGAAACTCATTACCACCGCTAGTACATATTATTACCACGCTATTAGGATAATTGTTTTGTATTAGTGAGCAGATAAGTATAGAAAAGATCTTTTGTATATTCTATATTGTTAGCATTATACTTATCTTGTAAAGGACTCCTTGTGCTATAAAAGGGATCCTAGGTCATTGTTCTTGGTACGTATGCTTCAAGGTGTAACCTAGTGATAAGCAAGATCACTCGTATTATTCTTAATAATATTGAAGCTTTGTGTTACATTGTTCTCACTTACAATACATCATACAATCCGTATTCTGAGTATTACTAAGTATATTTCACGTACTTATTAATATAAATCAAAGTATCACTAACACAAGGAGTGTGTTTAGATCCATCAAGTGATATCAGAGCTTTGGTTCTAATACTTTGATTCAGAAGATCCAAGGAATAAGCTTAACCTACTCACTCAAATCAACGGAGATGGAAAACTGTAACACCCCAAAATCTCGATACAAGTGGAAGACTTAATCAAGTTTTCGAGGCGTTACTATTGGATTGGTATCACACACAAGTATAGCAAAAAGATAGTCATTTAACATTCAAAACCAATCCCAAATTTAGTTATTCAAAACATTTAATCCAAAAGTGTAAATACTAGGCCCAACACATGATTTGACAAAATAGGTCCCCAAAGTTTATCAGAGTCAGAAACGATCCTTGAACCCCGCCTTCTTGCCAAGCTTCCACCAATCACGTATTTCAAACATCTCTCAAATACCTAAGAAATCATGCTAAAAGGTCAGCTTACGCTGGTGAGTTCATAGGTTTAAGTTCAACAAAATCATAGTGGACCAGTAGGAGTTGATTTGCTATGCAAGACCTAAGATAGATAAATACCGATCCTACCCGGATCACCAACCATAAACATATCCCGCATCCAGGGATTACTCGGGCCCAACGACTCTAGTCCAGCACTGTCGTGGCAAAATCTAGAACAATTGCCAACCCCGGACTAGGTCGAGGTAGAAGTCTATTCTTAGCTAGGCAACAGTTATAGCAATTAGGATTGCTACCCTAGTCTAAGGCAACAACTACCGCACATCTATCTAAACAGTCAAGCATATAAGCAAATCCAAAATAGTTTTCACGCTCCAAAAATAGTAGCATGATTCTCACCCCAATGTAGTTAAAACGTAGTTAAAACGTAGATAAAAGTGGGGCTATGAAACTCACCTTAGCCACAGCAATGCACTATTCACTATTGACACGATTGGCATCTAAAGTTAATCTCCATGGCATCCAAAAGAATGTACGACGAGTACAATAGAATAGTTGTGACGCAACCTAATGCGTATACGATATTCTTAGAATACGGCTCATACAATAAAGAAATCAATAGAAAGTAATGTGTTGTAGTTTTCGTGGATCATTCGTGTCATTACTTTCAAAAGTACATTATCATTCCCAAAAGTTCATAATTAATATCTCAAAAGTTCAGTTTTAACGTTTCGTGTGGTGGTAAGAAACATAGACGCGGCATACACTCACGCGAAAGAAGAGCAATCATCGACAAAATCGAGACATACAGACCATAACTCACGCCAAAATGGGAAGAGACATTGACCAAGTTAAGAAATGCCGACAATACTCAGGCTAGTCAAAGACTAGGAAACTACGACAACTATTTATGTAACATAAATAGGTTAAATTGACAGGTTTCGGCAATTTACCCAATAATCCCCAAACGTACATGTTTAATAATAAAAGGCAAGTTTCCATTTATCGCTCAAATGATAAAGTCTTCTCAATCGCTATTCATAATTATACAAGTTTACCCGAAAGTACTTTATATAAGGTATAGTAAATAGTGTACTATAAATAATACGTTCGTTTATTCCCACGTTTCCAAATTAGTACGACTTCAATAAGTTATATTATCAAGATAATATTTCCAAACAAGTTTACGAAAGCTAACATGTGTTATAAAACACGAGTTACCATCGTATTTAATAAGGGTTTATAATAGATTAAACCATATCCGTCCATAATATATTTAGTTATATAATTCAATAGCAGCTCAGATGTGAATACGGAATATTTAGTTTTACCGCAAAAACAATTATACCAAACTTATTTAAATCAAAACGTTTAATAGAATACAACACACTAATTAATATAAATGTTATCAACAAGTTTATAAAAAGGTATTTTATATTTATAAGACATGATTTATTATCGTAGTTCATAAAGGGTTTATAATAATTAAAACCCTATTTATTGACAATATATATCTGAATATCTCGTTATTAGTTAAAAATGTGAAAATATAATACTTGGGCATATCGCGAAATAAACATATCAAACTTATTTCCATGTCTTGACATGCTACATTTATTTAAGCCAAAGCGTTTAATAAAGTTTGACTCGTAATCTATATAACTCGTATATCTAATGTTACTTCAAGCTTATAACCCGTAATATCCGATACTAATTATAATTCACGTGTTAGTTCTTAGTGTTTATCATCCCATATTGTAAATAACTTGTCCATTACTCGCTAGTCTAATATCGTTTATCCAATATTTGCATCCCGTTATCTTATACCATTAATTCGTAACTCATTTTTATTTGTACCATATAACCGATTCATGAAACAAAACCAAGTAAACACGACTTTATCATTCGGTTAAACACAAGACTATTAATTTGTGTTAGTCAAACTTACACTTAACTCCAATTCAGGCAAAGTATCAAACGCACAAACACACCCGTTGGGCTGTGAGCCCAACAGATTCAAACGGTACCCACGAGGGTCATTAAACCCGACCCAAACGGTACACTTGATTCAAACCCGAAATTGTTAGACAACAAGTACCCCGTGATTAACCAAGTCTGACCCGAGTCTACTCCACAACAACCATTAGTAACCACGCTACAGTTTTATCACCCTCGTACCCCTATCCCAATTCGAGACTCAACAATCAAGACTATCACGGATCCTAAACCCGACCCGACATCAAAGTTGCAATAACAGCCACTATGTCCAAACTGACCCGAGACCAAAACTAGGTACCGATTTGACCTGATGTCACACTATTCGGACAACACCACCTCGGGTCTTTAACAAACGTTTACATCTAATTATTAATCAAGTTTTCCCACAAATCGATTATAAACGTTTTCTTAAAATCAGACTACCACGCCCAAATCAATAAATTTTGAGACACCATTTGACCACACAAAACGTTATATAAAAATTGTTTAACCTCGGTTTTTATCCACGAAATAACCACCTTAATATATATATTCATTCGTTAAAACAAAAATAAAAGTCAATCGAAATGAGACAAGCTTTACCGAGAGAGAAAGAGAGGTAAGCGAGGGTCGTGATGGCGTCTCCAACGAGTACAACCCATAGCCATCAAACCTTGAACCATTACTCACGTTTTAATCACGAAATCCTAATTTACGAAACTAGGGTTTGAGATTTAGAGCGCGTGAGAGAGATTTAACATGCGTGTTTTATGAAAATAGAACCTCGGGATCCCGATCTACAAGATGGGATGGGTGGTGTAATTATTGGAGGTGGCCGGAGACCGGTGGCGGCGCCGGAACCCTAGGTGGGTCGTCGGATAATTTAGAGAGAGAGAGGGAGAGTTATTTTGTGTGTGTGAATTGTAGAGAGAGAAAGAAAATGAGTGAAATGGGAGGAAGTGGGAGTGTGGGGGTATTTATACCCCTAGAGGGACCATTGTTGCAATTTGAGTAAACACAAGGGTGAAGATGAAACATAACACAAGGACCCTAGATGTAACTTCGTAAAATTCTTGTTATATTAGGCTCGGGGCTCGTTTTGACTAGTAAACGAGGGATTTGTGACTCGAGAGTTACGCCATTGTTTTTAAAATAATTTTTCCAATAAAAACGATATAAAATACGACTCGTATCTCAAATTAAATCAAACGATCTCTCTAATAGACGTTTCTCTAATTATGACGCATCGAGGAATTTATGAGTTGTCACAGCCTCACCTCCTTAAAAGGAATCGCGTCATCGTGATTCAATTCAGGTTACTTGTTGTGGTTCAAAAGAGGCGAGTGCATAAGCTCGAGGACTCTTCTTCACGTTCCCTACGTGAATCAAGGATCTTACTGCGAGTTCCTATGAACTTCGAAGGCAGAGAGGCAACTTTACTAAAGTCGCTAGGTTTCATCATCTATGGTTTTGGTAGGTCAACGAAGTTTAAACGTCCAAAGATTAGGATTTCCCTAAAGGGATAACATTTGCCTCATCGGCAAGTCATTTCTTCCTACTATGTGCAAAATGTTAGGAACTCTACTGAGTCTTGATGGTAGATTAAAGCTTGAGCTACTGGTCTCAATCTAGCAAGGATTTTCAGAAGGGTTGACATAGCAGGGATTAAGTTTTCACATTTACTACTCGCTTCACATAATTTCATGGTGGATCCGTAAGCTTAATTCTAGGTTATCTCGGAGGGTTCAAGAGATTTACGTTGTCTATGTCTCCAAATGGTTTGTGAGTAACTTACATATCCATCTCAACTTAGAACGCTTTTCTTGGTAGGTTCAGGGTTGGTAGGTTGGGTATTTCCATTTCTACCCAACAATCGATGTCGGTACTTACGATCATAGATGATCCCTTACGGTGCCTTTGAGGTACTAAAGCGATTGGTACGGCTATAGGAGAAGTTGGCCAAGGGAAGGTGTCTATCCCAACTATTGCCAAACTTGATAGGCACGCTACGTGTTCTATTAGGGTTCGAATGGTCCCTCTATTTCAGCCATTAGTCTAGAGATGATACACTGCAAGCATATCCAGATTGGTTATCTAGGCTCTAGGAAGTGATAGATGAAAAATGGGTCTGTGGCGATTGCCATAATCCAGAAAAGATAGAAATTAGCATTTCCTAAAGCACACAGTTTCCTTTACGTGTGAAGAAGTCTATTTGTGTAACTTAGGTTTTTCGATCGCACTTCATCCTTAAAGAGTATCGGAGTGAGTTGAAGGTTGAGGAAGGAGAATCAGGTGTGTACTAACCAAATGAATCTCAGATAGGGAAAATGGATCAAGGGGATTTCTCTTTTTCCAATAGAAGTGGCATAGTGGAAAGAATGTAAGGAGCTAGAGTTTGAAGGTGAGATCTAGCTTATTGGAGCAAGTCACTTTACCGAAGGGAGAGGATGGAGTACCCTCTCACCTCCTTAAAAGAAGATAGCGGGGTTCTCTAGTGTTGCTATAACTATATGAGGAGAGACGAGAAATGTCGTCCATACTTTCCATTTTACTGATTAGCGGAAGGTGAATAGGTTGGTAAGACTACAAACAATTACTTAGGTAAAGGCGGGGATCTACTTCCAAGGTTTCGTCCACGGTGTAGTTTATTGTTTGGTGAGAGGTCCGAAAGGTTAGCAGGTGCTTCCCGAAGGATGAGAGAAGGATTATATAATTGTCCTAGAGAATGTGGTTCAGGTTTCTCCTTAAGATTTCAAAATTTCTGCTGAGCACGAAATCTCTACTAGATGAGAAGTCTAGGAAGTTCAGAGTATGTCTCTATTAGAAAGTGTATTGCTTCCAGCAATCGGTAGGTTGACTTAGCTTGACATCTAGGTTAGAGACGAAAGTACGACTCCTTAAAGAGAGTATTGGTTACTAACCACGGTCAGTCGATTGACTCATTGGTGCACTTAACACTTAACGCAGGAGGTTTCAAGGTTCAACTCCAAAATCATAATCTCCAAAAGAAGTTCGACTACCAATCGATATCCAAATCATTTCCTAAATACGAGTGAACGTCAACGGATCTAAGTAGGTATGCTAGGGAATTTCTCATCTACGGTGTGTAAGGTACCTCGTTAAGTTAGCGTAGGTAGTACCTCATTCGGCAGTAGGATGTAGCAGACTATAGTTGATAAAATACTGCTGAGAGTTCAATGTTGCTAGAGCAACATCGACGGAACTATTTCTAAGGATAATCCTCGGTGAACAACTTCACTAAAACAAGTCGTTAGTTCGTTATCAATAGAGGTACCTAAATAAAGGATAAGGTACGACATCAATAGCACGTAAGGTACTACCTTAACTGAAAGCTGTTGGCGAAGCAACGTCGACCACGACATTATCGATTTAGGAAATGAGCAATGTCGACTAGATGAAGTCGTTAAAATCAACATCGAGTGGTGTAAGGTTTGAAGTTTTCTCAACAATCGGTTCAAGACTAAGCTTGAGGTATAAGTGTCGTGTATGGGGTTACCAACGAAAGCGAGGCTAGATGACAAATCCACGGTGTTTCCATCGAAGCGATGTGGAATGATAATTCAACAAGATTACTATCGAAATACGGTGGAATGATAATTCCAATACGGTTACTATCGTAATGCGACCGGATAACGTTTCGAAAATGAATACCGATTAAAGGTCGAAAGATGATTTTAACAAAGTTATCAACGAAACGGAGCCGAATAATAATTCAAGGCCAAATGATGATTCGAAGTCAAATGATGAGTTAAAACTCGGAACGAGATCAGAATCACAAAGTCGAAAAACCAATAACCAAAATCAAAACCAAATCCGAAATAGTCAAGACCAAATCCAAAACAGCTTAAAACAATTTCAAATGCTCGAATAGATCAACGAGGCTTATGTCGAAAAACAATTCGGATGAAAACAGTGCCAATCGGGTCTCACCCGACTTATGGCGAACTACGCTCAAGTGTCACGAACAAGAATTTCACAAAACGGAGACGTATAACGATGCCAGAGGTGTTATGATTCAAAAGGTGTTACGATGCCAGTGTGTCGTGTGTGAGTGCGGCTTTTCGTGATGTTTAGCGAGTGTGAGTGTGCGAGTCCACCTAAAGTTTATCGTTCTTAAAACCAATCTCAAATTCGAACACAATTTTGTTATAACAATTCCCAGTATTTGTAAAATTTCACCTCTGAGACGGAAATAGGTGATCAGTCCATGTCCTGCTGTCTCTGGCTGAATATAGGTGATCAGTCTATATTCAATCGAGGTTCGATAAATTTTTATTAAGCAAGGCACAACCAGTTTACAACCAAATCTTAATATATATTCCCAACTTCAATGTTATATGCCCAAAATGTATTCATTTCCTCATCTCAAAATATCTCGTTGTTCCATTAGCGTTAGGTATCATCGTGTGTGTGTGTGTGGTATCGACTCGACAAGACACCATGAATACACTCAAATAACCACAATGCGACTCATAATGACACAATGAGATGTCTAAATGGTAAACTTTATAGTTTAATAAGTTTCGGAATGAATAGTTAGATCTTATCGAATTTGTCAATTCGATAAACTCAACCATTTATTCATGTCGTTTATTATCCACAAACCAGTCACATCCTAACGAGTCATAAGGATAATTCACCCATTAATAACGTTATCATACGTGAATGGCGGCGCTATTAGGTTCGTCAACCTAATAAGTCCGTTATCCACGTGGATCGACGCTATTAATGTTAGGTCATCCGTAACCCACGCACAACACATAAATGACATTAAATATTCATAAATGATACCCTTCAATAAACGTGCCCTCGAAACATTTAATGACTCATTTAATACAAAACATTTCTATTTTTAAACGTTGGTTCCCTTTTTAAAATATCGAATAACAAGGCGAGTCTTGTTATCAAAGATCTAATACAAAATCATGTATCATCTATATCTTCTAGTACCATTTACTAGTATATATATGTATATATATAAATTTCGATATAAATTTCAATATAAATTTATTCATCTCACTTATAAATTTCAATATAAATTTTGAGTCATTATTCGTTTCGAGTTCCTAAGTCCGAGTCATGACTCTCGGCTTTTACACAATCATATTGCCCAAATAAATACTAAAGACCATGTTACGGCGTTGCCAGGGTAGTCAAGACTAGAAAGTCACGATAACACCTGACGTAGCGCAAAGTTGACATATACACCATTGAATCCAAAATAAACAATTTTCACAATTCTAGTTAATCTCCCAAGCAATCTCATACCAATCTCGCCATCTAGACAGACAATCAAACATACCCAACACCATTAAACACTTCCAATCGACTCTTTCAATTTCCCAAACACAACCGATTAATAGGTATCAAACCTAATGTTTGTCAATAACTTACCAATTACCCAAAACACCACAATTAATTTGTTATTCAATTAAGGCTGTTAATTGAAATGTCATTTGATTCCAAAAATCTTATTCATACCAATGATTCAACGTTAACCAAATAATCACACGTTAGTCCAATTTATCATCTGAAAACACTTACTGGTTTCACATATCATTATAACATCAACGGACATGAATCCATTATTAGTAATCAAAACCGATTACCACTTGTTTGACAAATTTTAAAGAATAAAACAACAGTTTACGAGGGTTTCAACTCAAAATCGTGACACGAGACCATCACCAAATCGACATCATCAAAATCATTATAATCCATCATCTAGTTATGATCAAGGGCACATAAACATGATAAGATGCAAAACACGTGAACATGACACACACACGATACCAACACACCAGTTTACATGCTTTATTAGTTTTAAAGCATTTTAGACTCGTGTTCATCAAAACTTAATCATGGAACTCACGTTCACGAGACAAAAGGCCTCGTTGTGACTCCCGACTTAGTTATAATAGTACCATTTCCTTTATATTCCCAAATCATTTCCACGACCACTACTAATGTGCAAGTTTTAAATCAAGTGGTGAGATTACGCAAGGAAATTGTGTAACCCTGATACTTTGAGAGTATCCGCATTATTTGATAAATAATGTTGAATTATTGGTTATCACATTCTATGTTCATTTGTTCACTTTAATCTTCCAAATACATTCCAATAGTTCCCACGTATTTGTGTATATTCATACAAAGTTTTCTCTTTATTGTTTTGGGATATACCCAAGGAAACTACTTAATATAAGTTAAGTGTTATAGATTTAAGGTTTGGGACTCCACACTCTGTGATAGGTATAGTTCGTGCGAAAACATGAGGACATGCTTTCTGTACATGTATAAGCATGAGGACATGCTTATAGGGCGTGCATAAGCATATAGAAATGTGTTGTTCCTTATTCACTATCGTTTAAAAAACAATTAAGTACTTAAAACAATTTAACAGTGAACAATGACTGAAATTAAAGCAAGTAAAACACACAAAGTAATTTTCAACATCATATTCTTTATTAGAAATTAATCAAAAGAATCGTTACCCAAGTACTTGAATAGTACTTGGGATTGAAATGACAAAGTTTGGTGACTCTCTCTAAGCTCGGGCTAAGTCCGAAAGCACAACTCTTAGAGCTCACCGAGCTATCTCGGGAACTAAGTTGTATTTGGAGGAGTGAAAAGATGGCTTGCGTGTATGTGTGTTTTACAATTCAAGCTTAATCTTTTCACTCCATCTCTTATGCTATTTATACATATATGATATTTGACTCTTTCCTAAGTGACAATCGACATCATACGAAGACAAAATCTTGATGTATTTTGTCTCATTCTAAAGACTATTCTAGGTAAGAGACAAGACTACTTTCCTAAGTTCGGTGATGACCGAGCACGATCTTTGCCATTCGAGACGATTGACTTTGGTTGATAAGGACTTCGTCTTATCGATTCAAACTTATCCCGCCTTGTCCCGCTCATTCTTGATCATCACATTCTTGATCTTCTACTTGGTTTGTCTTGATGTAAGAGTTGGAGAGAAGTCTTAGGGATTTAGTGAGTTATTGTCATCCTCCTGAATCCATCATCTTCTTCTTGACTCGGTCTTCACCCTTTAAGTTCCGCCTTCTTGGTGGAGAGACTTCTTCTTCGCCTCATCTTGAGTATCCTGAAGATGTCTCACCGAGAGACTATGCACTCGATGACTGTTAGTGTTTAACGAACTAAACACTTGGGCTATTTTCTATTCAAATCCTAGATTAAGGGTTTGGGTATTTACTGAACCCAACAAAATGCTTATGGGGGTATGCGTAAGCATGAGGACATGCTTACTGTGTGTGTGTATAAGCATGTGAAATGCTTATAGTGAACTACTAAGATAGGCAGGCTTAAATCGTCTACTAACAAGGCACACGCTCAATCTAGTGTTCAATCAAACCATTCATCAAATCAGCCATAAACATCTCATCAATCATCTTATCAATCAATCAAGTTCAAATTTCCAAAATCATAATATACCATTTACTCAAACCAAATCCGTAGTATCTCGATAATCACATCTCATTTACCCAAAATCATATCGTTTCAATAATCAGTTCACAATATCCCTTAACAGATCATCTCATAATTCAAATCGCAGTTCATACCATAATCAATTAAGAAGCTTCGGCTTGGCAAGCGGGCGTGCGTCGGTCGAGGATCAATTTTCTTAAAAAGTGGTTATAGTTTAGGGTTTATTAAATACCTAATTCTCTATAACCTTGAGCTCTGATACCAATCTGTAACACTCCCAAATCTCGGAACAACGGAAGACTTAATCAAGTTTTTGGGGCATTACTATTGGATTGGTATCACACACAAGTATAGCAAAAAGATAGTCATTTAACATTCAAAACCAATCCCAAATTTAGTTATTCAAAACATTTAATCCAAAAGTGTAAATATTAGGCCCAACACATGATTTGACAAAATAGGTCCCCAAAGTTTATCAGAGTCAGAAACGGTCCTTGAACCCCGCCTTCTTGCCAAGCTTCCACCGATCCGTATTTCAAACATCTCTCAAATACCTGAGAAATCATGCTAAAAGGTCAGCTTACGCTGGTGAGTTCATAGGTTTAAGTTCAACAAAATCATAGTGGACCAGTATGAGTTGATTTGCTATGCAAGACCTAAGATAGATAAATATCGATCCTACCCGATCACCAACCATAAACATATCCGCATCCACGGATTACTCGGGCCCGGCGACTCTAGTCCAAAGACCTTTGTCGTGGCAAAATCTAGAACAATTTCCAACCCCGGACTAGGTCGGTGAAGTCTATTCTTAGCTAGGCAACATGATTATAGCAATTAGGATTGCTACCTAGTCTAAGGTAACAACTACCGCACATCTATCTAAACAGTCAAGCATATAAGCAAATCCAAAATAGTTTTCACGGTCCAAAAACAGTAGCATGATTCTCACCCCAATGTAGTTAAAAGGTAGTTAAAATGTAGATAAAAGTTGGGCTATGAAACTCACCTTAGCCACAGCAATGCACTATTCACTATTGACACGACTGGAATCTAAAGTTAATCTCCATTCCAAAAGAATGTACAACGAGTACAATAGAATAGTTGTGACGCAACCTAATGCGTATACGATATTCTTAGAATACGGCTCATACGATAAAGAAATCAATAGAAAGTAATGTGTTGTAGTTTTCGTGGATCATTCGTGTCATTACTTTCAAAAGTACATTATCGTTCCCAAAAGTTCAGAATTAATATCTCAAAAGTTCAGTTTTAACATTTCGTGTGGTGGTAAGAAACATAGACGCGGCGTACACTCACGTGAAAGAAGAGCAATCATCGACAAAATCGAGACATACAGACCATAACTCACGCCAAAATGGGAAGAGACATTGATCAAGTTAAGAAATGCCGACAATACTCAGGCTAGTCAAAGACTAGGAAACGACGACAACTATTTATGTAACATAAATAGGTTAAATTGACAGGTTTCAGCAATTTACCCAATAATCCCCAAACGTACATGTTTAATAATAAAAGGCAAGTTTCCATTTATCGCTCAAATGATAAAGTCTTCTCAATCGCTATTCATAATTAAACAAGTTTACCTGAAAGTACTTCATATAAGGTATAGTAAATAGTGTACTATAAATAATACGTTCGTTTATTCCCACGTTTCCAAATTAGTACGACTTCAATAAGTTATATTATCAAGATAATATTTCCAAACAAGTTTACAAAAGCTAACATGTGTTATAAAACATGAGTTACCATCGTATTTAATAAGGGTTTATAATAGATTAAACCATATCCGTCGATAATATATATAGTTATATAATTCAATAGCAGCTCAAATGTTAAAACGGAATATTTAGTTTTACCGCAAAAACAATTATACTAAACTTATTTAAACCAAAATGTTTAATAGAATACAACACACTAATTAATATAAATGTTATCAACAAGTTTATAAAAATGTATTTTATATTTATAAGACATGATTTATTATCGTAGTTCATAAAGGGTTTATAATAATTAAAACCATATTTATTGACAATATATATCTGAATATCTCGTTATTAGTTAAAAATGTGAAAATATAATACTTGGGCATATCGCGAAATAAACATATCAAACTTATTTCCATGTCTTGACATGCTACATTTGTTTAAACCAAAGCGTTTAATAAAGTTTGACTAGTAATCTATATAACTCGTATATCTAATGTTACTTCAAGCTTATAACCCGTAATATCCGATACTAATTATAATTCACGTGTTAGTTCTTAGTGTTTATCATCCCTTATTGTAAATAACTTGTCCATTACTCGCTAGTCTAATATCGTTTATCCAATATTTGCATCCCGTTATCTTATACCATTAATCCGTAACTCATTTTTATTTGTACCATAGAACCGATTCATGAACCAAAACCAAGTAAACACGAGTTTATCATTCGGTTAAACACAAGACTATTAATTTGTGTTAGTCAAACTTACACTTAACTCCAATTCAGGCAAAGTATCAAATGCACAAACACACCGTCAATGTGAGCCCAATGATTCAAACGGTACCTACGAGGGTCATTAAACCCGACCCAAGCAGTACACTTGATTCAAACCAAAGCTGTTAGACAACAAGTACCCGTGATTAACCAAGTCGGCCGAATCTACTCACAACAACCATTAGTAACTACGCTACAGTTTTATCACCCTCGTAACCCTATCCCAATTCGAGACTCAACAATCAAGACTCTCACGGATCCTAAACCCGACCCGACATCAAAGTTGCAATAACAGCCACTATGTCCAAACTGACCCGAGACCAAAACTGGGTACCGATTTGACCTGATGTCACACTATTCGGACACCACCACCTCGGGTCTTTAACAAACGTTTTACATCTAATTATTAATCAAGTTTTCCCACAAATCGATTATAAACATTTTCTTAAAATCAGACTACCACGCCCAAATCAATAAATTTCGAGACACCATTTCACCACACAAAACGTTATATAAAAATTGTTTAACCTCAGTTTTTTATCCACGAAATAACCACCTTAATATATATATATTCATTCGTTAAAACAAAAATAAAAGTAAATCGAAATGAGACAAGCTTTACCGAGATAGAAAGAGAGGTAAGCGAGGGTCGTGATGGCATCTCCAACGAGTACAACCCGTAGCCATCAAACCTTGAACCATTACTCACATTTTAATCACGAAACCCTAATTTACGAAACTATGGTTTGAGATTTAGAGCGCGTGAGAGAGATTTAACGTGCGTATTTAATGAAAATGGAACCTCGGGATCCCGATCTACAAGATGGGATGGGTGGTGTAATTATTGGAGGTGGCCGGAATTTGGCCGGAGACCGGTGGCGGCGCCGGAACCCTAGGTGGGTCGTCGGATAATTTAGAGAGAGAGAGGGAGAGTTATTTTGTGTGTGTGAATTGTAGAGAGAGAAAGAAAATGAGTGAAATGGGAGGAAGTGGGAGTGTGGGGGTATTTATACCCCTGGAGGGACCATTGTTGCAATTTGAGTAAACACAAGGGTGAAGATGAAACATAACACAAGGACCCTAGATGTAACTTCATAAAATTATCGTTATATTAGGCTCGGGGGTCGTTTTGACTAGTAAACATGGGATTTGTGACTCGAGAGTTACGCCATTGTTTTTAAAATAATTTTTCCAATAAAAACGATATAAAATACGACTCGTATCTCAAATTAAATCAAACGATCGCTCTAATCGACGTTTCTCCAATTACGCCGCATCGAGGAATTTACGAGTTGTCACAAAAACAACCAGTCTAACTCTGCTCCAAGGCTTCCTTAGCTCAAACTTAATGAGTTTGAGATGTGGAGGATAATGATTGAGCAATACTTTTCATACAAGACTATGCTCTATGAGATCATCTTAGCGGTAATTCCTTCAAGTCGAGAAGAAGGCGAGAAAGTTGGTGACACGAAGTTGTAGTTTACGTACAGAGACAAATGATGAAAGAGCAAGAAGAAGAATGACACAAGGCCATAATTTTATTACTAATGACTCTTCCTAAAGACCATATCATTGCTTTGATAAATTTGAGACAACAAAAGAACTTTTGAAGATTTGCTCGGTTTTGGTGGCAATGATGCTACAAAGAAGACTCAAAAGGCATTGTTGAAGCAAAGTTATGAAAAATTCTTTGCTCAAGCAATGAATCACTTGACATCATCTTCACTGAACTCCGGAAGATTGTCACTAACCGGCGTGTTTGGAATTGAGGTAGAAAAGGAAGACCTCAATTTGAAGTTTCTAGAAGTTTACCGCCGAGTTTCATACTAATCTTACGATGCGGGAAAATAAACCGGAGATTAAAACTATGAAGCTCAATGATCTTTACAACAACTTCAAACTCATTGAACAAATATTGAAGAAGGCACGAAACTTGGTACAAGCTCTAGCGACTTGGCATTGTTGTCAATCTCTGTTGTTGTGATGATTCGAAGATGACTATGATGATGATTTTGCCACCTAGTTCTACAGTTTCCACTAGTAATGTTAGTGTTACCACCTGCAGGTTCAAAGAAGAAGGTTCTTTGGTATTGGAGATCCTACCTTTATGCTTTTATCTCCACTCAAGTTAATGGCTCTATATTAACTCATGAAGACATAGAGCAAATTGATGAAGATGACATGGAGGAGATGGACATAAAATGGCAAATAGCTCTTCTTAGCATGAGGGCTAGGAATTTCTACAAGAAGACTGGCAAGCCTATTCATATCAATGGTAATGAAACTGCAGGGTTTGATAAAAAAGAAAGTAGAGTGTTTCAACTGTCACAAGATCGGGCATTTTGCTAGAGAATGCAGAAGACCAAGGAACCAAGACAAAAGGTCTACTTTGTACAAGCAAAAGAATGAATCAATTGTGGAGGAACCAAAGGCAATGTTGGCAATTGATGGTGTGAGCTATGATTGGAGTTTCATGGCTGATGGACAAGAGGAACAACCTTCAAATGCTGCTCTTGTGTCTACAGAACATGCTCTCATGGCTTTCTCTGACTCTGAGGTACAAAACTTTGAAAGTTGTTCTAAAACATGTAAGGCTTCTAGAGAATGTGAAAGGCTTAATGAATTATTTGGCAACCAAAGAACAGAGTTGTATGTTGCTAATTATATTGTGTCAAACCTTATAAGAGGCATATCTGTTTTAGAAAAACAACTAGAGCATTATAGAGAAAATGAGTCAAAATATAATGATGATATTATTGTTCTTAGAAGAGAGTTAGATCATAAGACAACAGTGAATGAGGCACTAAAAGAAGAGTTTGAAAGACTTAAAAAGATAAATGAGAATGTCAATTTAACTGTTGACACCGTTATTATCGGTCTAAGTCAATTGATAAAATTTGGAATGCTCAAATTACTAGTAAAGTTAAGTACGGTATGGGATACAATCGCTCCTCCACCACTAAGGGTGTTCCATCACCTCGGCATAGATTTAGCTCATACGGGTCTAGAGGAATTTGTGGATCTGAATATGGTCCTCTAAATTTTTGAAAAGTGGGAAGAGGTTAAGCCTAAAAGCGATGTTTTTGAAAGTGCAAGTGACTCATCATTGTAGATGAGAATGTTAAAAAAGAATGTAGAGGCTTGATCCCAAAAGTTGTAAATACTATTACAAAGGAACCTAGGAAACAAGTTAACAAACCTAGATCAAGCTGTAAGGTATCTTTGAGATGTATAGGAACAAGTCATCGACTCCTGGGGTAACGAGAGGAGTTGGAATCATGTCAAATCTCAACAACTAGGTAGTGAGTTTGTGATGTACAATAAATCATGTTATATCTGTGGTAGCTTTAATCATTTACATGCTAATTGTGACTATCATGTTGGGAGAAGGGAAGTTTATGGGGATAAAAGGGTGGAGTCTAACTGGTTTCAAAATAAAATACACCCTAATTCACATAGCAAAATGGTCCCAAAGCGGTTCAACTAAGAAGTGGTCTTAAAACTTTGCCCTTTGCTAAAAGCAAGTAACATTGCTCACCTAAATCACATTGCAAGTGCAAAATCCAAAACAATTTTGCAAAATCTGCACAAACAGGAAAAGGTCTTTTTCGATAAAAGGGTTCAATATAACCAACGTGGGTACCTAAAACTAAATCGTGATTACCAACGCTCGGTCAAAAGTTCCCTTGCATGGGTTAAAAACAAGAAAAAGGAAACATGGGAAATCTGTGAACTCAAGACGTTGAGAATGGAAACCTAAAGGAATTACCTCAACAACCAATCCCAATGGTGTATCAATGACCTTTGATAGATTTAACTATATTGATACACGAAGCAGATCCAAGTCAATCATGGCTTGGGTCCCCAAAGGAAACTAACTCCTTTTTTTATGTACAGGAACATCCAAGGACAAAGAAATCAGATCAAGGCTACACAGATAGTGGATGTTCAAGGCACATGACTGGCAACAAATCCTATCTCTCGAATTTTGAACACTATGATGGACAGTTTGTCAGCTTTGGAGGTGGAGTTAATGGAAAAGTTATTGGCAAAGGAGTAATAAGCAACAACCAGTATGATGCAAGAAATTTAAAAGATAAAGCATGGATTCTTATTATTATTAAACAAAGCTGCACACAAAGTGCAGAGATTACATCCATCGATTCTGAGACTACCGGCATCAATACATAAAAGGAAAGCAGAAAACATCATACTACAACTACAACAACTACAACCTAAACCCCACTACCACCTAAGGCTTCTTAGAAAGGCCCACTCGGGCATCACTTTAGGCGCCATTCGCCTATCAATCACCCTCCACACTGGGGCATGCTCGCCCGATCACCTTCCTCGGCGGTGGTGAGGATGATGAAGGACCTC
Organism: Chrysanthemum lavandulifolium; assembly: GCA_022545495.1. Taxonomy (NCBI): domain Eukaryota; kingdom Viridiplantae; phylum Streptophyta; class Magnoliopsida; order Asterales; family Asteraceae; genus Chrysanthemum; species Chrysanthemum lavandulifolium. The sequence goes on from CM040241.1 coordinate 271,051,658, forward strand.
GGTGGTGGTCTTTGTCAACAATGGTAGAGAAGGTGGTGCTTGCATCTCTTGAGAAGGGAGTATCGCGACAAGGGAGGAACACTCGGGAGTCTTCGGATGTTTCATCATCGTGCTTTCATATGGAGAAATATAGCTTGACATGGAATCGAGCTATCCTCTTTGATGATGGCATCTGTGGTTTTGATTAGAGTGATGATGGACCAAAGAATCGAAGGGTAGTGCTCATGGCCAAATGAGTTCTCTTTCTTGAAGAAACCTCTTCAAACACCTCTTTCTCCACTCTACCTGGATTGTTCAGAACAAAATCATCCCAAACACTATCAGAAAAGGAGCTGTCAGATGAGAGATTGATAGGGTTTGAATGACTCATGGTGATTTTCGGAGAAAAGTAAGTTTTTAAGAAATAAACTTTTTAGGGTATATGTGATATGAGTGGCTTGTGAGTTATAGGTTCTTTAATACAAGTTAAGTTGGATTTAGTAGTTAATGTGGGGAAGGTATAAGTTGTTGAGGAGTAAATGAAGTCTTTGACTTTGGTGGCCGGATTAATGACTTGAAGTTGACCTGTTGACTAGGTGGTCAAGTATTTTTCTAACCACTGCCAGCAGAAATTTTTTATCCTCTTCTAGTTATTTTCTAACCACTGCTAATATTAACAATGCTTTCAGTGTTTGGTTTATGTTTGTGATATGCAGTTATGAAAGATTATTTGTATACATTGGAGTTGTTGCTGTTTCGTGCTTATATTTTTGCTTGTCCACTGACTTTTATGTAGAAAATAAGGCTAACAGTGGAAACCATAATCCAAGCAGTGGTAAAAGTTACTCTCACAGTGGAAAAGTAAAACAGGGAAATATCATTCCATAAGAAAGGTTCATTACATCAAACAGAGAGTGCTTAAAACCAACATCAAAACACAAAAGATTAAAACCTAAAACAACCTACATCACCACATCATACACTAGCTACTCCATTGGCTTCTTGCCCTTGCCCTTATAGTCATGCTTGTTCTTCTGTGCTCTCTTCCTCTTGTTTTCAAAAGTTGACTGCATTCTTGGACAAGCAAGACCAAGAACTCGTGGAGGAGGCCTTGGTAGTCTTGCAGGATTCTCTGGTATGGATATCTGCTTCATGTTTAAGAGAGCTGTTTCCAATGCTTTGGCCAGAGCCCTTGGCAACTCCTTGGACAAGGAATAGGTCTCATCATCAGCATCATCATCGATGAACTGGAGTAGAACTCAGAGAAGGTGCGGTCAGGAGCAGTGCGAGATTGGTAGTCTTCTGTTGACTGGGAGCAGTGCAGGATTGGTAGTCTTCTTTGTTGACTTCTTGGAAGAAGTGCTTGCGACCCGGTGGAAAGTAACACCGCCCACGAGGCCTGTAAGCTATTGGATTTCACATACACATCAAACCATAACACAAAGTAGGCGTACAAGAGGTTTTAGAGAGAAAGTTAGAGGTTTAGGGAACTTTAGTGAGAGAAAGAAAAATCTTATTATGAGCTCCAACTCTACCTTGGAAGGTAGAGTATTTATAGTCTTACAATAAAGCCACACAACGGGTGTGGATCGGGCATACGGTGGGTAAAGACCCGTCCGTCCTCCACGGTGTTACTTAACTAAATACTACTTAGCTTAAAGAACTACGACTACGAGCTTTCTAACGATTACATATACTAGAGGTGACCGACTCTTTAATACACGGAATTTCTAATTCCTAACAATCTCCCCAAGGAGGTCACCTCAAACATATACTAAAATTACATTGAATACAAACAGATATTACATTAAAAATTGTTCTAGCATTCTTGATGTAGCACTTTGCTCAAGCTCGTAGTCATTGATTCTTCTCATTGCATGTTTGGTTAATCCAAGTGGAGGTCTTTCTTGATCCATGTGATAATAATTTTGAGCCGACTTTTGAGATCATCGGCTAAAAAAATCTACGAGACATCCATTGTGGTGTTGGTATTATGTGATGTTGTGACTTTCGGACCGACATGCTCACATTACGGATCATGATATCTTCTCATCGAGTAGCGGAAGCATCGTTGATTCATGATATTGGCGGCGTAGCGAAGCATGGAGTGAAAATATCGAGTCATTGATGCACTTTATCATGATTTCTTGAGAGATGAATGTATTGTGTGAGCATGCGGCTATGGATTGACCGCTTCATTACGATCATTTGCAAGCGTCGGGTGTACACGCATAAAGCGATTAGCAATAAAAGCGCGAAAGTGTCTTTGATCACTTCGTTGAATTGAGTACACGACCCACGGTTCCCGTTGATCGATACAAATCTTTTGTGATCGGTATAATTCGAAGAATTTCCTTGTGAGGGTTTCGCGTTGCTCTAGTTGTTCTCAAACGGAACGTCTCAAAGAAGACAACACGGAGTGAGTGAACCGTGAATAGAAATTCAGCGATTGATGAAAAGAGATTTGAAAAACAATCGTGTATCGCACAATAGAAATTGTTTTGCAATACAACGAAGGTTTTAATGAAAATCAATTATCAATCATAAACACCTTTTGATTTGAAATATTCGTACACGGTCGATGTGCTAAAGAAAAGAGTTTTAAGCACAATGACCGGTTTTCAAAGGTATCCGTCAATCCATAACTGAACCGAGGATTGATTCAAAAGATTGAATCGCTCCATTGTTTACATTCGGTTGTCACATGGTTGATCTATTGAATAGATCTCACATGCCACCTACCGGGAGCTTGTTTGATGTTGGCTCGAGGCTTTCCATCTTCATTGTGAATATGTTTGCATATCACTCGGATGTTACGGCAATACCACAAGGATAATCGTGGGACTCAAGATATAATCTCTCTTTCCACATTGTGTGAAGCAGAGAGTCTTCATTGAAAGTGTCCTAATGAGATTTATGGATGATCTCGTGGCTCTAGACTCAATTTGTGCATATTTGGATCTGTATCGGAGACTAGGGAGAGGGTCTCCTTCTTCAATATCAACAATCTCTAAAGAAAGTCGATAGATAATGTCGGTTCCCGTGAGAATGAAACAAGCCCTTTTAAGAGGAACTTGAGTGGTTTGGGAAGTTGTAGTGCGGTGCGTCCTTTGGGTCCATGACGTCTTGTCTTCAATACCGGTGTTACCTTAGTAACCACCATAGCATATGTATTGAACCGAGTCACGCCCTAAGGTTGAATAAATGGAGGGCTATTTCTTTTCACCCTTTTCTCATTCAATTCTTTTCATTCTTCAACCCCTTGATTGCTTACCGAGACTTCATAGCAAGAACCTTGTTGGGTTTATTCCGATACTTGCTCGACTCGATCCGCACTCTTCCCATATCTCATTTTCTCCTTTTATCATCATACCTAAGGACTTCTACACTAACTAGTGGATTGTCCTGGGTAGATCCCTCCGGTTACGGCGGATCATGGGAACAAATACCTAACCTTATCATCCTTATATCACCATACATAAAGTAAAGTTGGTCGGTCTATTTGGTATTGTTCATACGCCATTGGAACCAATTGAAAACCATTTGAAAATCAATCCGGATACTTATGATATATTATCAAAGCATTTTGTACTGAATTGTTTTGATATTTTAGAACAAGAGCTCCCCTCAACATGTACATCAAGTGTTTGAAATCGTTTTGCACATGGAGGCAAGAGAAAGAGTTAACTTCTTTGAATTCCATTATCTAAAGATATCAACATCACTTCCTAATCAAATCAAGTAGATAAAGCATTTTGGGGAAGGATGAGGTTTTCAAAGTTTTGCTCCCCTCAATATGTGCCTCGAGGTTTGAAAAGAGTTTTGCACATACTAGAGGAACTGCACATTGAGATAAATGATCACGTTTCAAATCAATGTGGTTTAAGATAGATGCTCCTCTCAACATGTGCATGGAAAATTTGAAATCGTTTGGCACATGTGGGAAGGAGAGCTTGTACATCCTTATAAAACCATTTACCGAATTATCATTTTAAATCCAATTTAAATCACAAATTCTCCCCGATCACAATTATCAAATCCTTTGAGATTTGTGATCTCTTGTAATTAAATTGATTTTGAAAGCTTTAAGGAGAATTGTGACTTGATTATGAAAGCGTTTTAAGCGATAAGAATCGGATTTTAAGACTTTAAACTCCATTGATTAAACATGCATGAATGTCTTTTGAAAACAATTGAATGACAAATAACTTTTTAATTTAATTGAAATCATTCTCCCCTCAATCAATGACATAGGTTGTTGATTGAGAGATAGATATTTTGACAAATAAGTCCAGATGATTATCAAAAATAGAGTCAGAGTTATTTTTCAAAGCGATTAGTTTTCAATTAGATAAATGTTAATAGAATCGAGCATGGAATTTTTTTTTTTTTTTTTTTTTAAACATGATAAAGTATGGCTCATTGTTCTTTCTTTGAAAAAGCGGGTTCTTGCTGAAATGACAATAAACCATTTTTTCTCTTTATATATATATATATTTTATTATTTTTTTTTTTTTAAATTCGAACAACATCTAAAGTCCGTGTCATTCTTTGAATGACAACAACAAGACCGTAGATATTATCGAATCGAGAAAACATGACAAAAGACAATATTTTTGAAGATTTTTCGAATTTTTCAAGTTTTTATGGATTTTGAGAGTTTTATATTTTTCTATTTGATTTTTTGAAGGTTTTATAATTTTGTATTTTGTTTTTCGAATAGATATATACAAGAGATAGATGAAGAAAACCTTTTACTCCTCTTCTTCCTCTTGAAGACGTTTGAGTGTTTCTGGTTGAAGGCTTTTAAGGCCAAGTCGTTGAAGAATAAACTCAAAACGTTCTCTAGGAAGGGCTTTGGTGAAGATGTCGCTAGCGGTATTCGGTCCTCACAAAGTAAAGTTCCACCACACCGTTTTCAACTTGCTCACGATGAAATGATGTCGAATGTCGATGTGCTTTGCTCTTGAGTGTTGTGCGTTGTTGCATGAGAGAGCAATAGCACTTTATTATCACGATGCGGAGGATTTTATTGAATTCAAAGCCATAGTCGGATAGTTGGGATCTCATCCATAGGACTTGAGCACAACAAGATGACATGGCTATGTATTCGCCTGTAGAGGAAATAGAAGTACTCATTTGCTTCTTTGAAGACCACTCACAAGCTTATCACCCAAAAGCGAGCACCTCGGGCGTGCTTGACGAGTATCTTGACATCTGCATGATCGGCATCTGCATAGGTTGTTAGTGACATACCGGTGTCCTTGGTACCAAAGTCCCATATTGATGGTTCCTTGGAGATACCGAAGACCCGTTTAACCGCTTCAAGGTGCTTTTAGTAGGCTTAGCACGGTATCTAGCACACATGCAAGCAATGAACAAGATGTACGGTCTACTAGTTGTGAGGTACATCGGGATCCAATCATACTACGATATTTCGTTTGGTCTATCATGATCCACGAGTGGTCCTCATCTAGTTTTGTTCGTTCAATCATGGGAGTGTCAGCAAGGTCACTTGAATCAAATCCAAATTTCTTTAAAATCTCATTTGCATATTTAGATTGATTTATGAAGATGCCTCCGGGACTTTGTGAAATTTGTAATCCCAAGAAAAATGACATTTGTCCCATCATTGACATTTGAAATTTTGAACCCATTTCATTTGAAAACGGTCACACTCATTGGGGTCGGTCGAGGCAAAGATGATATCATCAACATAAATTTGAACATGAATTAAATGTTTGCACGACTTCACGGTGAACAATGTTGGATCAACTGCTCCTTTGCTAAATCCGGTAGATAGAAGAAACTTTGATAGCGTATCATACCATGCCCTTGGAGCTTGCTTTAAACCATAAAGAGCCTTCTTCAAGCGATAAGCGTGAGTAGGATGCTCTTGATTCACAAATCCTTCCGGTTGGTGGCGTGAGCGACTTCTTTAAGATCTCCGTTCGAAATGCCGTCTTTACATCCATCGATAGACTACCATGTTTTTACTAGCGGCATTAGCCAAAAGATTACGATTGCCTCGATTCGAACAGCAGGAGCAAAAGATTCTTCAAAGTCAATACCCTCCTCTTGACGGTATCCTTTAGCAACCAATCGAGCCTTGTTCTTTAATACATCACCATGCTCATCAAGTTTCACTTTGAAGATCCATTTTAGAGCAATGATCATAGCACAATCTGGGCGGTACTAATTCCCATACATCAAGTCGATCAAACTCATGAATTTCTTCTTGCATGGCATTGAACCATTGTCTTCATTCATGGCGGTTTAACATCTTTTGGTTCGATCTTAGAGAGTACGGAGTTGAAGAAGCACCATAAGGCATCGGTTGCAAGTTGTTTCCGTGTTGATACGGACGAGAGGATTTCCAATGATGTTGTCTAATGGATGATCGTGAGTCCATTTTCTAAGGTGTTCATGTGGCGGTTGTTGAAGGGTGAGGTAGTGAGTCGATGTCTCACGAAGAAGAAGGTTCGATGATGATTCGGGAGCAAATATGTTTTCAAATGGAGCATCTTGAGGAGTAGCAAAGGATTAACTTCATCATTGATGCGAAGCAGTTCCATGATGTACATTCGAAGATTGATGATTTGTTGATGAGGCGAGTTATCGTGATGGTGCTTCTTGACTTAATGATATTGTGTTGAAGGATTGACTTCATTCTCGGGGATATGAGCGACCTCTGTTGTGGGAATTGACAGTTCAATAGCACTTGGCTCATAGAGTTCATCAAACATTGGATCAAACAATTTCTTCAAATCATCTTGATTGGAGGTACATATGGAATAGTGGAGAGAATTTGGTACAAGGATGAACCAATGGGATTGTTTTGAAGTGCGGGTCGAGCTGGATTGTCCAGGAGCCATTTGACCGGTCGACTCATCAAGCGTAACGTGAATTGTTTCCATGATATCTCGGGTTCTCTTATTGTAGATTCGGTAACCTTTTACATTTGGTGCATAGCCTACAAATACTCAATATCTGCTTTGGCTCTCGGTTTTCCTAAATCTTGACCATCATTAGTTGGATAACATAAAGCACCAAACACACGAAGGTATGATAGATCGGGTTTTCGATTGTGGACAAGTTCGTATGGAGTCTTTCCATGAGATGTGTGAATTAGAGATCTATTTTGAGTGTAACGAGCGGTGGCAATAGCTTGACCCATAGAAACATTGGAACCTTTGAGTAGATCGGCATTGTCCTTGCGGCTTCTACAAGAGTTCGGTTTCGTCTTTCAACTACACCGTTCGTTGAGGAGTTCGAGGAACACTTCTTTGAGGTGATTCCAACATTTTCATAAAATTCATTGAGTACTTTATTAACAAACTCGGTTCCATTGTCGGATTCGGACGATTGACTGTTTTGTTGAGTCGATCTGAAGTTGTTTAATGAGTTTAATGATGACATCGGAGTTTTGTCCTTTGTCCTCAAAAACTTAACCCAAGTGAATCGGGAGTAGTCATCAACCACTACTAACACATATCTCTTCCCATTAATAGTTTGCACTCTCATTGGACCCGCGGATCCATATGAAGGGTATGAAGAACTTCCATTCTGAGTTTGTGGGTTTTGGTTTGTGGGCATATTTCGTGCTTTTTCCCAATTGACAAGGTGAGCAAAGATGATCTTTTCATATTTTAATCTGGGTAAGCCTCGACTAGATCCTTTACGGAAAGGTTGTTTATGGTACCAAAGTTCAAGTGATTGAGGCAGCGATGCCATAACCAAGACTTTGTTTTAGAAGCCTTTGACGACAAGCAGTTGGAGAGGACTTCATCATGTCATCGATAGATATGGTGTATAGGTTTGAACCTCGGGTACCTCTTAACAATTCTACACCATCAAGTTCTCTAACGAAACAAGTATGTTTTAAAGCTACTTCTAGATCGGAATCACGAATTGACCAACAGAGAACAAATTATGACCAAGACCTTCCACATAATATACCACAAATTACACTTTTACCAACCACATAATCTCCATAACCCATAATAGCTCCAAAATGGTGGTTCCGAATCTAAGCGTCGATGAATTTACTTACGAAGTTCATGAGCATGACCGGTGCATGATCATATGCTTGGAGCGACTGAGTCCGGTACCACGAGCGATTTGAGCGATCTGCGGTTGAACACAGACAAGAATGGATAAGCGGATAATTGGGATCCCATGCAAGAATGGGTTCCATTTGGTTAGTAACAATGGTTGGAACACCCACATCGAAATAGAAGCATTCATATCGAAATTAAGGCAATGGAATCATTATGAATAGATGCGGTACTAGTGTCGTATTAGCCCTATTCAAAGTGTGCTCACTTCTTAAGGAATAGTTCTACCGGTAGGCATCCATTTTCTAGTGGGCATTGTCGATTAGTCTTATGACCAACGGTATCCAATGATAGCCTATCTTACTAAATGTTCTTCTGTGGGTTTCCATTGTTTTCTAACTTTCTTTCGCCTTTGCCTTTTGCCTTCTTAGCATGATATTTTTCATTGACAAGATTCTTTGGGATTTGTGATATTAGACAAAGTGTTCATACCACATTCATGATTAGCAGCGAATTCAAGCAGACATCATTACAAGGTTTGCAAATAGTATCGAATTGAATTAATTACGATGCGCCTATGGCAAATACTAGAATCAACACGATTCGTTTTATTCGGCTCAAACTTAAAGTTCCTAGATTGGTCTTCTACTCTCTCCAATGCACATTCTTAGCTTGCGAGGTCTGTCATTTCTTGTATTGTCTTGAGACTTTGACACGCTTCGCTTTAATGTCATGATTACTCTGTAGATGGAATGGGAACATTAGTTGGTTTTGCTACTCTTTGCTTCTCTGTTTAGATGTCTTTGGGATCCGAACTACATGCGAGCACACTAAGGTTCACTTTCTTAACACTAGGCGTGCTAGGATTTGTACTTACGGAAGGCACACTAGAGTTCGCTTTCTTAGCATTACGGATCCGGAATCGAACTACTTGAAGGCACACTACGGATCACATTCAAAACATCGGGCATCGAATGAATATCATACTTGGCACTAGGCATAGAACAAGGAATCAAAGGATTAACTCTCTCACCTAAGGACTTTGGGCATATTGTAATTAAGCATTCTAGAATTTCTTGAGATCGTTTGGCATATAAGCATGCATGCCCAATTGCATTGTCAAGTGGTTTCTCTAATGTATCCTCTTCAACAATCTCACGTAGACATTCTAGACAATCCTTAAGGGATGAGAAATATGTTTGAATAGCAAGTTTATTATTCCTGAGATGAGGGGGAACATATTTCACAGACAAAGCATATTTGTTACTAGAGTGAACCTTTGATACACCATTCTCCCCATTGGTCATTGGCATTTTCCCTTTTACAGCTCTTGATTCTCAATTTCCTTTTGCAATGAAGCTATTTGTTCGTTGTTTTTGTTCTGAGTGACCTTTATTGATTCAAATAACTCATTGAAATGACGTTTAACCTTTTCATTTTCTTCTAGAAAACTTTCGTTTTCCTTTTGTAATGCATTTACTAAGTTTTGAAGATGAAACGTTTGAGAATTCGAGAATCTAAAGGAGGAGGCATTTGGGAGCTGTCACATCGTTCTTTTGACCCTTTAATTGAGAGATTTGGGCTTTCAACTTTCGATCGTGTTACAATGAGCTTGAATTTGTTCATCACGTTTGTTAATTTGAAAAGCGCATCAAACTCGGAGCATCGAGGATGTCTTGATATTTGAAGTTTTGACATTTTCTTTAAGATGTTGATATTTTAGTTGTAAATTAAAATGCTCAACCTCTAGTTTAGAAAAATGTTTAACCAAATTGTCGTGATCATCGGTTCAATTTTCTCATTTAGTTTAGAATTAGTCTTTTCAAGCTCAATGACACGATCATGGGAGACTTTCAGGGCAACAGATAATTCATGAAATTGAGAAGCGTTAATGGAACAATTTGTAGCAGTGAAAAACACATCTTGAGCAACACATTCAGAAATAAGAGTCTCATTCAATGTATGCAAGTTCTTCCTCTCAATCTCATTATATTTTAGTGCACACTCATAGTCACTAACCTCAACTATCATTGCATCGAATTCCTTTTCCATTTCTTTAATGTCTAAATTCATTCCCTTTTTAAGACTTTCAAAATGATCTTTTAGTTGTTTAAAGAAAGGCATGAATTCAGTTAAATAACATTCTTTTGTTTGCTCAAAACCCTTTCCCTTGATTATACCGGTGGGTGTGATCCTTTTCTTACAAGTTTTCTCAAAATCAACAAATAGTTGAAAAATAACATATTGATGATTAAGGTCTTGCTTTTAGTGGCAATAGTTCTAGGAACTAGATGCATTGGTGTATTGGGAGGATACACAGTCGCTTTAGGCATTTTCCTAAGGGAGAGTTTGTTTCAACAATATTTTCCGCTTTACGCTTATCTAAGTCCATTTTCCGAACACTTGTTAGGGAGTCAACAATGTTTGAGGCTTAAACATGTTCAAGGAGATCCAATTCTCCTTTTTGTAGTCATGGGGTGTGATAATTATTTTCTTCTCTTTACATTTAGGATCATCTAGTTTCTTGTTCATCTTCTCCTAGTGACTTCATCGATTTCTTATCTTCCTCTGTACACTTAACGCAACTAGGTTTTGTCTAGGTTTAAGAATTTCATTGCCATCATAAAGAACCTTATGAGCATTTCTAGCCTTTTAATGACCTCTGGATTTGGTTCCTCAACAAGGGAATGCTATGCTTATCGCTTAAGACTCTATGCTTAGTGATTAAGTGGGCGATCGAATGGTATTTCCTTGTACGTACAACTTATTTTCAAGCTTGTTTTCAAGGTTTTAGATTAGAAAAATCATTCAAAAGTTTTGATTCCTTAGCATTGAATTCTTGCTTAAGCATTTTAACATTTTCTTGAAGTTCTTGTTTTTGCTTAGCGTTTTAGAAAGCTTTTCTTGTAAGGAGTTTAACTCTTGTTTTAATACTTCTTCTCTAAACCTACTTTTCTAATAGTTATGCGCATTTGGTCATCCATTTCCTGCTCACGGGTGGTCAACTCAAATTTTGCACGTTGTTCATAAATAGCAACACGTTCTTTATAGGCATTCGATTCGGAGATGACGAGAATCATCGAGGGGCACATGCGGTGAATTCATCAAAACATAATCATTATTGATTGCGAAGATGCATCACTTGGTACAATCTCACTTTCACTTTGTTTCACATATTGATCATATGGGACAACATTGATATTACCCATATTTTCAATATCGATTCAATAAATCTGATTGATTGTACCGTTATGTATCTTTTGCTCATCAACTTCATCGTATAATTTTAATACCTCAGAGATGAGTTTGTCTTTGGATGGACCAGCTTGTGGTGATGAAGAGACTTTAGGAGAGACCATTGGAGAAATGCTAGCCATGAAGATGGTTTGTGTAGTGGGTTCTTCATCAACATCAGTCGTATGCATCACAATCGGCTACTTGAAAGGCATTCGATGATTATGGCCTATCTCTGAATTGGTTGCTCATCCACATCGCATCATATGTCTTAGCATTTCCTCGACCAAGAACAACAACTCCTCTTCATCCAAAGTGCACCATTATCCGAGCTTGCACAAGCAACATCTTATCCACAAGTACTACGCATTACGAGGCGTTTTGGCGATGTGCGGTTCCTTGCAATGTGTCCTCACCTCCACAATTGTAACATTTGATTGGCTTTGCTTGACCACGATTTCCATTCCTTCCTCTATTACGATTTGCGGCATAACCTCTACCGACTCCACCTCTTGCTTGTTCGTCTTGACGTTCTTGAGCTGGTTGCACCATAACCTTCCATCTCGGCGGTGGCTTGATTATGTGGATTGGGCGGTTCGAGATTGTTGTTGGTGTGTGGAAGAGAGTTCATGTTTTGACTAATCGGAAGAGCTAGTTGATTAATGAAGTTTCAGCGTGTGCATCGGCATCGACTTGTTTGAACATAGGATCGGGAATGAGTTTGTGATTACCATTACCCATGGGTATGACTTGTGAGGCTTTGGTTGTGATTCGATGTTTGAGTAGAAAGCGGTTGAATCATTTGAAGAGCTTGTCTCTCCACGGTTGGTTTTGAAGCGATTAAGAATCCTTTTTCAAACATAGCATGTCTCTCATTACGAAGGAGGAAGGCATAGAGTTGCTCATAGTTTGTATTCTTCAATCCTTTGGTTAGCTTTCTGAGGTGACAAACTTGTGCCATTCGGGATTCATGTTGTTCACAAACTTTGAGTTCGGTGAATGTTTGGCATAGTCATTCGATGTTCCTCATATCATTAACAAGCTTGTGGAATCTCACATAGTACTCATAAACACTCTCATCTGGTTTCATTTGAAGTGTTCAAATTCATCATAGAGTTGTGATTCTGTCTTCCATAGTTAATTGAACACGAGAGAAGCATCTTGACATTATCCCACTTGCCTTTGCTTGGTGTTGTGATTGATCGACTTGTAGATATCTTTTGGAAGACCTTGAAGTACGATGTTAGAAGCCACGATATCGACATCGAATCTCTTTTCTCCTTATCATCGAGCTCATCATATGTCTTTGGTGCATCAATTCCATAGATCATTGTTCCATCTTAATTTGTATCAATTAAGTCTCTAGTAGTCTCAACCCGATATGGTCCTTCATCAATGGATTTGAGAATGTTGACTCCATTTTCCTTTCCAAGACAGTACAATCGATTCGTTGAGCCCAAGAGTCGTAGTCGATTCATCAAGCATGGGTGGACGAGTATCTCGAACCATTTGCTTGAACATCCTCGACAGCGAGTGGAGATGATTGTAGGAGCGTTGGTAGACATGATGACAAATTAAACGGGATTTTATAACTCTATGATTAAACCGGGAAATAGATTCTTTCACGGGATTTTACTGAATCAAGAGAAAACCGTATTAAAACAAGAAATCACCCAAGTCGCTAGGAAACCTTAAACCAAGTCGCTAAGTGCCAAGTCGCTATATAACAACTCGCTACAATCCAAGTCGCTAGCAAAATTTTGACAGCAATTCGCTAAGCACCAAGTCGCTAATTTGTCAAGTCGCTAAATAGCAACTCGCTAGGTACCAACTCGCTAACACCAAGTCGCTAACAATATAAAGTACAAGTCGCTAACTTACACCAAGTCGCTACGTGTAGTGGAGAATCCACTACGTGTACTTTTTGTCGGCTTGTCTCAATAGACAAGTCGCTAGGACCAAATCGCTACCAAATACCACTCCAACTCGCTAACTTTTTACGAAGCAAGTCGCTATGATGAATATCACACCGAGAGCCAAGTCGCTAACTAGAAAATCACAAAAAACACCACCTTTCAATCCAAAAAACAACCCAACCACAATGATTCAAGCCTTCAAAGTCAAAACCTAAACACTTGTGATGATTCTAAACACAAAAGTACTATCAAAATCCACACTTTAACACTAGAAATCAACCAAATGATGCAAAAACCACTAAACTTTTTCAAACTCAAAACCACCTAAAACCACTAGAAATCCAAAGATATGTGAGAGATGATCTAACCATGGCTCTTGATACCAATTGTAAGCTATTGGATTTCACATACACATCAAACCATAACACAAAGTAGGCGTACAAGAGGTTTTAGAGAGAAAGTTAGAGGTTTAGGGAACTTTAGTGAGAGAAAGAAAAATCTTATTATGAGCTCCAACTCTACCTTGGAAGGTAGAGAGTATTTATAATCTTACAATAAAGCGCCACACAACGGGCATGGATCGGGCATACTGGTGGGTAAAGACCCGTCCGTCCTCCACGGTGTTACTTAACTAAATACTACTTAGCTTAAAAGAACTACGACTACGAGCTTTCTAACGATTACATATACTAGAGGTGACCGACTCTTTAATACACGGAATTTCTAATTCCTAACAACTTTGTTCAGTCCATAACCATTGAAAATAGAGATACACATGAAACAGTAGATGCTCTTAGAGCCACAGTGGATGGGGTAACTATTGATGTTACTGAGTCCTCCTTGAGGAGAATTATCCAATTGGATGATCTCAATGATATCATCACATTACCAATGCTAGAAATTCATGAAAATCTTTCATCCATGGGATATGATACCACTGACAAAAATGCTACTTTCAAAAAGAGTGGTTTCTGTCCTCATTGGAGATTTTTAATACATACTCTATTACATTGCCTAAGTCCTAAGAAAACTTCTTATGAACAATTCAGTTCAACAATGGCTTACCCTTTGGTTTGTCTAGCCACTGATAGGACTTTTAATTGGTCTAAATATATTTTTACAAGTATGCAAGGCAATGTAAAGAGTTCAACAAAAATTTTGATGTATCCAAGGTTTGTGCAAGCAGTGTTAAATGAATTTCAACTGCAACCCCATACAAGTGTTTATAAAATCCGTTGCCTTAAGCCTAAAGTTTTTCAAAACGTGAATAAGGATGGCAATATGGTTGTTAAACCACTTTTTCCGCAAATGCTTGCAAAGATTTCACAGGTACAGGGTGAAGATGCACCAATCGCAATTGTATCTCAAACCACACCCACACTCATAGTTCCAAACATTATCTACACTCCACCGCCATCTCACACTTATGAGAGGAGGCAAAATAGCCAACTCCTCTCATCACAACACAAACATGTCTCGATCCTCTTGGTTTAGGAACAAGCGTTGGTGGTTCCGAACTTCCACCTAGTCCAACTAGGGTGAGTCCGAGCCAATGCCCTATGATTCACCTCTCCCGGCAGGTCACACGGTTGGAAGTGTTGAGGCGATGGGCAACCTATGGAATTGATGGAACTTTGTACCAAACTAACAAAGCGGGTTGAATCTCGGATAAGGACTTGGCACAAGTAAAGGAGCAACATGCCAAGGATGTTACTCAATTAAAAGTAGATTCGAATTTGAAGAAAAGAGTTGCGAGAGGTTGAAAAGAAAAGAGACCGCCAAGATAGTGATATCATCTCCATCCTCACCTCATGATGGTGACTCGAAGATTTTAGTGAAGATTTTGGGAATTCTCCCAAGCAGGGAGGAAAGCAGATCTTTCAAACCAATGGGAGGAAGATTGATTTTGGAGATGAAGGTGATGTTAATTTGGAGTTCTTGAAGGCGATACTCAAGAAGTTCCTCAACATGACAACGAGCAAGAAATTTCCTTCGCTGCAACCACTGATACCATTCCCACTACAGAGCAAGTTATCACTGCTGGTCAAACCATTACCACTGCAGAGGAAGAAATCGAAAAGAAGAAAAAGGAGAAAGGTAAAGCAGTTGTGCAGAGAGAAGAGCAACAAAGAAGGAAGGTTTCAAAGAAAGAACAAGCTTAAATTGCTCATGATGTAGAGGTTGCTAGAATGATTAATGAAGATGAAGTTGCAAATAAGAAAAGGCTGGATGAGTTGTAAGTTGCAGACTTCATGGAGGCTAAAAGGCTGGACAGGATAGAAACCACTGATCCAATGGATGTAAATCCAGTTCCACCTACAATTTTCAGAGAAAGGACTTCAGAATTTACTTATGTACCTACAAAACAAGAAATTGATTTCTTGATTGCTAATGATCGATGAGTCAAGAAGAGGCAATTGATCTAGTTGTAGATAAATCATGGCGAAGAACAAAGAAGCTGCAGTTGAAGGATTTCATTCAAATGAAGAATATAAGCACTTCAAGATGCAATTGTTTGATCGTAAAGGGTCAAAAGAAACCAAGACAACCAACCAAGGCACAAGTTATCTCAATGATGAAAGATTATTGTTGCAATGTTGGTGGCTGGAAAAAGAATCAGTTCAAAGGGATGGCTGATGACAAGGTTGAAGGTATCTACTACAGAGTTAAAAGGCAAGATCAAGATTTTATTCCTATGAACTCTGAAGAAGAAGAAAGAAGATATCCTCATCTAAAGAGAAAAGCCAAAGAGAGTGAATCTCATACACACAAGAAAACAAAGTTTGTTGAAGAACAAGAAGTTCAAAATGAGAAATTCACAGAAGAACAGCTGACTGATATGATTGTGATTGAAGAAGAAGATTTTTATCCTGACTCACTGCAAGTCAGACATCCTATAGTTGATTGGGAAGTGTACACTGCTAGCAATTTTGCTCCAGCATGGAAGATTACAAGGCTAGGTGGTGAAACTTCACCATTCATTGTGTTTGAAGACCTTATCAAAGCATGTGACAGACATGATCTGGATACATTGTGGAGATTAGTTCAAGAAAGGTTTGATGCTGACAAGCTTAAAGATATGAAGGAAATGCAGTTATGGGTTGATCTAAGAAGGCTCTATGAACCAGATGCTAATGATGATTTCTGGAAGTTTTCATGTTCATGTCCTGGTACTAAATGGACTTACTATGATTCATGTGAAGTTCATCATGTTTCTACAAAGATGGAGTTGATGCATTCATGTTTGCTGAGAAAGAATACCCACTCGGTGGAACTCTCACTGTGATGTTGTGTACAACAATAAGAGTTCATGAAGATACTAAGAAGGTTAGAGATTTGCTACATAGGCTTCAAGATCAATGTTCAAGAGCTATTCGGGCTTTAAGAAGAAAGTGAAGTGTTTGGAAGAATTCCCAAATCCTTGCATATGATGAAGATTGAAGAAACTTATTGATTTGCGAGAGAAATCATAAGTTTAGGGAGGATTGTTGGGAATAATATTATGATTACCGATAGGCTTGTGGAAGACATCTTTGAAGAATGCACTAGCGGTGGAAACTCATTACTGTTAGTACATATTATTACCACTACTATTAGGATAATTGTTTTGTATTCGTGAATAGATAAGTATAGAAAAGATCTTTTGTATATTCTATATTGTTAGCATTATACTTATCTTGTAAACGACTCCTTGTGCTATAAAAGGAGATCCTAGGTCATTTTTCTTGGTACGTATGCTTCAAGGTGTAACCCTGTCATAAACAAGATCACTCGTATTATTCTTAATAATATTGAAGCTTTGTGTTACATTGTTCTCACTTACAATACATCATACAATCCGTATTCCGAGTATTACTAAGTATATTCCGCATACTTATTAATATAAATCAAAGTATCACTAACACAAGGAGTGTGTTTAGATCCATCATATTCCTTCTTGGAATTATGCATATTGAATCTTTTCAATATTTTATCAATGTAAGTACTTTGACTTAGTCCAATCAACCGCCTTGATCTATCTCGGTGAATTTTGATTCCCGAATAAATGTTGCTTCCCTAAATCCTTCATAAAAGCACTTTCCAAGATAAGACTTTACATCTTGCAAACTTGGAATGTCTTTTCCCATGATCAATATGTCCTCGACATATAAGATAAGGAAAATAACATTACTCCCACTAGCTTTGTGATATACACATGGCTCATCAAGATTTTGAGTGAAACCAAATTTCTTGATTTCTTCATCAAACTTCTTGTTCCATTGCCTTGAGGCTTGCTTCAACTCATAAATGGATCTTTCAAGTTTGCATACACACTTTGGAAATTTTGGATTCACAAACCCTTCAGGCTGCGCCATATAGATGTCTTCATCTAGGCGATCGTTTAAGAAGGCAGTTTTGACATCCATTTGCCATATCTCATAGTCATAGTATGCAGCTATAGCTATAAGAATCCTAATAACTCTAATGTCTGCTACAGGAGAAAATGTCTCCTCGTAGTCTATCCCAAAAGTTCGAGTAAACCCTTGAGCTACAAGATGAGCTTTATAGGTGTGCACATTGTCATCCATGTCAGTCTTTATCTTATAGAGACACTTACTTCCAACTACCTTGGCATTTGGAGGTAAGTCAACCTCTATCCAGACTTCGTTATCTCTCATAGATTGCATTTCCCCATTCATTGCGACTTGCCATTTATCCTTTTCAGGGATCATCATGGCAGCCTTATAGTTAGCAGGTTCATCAAGATCCCCAACATATTTTCCTCGCTTCTACGTTAAGACATAGAAGTCAGTGCACGCAGTAGTCTTACGGATCTGAATGGGAACCACTTCAACTTGGTGGAACACTCGGACTTTCGGGTTCTACTTGAGGTTGGCTAGTGTTTCGAGAAGGTGATGTATCTTCTTGATCATCTTCCGGATCATAAACTCTCCCCTTTGAATTCATGAGATATGAGATCCCTTTCAAGAAAGTCTCCATACCTAGCAACAATTACTTTGTTTTCGTGTGGGCGAAAAGTAGTAACCATAGTTTCCTTTGGGTATCCTGAAGATACACTTAACAGATCTTTGTTGTAGCTTATCATTGAGTCACGTTTGACAAACGCCTCACAACCCTGACCTTTAAGTAAGACAAGTTGGGAGCTTTCCCATACCACACTTCATAAGGAGTCTTATCAACCTTCTTAGTTGGAACCATATTCAAAATGCTAACGGTAGTTTCTAAAGCATAATCCCAAAAGGATAAGGGAAGAGTTGTAGATTAAACATTGATCGTACCATGTCTAACAATGTACGATTTCTTCTCTCAGATACACCATTTTGTTGTGTAGTATATGGAGATGTGAGTTGTTGAACAATTCCACACTCAGCAAGATAATCTTTAAACTCTTGGCTTAAATATTCACCACCTCTATCGGATCGAAGAGCTTTAATCTTCTTTCCTAGTTGCAGTTCTACTTCACTCTTGAAAACCTTAAATGTTTCAAAGAATTCATGTTTATGTTTAAGTAAATAAACATAACCATAACAACTGAAATCATCAGTAAAGGTTAAGAAGTAGCTAGCACCCTTCCTTGACACATGTCTTAGTGGTCCACATACGTCAGTATGTATCACACCAAGAAGATCATAAGCCCTTTCTAAACTATTTGTAAAAGGTTTCTTGGTCATCTTCCTAGATATGCAAGATTAACATTTATCAAATGATTCATCATTGATGTCTTGTAAAATCCCATCGTGTTGCGACTTTTGCATGAGTTTCTTGCCTATGTGAGCAAGTCTACAATGTTAAAGATATGAAGAATCCAATCACTTTTGATTCTTTTATTATTGATGCTAAAACACAATTATTTTATCAATCACATTATCATGCAAATCAATTTCAAACACACCATTTCCTGGAATAACATTAAAGTAAAAACACCATTTAAAGAAACCGAAATTCCATAATTAGTAAATGTATGAATAAAACCAATATCTTTCAACAAGGAAACAGAAACGACACCCCTAACAATAGAAGACACGTAATGACAATCGTTCAAAGACAGTACTAAACCCGAAGGTAAAACTAAATCAAACGTGCCTATAGCTTCAACGACTGCATGTGCTCCATTACCCACGTGTAGGTATTGTTGTCCATAGGCGAGCTTCCTTACACCTCTAAGTCCCTGCAGTGTATTACAAATGTGAATACCACATCCAGATCATATACCTAGGAATTTATTTTATGAGGAAAAGCAAATAATTCTATCATCAAAAGAGTACGAAGTACTAGCCACGGTGCAAGATTTTTATACCTCTTAGTACGCAACTCATCAAGGTAGAGTGGACGGTTCCTCTTCTAGTGTCCTACCGGCAAAGTGATGACAAGCTGATCCTTTTAGGATTCTCACGCTTTTGGGAGGGTACTTCTTGGGTTCTTGTTGATAAGCCATAACTTGTTTTCCTTATCAACTTTAACCTTACCTTTCCCTTTCTTGTTCGGCTAGCGGCTTATTAGGCTTAGAAATCCTACCCTTTTGGATGGTAAGAACCGTGAGGTGTAGGAGCCTTCTTGAGCAAACCTTTCTCATAGTCAATGAGCATTGCATGTACCTCACTAACTGCCTTCCCGATTGCAATGCATATTGTAATTGCGCGAAACCATCAAACTCCTTGTTAAGGGATCCATTGATAAGGCCAATTTGTATGTCATTAGGGTAGACGTAATTGAGTCTTCCGAAGTGGTCCATGTAACTCATCATTTCCGCACGTTGGGCGTTCACAGGTTTCCCTTCTCCTTGCTTGCAAGCTGTAGGGCATCTATCAAATCATCTGACTCTGATCCACAGGCTTCTCAAACAACAAATAAGTTCGTGAGCATGAGGTGAGGAAGTAATTCTCAAACTGCTTTTGCAAGTTTGGAACCATGCTCCCAAGCATAATGCAGCGACCTCATTATACCTATCATACTCGGTTTGCCATGCATTTCGTACTTGACGGTAGCATCGTTGCTGGGTTCGGAGGACAAGGCGTAGTCCCTCAAGACAATTCGAGTTCACGATACCAATCATTGAAATTCGCGCTACCGGTCAATTCTCTCGATCAAACATAGATTTGAGCGATGAGGCTAGTGCGATAGATTCGACGAGCCATTTCTACGGAAAATAAAAGTTCAAAAGTTAGTACTTTCGATAAATAAACATTCAAGAAAATAAAATACCCTTTGGTCAATATTCATATTAACCATAGAATTTTCCTTGAATTTTGGATCCTCATTATCATAGTTTTGCCACATCAGTTGATCTGCTAGTGGTGAAAGTATAGAATAGGTAATTGTTGAAAAACAATAATTGACAAACAAGTTTTCAATTCCTAAAAATTATGGGATTTACAATTTTGCCAAAACAATTATGCAAAACGTAAGCATGTTTTATCCCATCTTATGCCTTAAGTTATAGGTCTCACTAACTAACTTAAGTAAGTTGTCTAATTTAGAAAGCGCAAATTATTTAAGTCGAGGTCTCACACAACATAAAGATTCACCTTGTTATCGTAATCTAGCTCAAGGTCTCACATAACTAAATTACAACTTCAAGTGTTTCATATCATTAGATGGCATAAACTTAAATTTAAAGGGTACAATTTTGACGTGTAATCAAAACTTATGTATAAAGAAGCATGCATACAACTTTATAACATAAAATTTTCGAAAAAACTTACTAATATTTTAATTGCTAAGATTAAATTCTACAAAGTTTTAATCGATGCGTTGAGAAACTTACAACTTTGCACTAAGATGCTTCGTACATAGAATGGTTATACTAGGTAGCTTCAATCGAGCATTACGGGCGGAGGATCGGTGGCGATGAAGCATAACCTTAGACATCCTTTCGGTGATTGCATGCACTTCTTTAAACCTCCTTTCTAGTTTGTTCTATTGGGTGAGCCGTTCTAACCATTTAGTACAGTCGCATCAATCGATTAAAAGTTCAAGATTTAATACTTAGGAAAACAAATTAATTTCGTCATTATTTAGTCCATTTAATTTTCTATTCATAAAAACCCTTTTTGCTTACTAACATGTCATACAATATAAACAAAAAAGCACTTTAAAAATTAAACAAACTCAAATAATATAAATATATAACTAAACAATTTTAACATATGTAAAACAATTAGCCACGTGCATAATTATATCGATAGCTAATAAACAACTCTAGGCGTAAAAATTGCATACATTAACTAGGGCTTTCACCTACAAGGTAGATGAGCCACATGCATCGACAAGTCGATTGCGTAAGCCAAAGTCAATAGTATACCAAATAGCACATAACGAATTTATATATATATATATATATACTAGTGTCAAAACCCGTCCGATGGACGGGTATGACTTGTGGTTATTATTTTTATGATTTTGTGTATCAAAATATACTAAAATGTAATTAAAAGTTAAATGAGAGGGTAAAGATCTATAATTGGTGTTTACCATAATCCATTAAACGACTAAAAGCAGGTAAGTTATTTGATTTGTTTTTTTTGTTTTTTTTTTTTGGTTAATTGTTTGTGTTTGTTAAAGAAAAGCTACAATGTGTTTATGTTATGTTTGTCGATATAGTGTGAACATATGTTTTCTTATCAACCTAATTTCCCATATGTCCTTTAGGATGTCTATTATTAATCAGAAAACTAATAAGTAGATTCCCAATGAAGGTTCGTATTTACGGTATCGTTTTTTCCGCTTTTAAGATGCATGAAATTTTAGATGGTAAGCTTCCTCAGGATCAGGAGCATAAGCAGCTTGAGTAAGCAAAGCTGACTGAAAGACATAACGAAACATCCATTAGTTAGAAGTTTAACTTGTGATGAAAATTCAAAAAACCTTTAAAATATCAATGTGATTATGTAACGTTTTTGGGAGCATTCAATAGATCTATGTAACATGTCAATGACTTTCTTAAAGTGCAAACAGGGAAAGGAATTGGTAGCATAGGTTTGCTAAGTGGTGTCCCGTTTTATTTAGTGTCGTGTAAAGCAAAATAAGTATCTGGTGCTAATCCTAATAATCTATCGGCAACCTTCACAACTTCAATTTTGTTTTCACATAAGACACCAATTTGGAAGCGTGAGGTATATATCGATTAAAGTGTTAAATTCAATTAAAACATAACCGTCAAGAGTGAGGTAGATATCGATTAGGAAGCGTGAGCAGACTGGAGTTTTCTTATTAAGCAGTTTTATTAAGTAATCCAAAGACCCGCTAAAAGTAACCAACTCGTTTTAACCGATTTCTAAATCAAGAACCTTTGGTAGTTCTTATTACATGATTTGTAACAAAAACTGCGTTTTTGCTATAATTTTGTTTTAAAAGTTTCATATGCAGCATCCTAAACCTTCTGTCTTCTGACAAGCACAAGACCAGTCCAAAGAAGTTAGACTTCCTGATTCAGTGCTAATTCCACTTGACGATCAGGATTTTGATATTGCTAGTTCACATGCCTTCATAATTTATCACTTTTAGCTCTTTTTTTTAGAAAAACAATATTGTTACAGTGCAAAGGAAAACTTTGTCGCCTAATTGTTAGCGGGTTATTAGTTAGCTAGTGTTATCAGTATAAAAAAGAAATACAAAACAGCCCCTAAAAGTAATTATTCTAATATTCAATCCCAAACAGCCCTTATAAGTAATCCTAAACACCCATATAACTGAGGCAACCCAAACATAAATTTCATTATGTACCAGATATCATAATCAGTTGGCAATAATTTTGATGTTACAAATGTAGGATTATCCCAAATGCATCATCTGGAGCGTATTAGCATCGTCACTTATAATTTCATTCCCTTTCTTCTGTTTCTTCTCGTGAGTGATCATTATGAACCCTATGAGTTCTTCACTATCATGTAATCTTTTCATTTTCTGACCCGTAACCAACATCTAGCTCACCATGGTCCAAATCAGTTCCTATAAACCGGTGAAAATAACCTGCATATATCGAATTTTGAAAAAGACTACCTCTAATCCCTATTTGTTTACATGTTTGCAATGTTCATTTATTTAGATAAGATGGTTCTCACTTACCATACCTGATGATGGAAGAAGTATACTTTTACTTGTCTGCCACTTATGATGTTCTCCAGTTTACGCCAAGAATTAAAGGTGTCCTTTCTCTTGTTCTTCCAATTCCGAGGAATGTCACAGATCAGCATCGACCAATATTTGCAAATGCTTTCAAATGTTTGTGTCAAGCCTGTTGGCAGTACAGTGTGGAGTTCCCTCTTTCATCAATTCTTGATAGTGATGTCATGTCATTTCTGAATTCAGCCTTTGAGCTTTTATTGCAGAATTTGAGCTTTTAAGTTTCTTTGTTGAGAGATGAAGTTATGAGCGTTTGAAGCTTTTGCAGCTTCAATCACTTCTTCCATGGTTGCATTTTCTTTTCCAAAAAGTATGTTCTCTTTTATAGTTGTTACAAATAAAGCAGGCTCTTGACACCCATTTGTGACCTTAACCATTTTAACTGAAGCTTGTCAATCCTTACCCCATCAATACTTATCTCACCTCCTTGAGGATCATAAAATCTTTGCAATAATGCAATCACTGTTGATTTTTCGGACCCACTCCCACCCACCAAAGCCACGATGCTCCCTGCTGGAACTTTTAAGTTAAAGTCTTCGAATATCACTGATTCAGGTCTTGATGGGTAAGCAAACTTCACATTATTAAATTTGAATTCTCCATACACTTGCTGTAATATCTCTCCTTCCATATTGTCTGAATCAATCTCGGGAACTCTTTTGATCACTTCTCTTATACGTTCGTTTGCAGCCATTGCATCGGAGAAGTTTCTCATGTTTGGCAATGCAGAACCAAATGATCTGCCATTATCAAGTTATATTATTAAAAATACATTCATATTGTTAGTAATAGTTAATATCTAAAGGGGGATTATGTAACTTTGCTACTTGTATCATATTATAACCAGGTAACTTAGGATATAAGGTACCTTGGGCCAGTTAGGGTATATAAGCAGGTTATTTAAAACTGATTACATAATAATCAAGAACTAATTATCATTGAGGTATGTTCAGTACGTATGAGAACACAATGGCAAACACCATAGAAATAGCTAATAAACATTATAAAAATCATATCCAAACACACCCAGGTAAAGATACCTGATCAAAAGGAAAAGGAAGAAGTGGTAACTCCAAGAAACCCGCATATGCGACAAACCTGCATCTTTTTTTCTTACTTAAACCAACCCCATTATTACAAACCCAATTCACAGCATTGGTTTTAAACCTAAGGTATGAAACTGACCCTCTTCTTCTTCATATTGTAGTGTGAGTTATGTTGGAGATAAGAACAGATGAATAAGGAGAAACAACAGTTGCTATGGAATATGGCGGGATCTTTGTAAAACAATGAACCCCATGTTAATATGGCGAGATCTTTATTGAACAATGATGCATGATCTTTATTATTAATATACGAACAGGGATGCATAGGTGTGCACATGCCTTCTAACATATGACACTATAAAAAAATCTCTATGCATAACAACTAATAACATTAGTAAGAATCCAACTATTTTTTGAGGATAGATAATTCTACGTTGAATGAATTTCACCACAATTAATAACTAAAAATGGTATAGGAACTAAAAAATTAACTATTATTATCAAACGTGAAAATTAAAAACTTGTTCTTAGTTTCAGCATTGTAACACTTATTATCCTTGTGAGTTTTATATTTATTGCCTACAATAAAATCCATATTGTTTTGTTAGTGAAGGGCACGCACAATGTTCAGTATACTAAGCCATTTTCACAAAAACTTGTTGCACATTTAAAAGGTGCACTATGCTGAACATTTAAGGTAAGTTAGATACACACTTTTTGGGTAAAGGGTTTCTACCCTGGTAAAATAAGATACACACTTATCCAATCCGTTGACCCGACAAAAGATTTACCCATTTGACTTGTTACACAACCCGTCCATGTTTCCACCTTTACATCCTACTTTAGGCACGGATCAATATATTATTCAATATGGAACGTACCAAATTCATTTAAAGGGGCATCATAGTCGTACCTTGTGGCAATAAACGGACCACCAGTAGTCCTACCAAAATTGGTTCCTCCATGGTACTGTAAGAATTAAAGAAAATAACACTTTTTAGATGACGTTACCAAGCAAGTCCGATATTAAATATAACAAAATAAACATTAGAGTTACCATATAGTAATTTATAAATGATCTACCCGTTTGAATAAATTTAGCCATGGAAAATGCTAAGTCTTCTGCTGGACGGTAAGGAACCGCGCCTCCAAACTCAGTGAACCTACATTAAAAAATTAAGACTTAAAAAAAGAACAAAACACTACAAATTAGTATAAGGTTAGTCTCAAAAGGAACCAAGTAACATGGGTTAAGCGGCTCGAAAGTCATTCAGCAAATATTATAATAGGATTAAAAGCTACTTGAATATTAAATAAGAATTTCCCAAAATTGAAGTGATACTAAGATTTTAGATCGTGTTTGTGACCAATTCCAAGCGAGAGTTTCAAACAACCACTCAAAATCTAAATAATCACTTACAATTGATTGTGACGACTGTAAATTGGGCGAAAGAAGCACTAATTTATAGCTTCAGTAGTTTGCTCTTAGTGCTAAAAATCATCACATAGACACCTAAATCAAAAGAACAATAAGATAGTAGTGCTCACCCACATGGGCCACTTTGGTCTCCATGGCATGCTTTTAAAATGTTTTCTTTTGCTGGTTAATTATTTTTTTATTTTGTGGCGGGTAGTATAGTATTATTTAATTTCCAAGTATTTTAATGACCTTGATATATAGTATGCTTTGTTCAATAACTTATCTTTTATGAGAATTAAACAAATTAAATATTTGTTCTCATGGAAAATGACCACTATCCTCGTATAAACGAAGAATATTACAAATATTCAAACATGGAACTTAATATCAAACAAACCACAACACTCTAAATGATTCAACCATAGCTTAACCTTTTTGGTGTCACATAGCAATTTGTTATTCAAAAAGACATGACAATAGCTACAACCCCACCGCCTCCATGAAATGAAGAGTTTGCAATGAGATTAGTCATACTTTAAAAAAAGCTGCAATCTTTAGACCATATGGGGTGTTCGTGATTGCTTACCAAAATCGCTCATTTGCTCATTGCTATAAGCAGCTTTAAGCAGCTTATTCAAAATAAAAGTAAATAAGCAGGTATAATGAGAAACCTTAAACTTCTGTATTTGGAGTTGATTATCTAAACATAAAAGTAAATAAACAGTTTTAATAAGTAGTCTTAAGCAATCCAAACACCCCTAATACCAAGTAGAGATCTAAATGCAAATGGAAAGAAACTCATATTTTATTCTAGAGTAACGACAATCACATGTGTTTAAGAAAGAAACTTATTGGGCTAATGGGTCAATTAAAGTCCATGGATAATTGCAGTGATTCAAAGCTTAATTTTAAACTGAGATATCCAGTTCTTCATTCCATCACCCCTAAAACCCAAGATAGTAAATAAACACAAAGCTTGCTTATACCTTGTTAAAACCATGACGTTCCTGAATTACAAAAGTCGAGTAGAGAGAAAATGGCAAGTCTGTCATCTGAACAAAGTGTATTGGAAAAAAAGTCAGTCCAGAGGGTTACAATATAAATAGATTTGGAGTATTCAATAATGAGGTACAGGGAGTATTTGGGATTGTTATCTTAAAGTTTTAATCTGCTTAAAAATAGCTAGTACAAATCTGATTAGTGTCAACTGCTTAATTTAAAGTGAAGTAACAACCTTTACACTTTTTCAATATTATTAGCCATTGGTCTTCTCTTAATACATGGATGCAAAGGAACAAAATATTAATAAGTGACTTAAATGAAACTACTTTTCATATTAATATTATGATAGACGTGTTAGATCACCTGAGCTTCTTAGCCTTCTTTTTATCATCGAATGGCTGAACGTTGTTGGGAATCTTCTTTTTAGCCTACTTTTCATAGGTACTTGTTATACCTGTGGGTAATGAAGGTATTCTGAAATGTCATTGGTGCATGATGGACATTTCATGACGTTCTTCTGTGCCCTTAATGTAAGTCTACCTTTACAGTTTCTCTCCTTAATAAAATTTTGACCAACAAATGTAGCTTGAAAACATGACTTGCAGAAATTGTGTGCACACGGGGTGGTAAGCGGTTTATTCATAAATTTTTTGCAGATAAGGCAACAGAACTCTACAACGGTAAATAATTCAAGTTTAACATTTTACTCATTCAAATCAGACACAAAAAATAGAAATAAAAATAAATAAACTTGCCTTTTAAGAGTCGTTCACTCACAGACATCATTTGTGTCTTACGGCGAACAGCCCTTGGTTTGCCATCCCCAACATCTCCAGTGTCCGCTTGTCTTCTACTATTAGGTGGAGGAATTTTCCACAACCAGCTAGCTTTCTCTTCCTGCACACAATAGCCATAAATTAGAACTGATTTGATATTATACCAATTTTATAAAAAACTGTTTCTGGACCAACCCAACCCAAACTAAATCATTTTAACTTGCACCAAAAGTTTTCCATATCATCCTGTTACACAACTCGACTGACCCGCCCATTTTACCACCTCTAAATAATGCATAAGAGAAAGGATATGAGAAACAATATCTTACTTCTGGATGATAATTTCTCTTTCATGGCAGCTCTCTTATGTTGGCAGCTTAGACAAAGGAAAGGACCATCCCATGGCCTTAACTTTCCCGGCGTATTAGCTGATGCATGGTGTATTGAAATGCCTTCTCCAGGTTTCATTTTAATTTGACACACAACGCAGATAAACAACATGAAAACGTTGGAGAGCGGGTATTTGGTATCCAATCTGCAACCAGAAAGAAAATGAGTTAGGCCTGCACAATCCATATGCTAATAGACGGGGCAGGGAAATTTTGGCCCATTTACTTATGAATGGGTTTTAGTAATATATTATCTCAAACGAGTAAAATGTAAAACACACCCAAAAGGGGAGTGGGTCAGATAGGTGGACAGTCGCCAATTGTTATTTAAATGCATACATGATACAAATCTCCTTATACTATTTTACTCAAACATTTATATATATATTTGTTTAGTTTTTGTGATCAATATAACACATTAATCAATTATAAGAATTTCTAAGAAACGGACAATAAGTGTTTGGGACACAGTGGCAAACTAATCTGACCAGGTCCCTTTTGACCTGTCCTATTTAACCCAAACCTGTTTTGACCCATTACAATGGTTATGAACCTGTGAGATATTAATATGCTAGAGAATACTAACCGTTCTGACAGCATAATAGATCCTTCCTCTATAAGCTCCTCCACCATATCTGGATCAAAGTATTATTCTACATGAATCTGAGGTGGTGCTTTGGTACTCTTTTTCCTGAACATGGCCTTCAATACTCTCTTACTCGTCTTCTTTAGATGCTCGAGGGGTGGCGAATCATTCTCGTCGTTTGGGCTACCCTCTTCAGTTATTCCAGTTTTTCCATCTTCCTCCGCAAATCCGAGCTTAAATCTGTCATAATTGTTCATTATGGCCACTTTAAATGGGCGTGTACCCAAGACGTTAATCAAATCGTCTTGGTGGAGGACTTCTTTTTGGAGCAAAATCTCAGCAATCTAAGAAAGTTTGTCTGTGTGTTCTGTCACAAGTGAGACAGTGCGTTTATAAGCCTTGTTTACCCATTCCCCGACTTCAGTGTTGATAATTGCCCCAGTTTTGTTGTTGTATGGTTTGGTCATCTCCATTGCATACTCCCTTTGAGGGAATGAGAGGAAACCTACCTTCTTGCTGAAGCCATACACCACAACTTGAGCGTATGTAATTTTTGTCACCTTTTTCAGATCGTTAGTGCTCCAGTTGAAATCCTTCCTATTAGGACCTGAAATCATGAAACAATCTTAACTACCAACACAAGTGTTTAAATCACAAAAAGAGTAATGTATATGCCAGACAAACCACTATTCCAAACAGCCCATGTCCAAAACCATTATCCCAAATAACCCCATGTCCCAAACTGTCTTCACATGGAAAAGTGCAACAGTGAGAATAACTCTCATACACAATACTTGCAGCCTACCCATCTGCAGATACTTGCATCCAAATCAGTACCAAATTACTGTAACAGAAAATTCGTTGGACCCAATAACCACTGTTGTTGCATCTGAATCATTACCAAACCATGTATTAAAGTAACCACCGTGTGCATCGCACTATTTCTGCTCCCCCTCTCAATTGTATCATTTCATCTTAAAGATTTTACAGTTTTTAATGTATCTCACTGGTTAATTTGTGGATTTGAAAAGGATGTCCTCTCTTTGAAATTAGGTAGCTTATATAATTTGAGATATCGTTGAGGTTATATTGTTCTTATAAAGCTGTAGATAGCTTCTCTAATTGTATAAACCTTGCCTAGGAACTTGCACTATTAGTTCTTTTATGCAATATAAAGTCGGTTAAGTTCACTATTGTTTCGTCGTTAAAAAAAATTGGCAATATTATTTTTGCCCCCCATATTTCAATATCCCGCCCGCCACCGCCCAACATTCCCCTAATGACAAAATCGGTGCTTCCTTTATTCTTTCTTTCTTGACAGTCTTCACAAGAATGTAGGTTCGGTGTCGATGTCATAGGTGAGATGTGACTCTTCTTGCTTGTTGTATTTCCATTTCGTGCATTGTTTCGCAAAGTGTCCATGCTTGCCACATTCATAACATCTGAGGTTGCTCTTGTCGTTAGTTCCTTGACTCGTACTTGCATTGTGTGCATTCGAATTATTCTTCCATTCCTTGCCTTCTTTGTTGAAATCCTTACCTCGCCATTTACCATAAGTTTTGTTGTTTAATTATATATATATTGAGGCCTTCCCCAATTCAATAATTATCAAATAAATAAACATGTGTATATCACTTAAAAATTTAATCAAGACAATAATCCATAGCAAAACATGCATGTTCCACCATGGATTCCTCATAACAATTATAACCTAAGATACGCATAATACATGGCACATAACAATTATTCATTAAAACCA
This sequence comes from Chrysanthemum lavandulifolium, assembly GCA_022545495.1. NCBI lineage: Eukaryota > Viridiplantae > Streptophyta > Magnoliopsida > Asterales > Asteraceae > Chrysanthemum > Chrysanthemum lavandulifolium. The sequence continues at coordinate 271,081,944 of CM040241.1, forward strand.
CATAAAATATACATGCAATCCTAGGGTTTCTACAAGTTTTACAAAATTAAAACCTAATTAAATAAATATAGGGTAATCGACCCATAAATAAAAAATTAGGGTTTCAAATTCAAAACCCTAGAAACCAATATAAGCATGTAATAATCATAAAGATTCAATTTTTATGTGTTTCGGTAATTAATTACATCATATTAACGGCTCGTAATGCCACTGTTGGGTTTTACTAATCATAACAATTATTATAAACAAGTAAACATCATCAAAGCATGCAGCGGAAGTAATAGGAATAATGTATGTAAGTTAATTAACCGAATAAAGAATATCGACGCGTTTTAGCAATTCAAGGAAAACACACGATAATGTGAATGAGGAACAAAACCAAAACCCTAGCTTAGGGTTTGTGTTTGATCCCTGTTGAGCAAACGATCTAATATAGAAACCGACTTGTAACAAACGCTTATCAAGTATTACGCGAATTTAATACTTAATCTTAAGAAGAAGAACAAGAAACATTCAACACCTCAATATTATTTATTAATACGAATACTCTTACAAGATTAGGGTTTTGCAACCTTGAAGTGTATCGACCTTAGATATAAAACATACGTGATATCTAACCTAACCTAGGACCTCCTTTTATAGGCTAAGGAGTCCTATACATTATACAATACGTAACCTACAAGATAAATATCTTTTCCATATTTATCTAATACAATAAACTAAACCGACTATACAAGACTAGCGGTGGTTACATATCAAGATCCGTGGTTACACTATACTACTAGCCGCGGTTATCTTCATCCGTGGTTACATTCTTCCGTCCGTGGTTATATCTACCTTGTCCGCAGCTCCAAAGATTTTAAAGTAATTCTTGATCCAAGGAACCTAAAACCCAACATCCTCCCTAAACTTGATACATTCCAATGTAATTCTCAAGTTTTCTTTAAGCTCAAAACATCCGAATTGGAGGATGTAGCCAAACACTTACTAGCCTTAAGAATATTCTCATACTTCAAAGAACAAATCGTAAGCTTGACCATCATAAGGTACTAACATCTTGATACAACCAGCTTCAACATCCGAGCAATAATCACTGGATACTTATTCATTGAGGATAATCACCTTCTACAAGCATATGAATAATTTCTCGTAAATGCTTAAAACATGAACTCCACAAGTTTGATATAAAACCATCTAGTAACTTGACCATTGTAGAGTCCTTTCCATTCGTGTTCATCATGAGTAGGTTCAAATAAAATCTTCAAATAATGATAAACCAATCTCTCATGATAATCATTCGGATGTATTTCACCAAACTTATTCTTGTAAAGTATCCAAAGATTCATCAAATCATCTCTATCAAAATATCAAGCATCTGTGAAAATTTATTATACTCATAAACATCATTATTGAGTCTTTGAATTTTCCAAACTCCTTCACTTCCATTAAGCTCAAACTCATAAGAAATAATGTGATTACCATCTGCAACTAATTTCAATCTTTTAGAATCGATGTCTCTTGAACCTCGATTTTCTCTTTCTTTACTTTGAATCCATTCATCATCCTTTTAATCCACTCTTCCTCCTTTTTAGAATTCATTGGACGTAAATCATCATGATTAATTCTCATACATCTCTCATAAATCTCAAAATTCTTTCAAATGAACACCTACTAAGATTATCGAAACATGTATGCTCGAATTTTAATTATCTTCATCAATACATTCCTCATCCGAGCAATAGAAGGAGGTTTCTTTCTTACAACTTGCTTCTTTTCTTTATCGACCTTCCTTGCCAATATACCCAAAAGTCTAGCTTTTTCCTCATCATCAAACAAAGCCCATTCTTGTGCAAGATACTCATCACTTATTAATTCGAAGCTTCAAGATAGTTTTGTGATTCATACCATGTAGCTAACCATCTCGACTAGCTTCCTCTTCATCTTGCTTTCTTTTCACTAAAGTCGCTTGATCCTCAGCTACAATACTTTTAGCATACTCTTCATCATAAGCTTCTTGTTCTGCTTTATTTTTAAACTTCAGCACAACCTCTTTACCTTTCCCAACATCAGATTGAACCACTTTCTTCTTCAAAGGTTCACCAATAATCAGACTTTTAACTCTGGGTTTGGTTGCAGTAGACTGAACAGATAAAACAGGTGCAATGATAGTAGAAATAGATGAGGTTTTACTTAGATTTATCAAGGTACTTGCAGCTTCTTTCTCAACTTCTTTAGACTTAGGTTGTGATTCAGAGAGAGTTGTGACAATAGTGGAAGTGGTTATGATAGCAGTGGGTATTACAGTAGTGGGTACAATTGTGATGTCTGAAACTGCATCAGTGGTTACAAGAGTACTAACCATGGTTTCAGACATACCATCAGTGTTTGTTTCCTTCACTACATCTTCTGCAACATTCTTCAAACTTTCAAGAACTGCTTCATTCCCATCTTTATCGATACCAAAAGTCATTATCTCCACTATTAACATCTTCATCCATAGATACATCAATGATATATCACCACCTCCCTCAAGTCATGCCTTCACTCCTCCCCTGCTTGGATACATCTTCCACATTCGAGTGGAGAGAAGTCCACCTTCTTCTTCTTTCGCCTCATAGCTTTCAAAACAAAGAACCCTGTGTCTCCTTACTTTTTCCAAAACCAACACTCTATGCTTCAATCTTCTAATATCCTTACCTTGAAACACGCTTAACTCCTCAGAGACCGAAATTTTATCCTCCATTTTAGCACACTTAGTCGCCAATTCATTTAAACGCTCAAGAATATCCTCCCACTTCGACTGTGTGAACTGGTCCGAGAGGTGGTTCATTGGAAAAGTCATCATGTACAAACTCAGACCCGTCAATTCGCTTGCATGTTGCAATCTATCCTCATCACTTGAATGTGTTAACCGCCGAGAGGTGAATCCTTGGATATAGTAGACATAGCACCGCACCTAGCCTCGATCATCTATGCACTCAGAGTAGCCGGTGGCTAGGATTCCTCCACATGTGTTAAGTTCCAAAGAACTCTCCACATTAGGAGTTGCCAATGGTTGGGTCTTATTTATGTTTCCACTATCCCGACCAAAGATCTAAGCATGAATCAAGAGTGGAAGCCCTTCCAATCATGTCACCTCCACTCCATGTGACAACCTCATTAACAACACCACTAACACTAGCCCGAGGTAGCCGAGTGCCCTTCCGTCTCCTAGCGTTGTTTTGGGTATGACAATCGGTGGTTAGAGATGTACTAGCAAAGTGGATATAGGAACAATAGGTTGAGACACAAGACCTTCATCAAACTCGGGATCAACAGCAAAGTAAGCATGTGAGGAAATAAAGGAACATCTCTAATTTGTACATTCTGTGGTCGATTCCTCATATGAGCAAAAACCTTAGGAAGCATATGATGTACTTCATACTCCCTAGTATGTTCAATGTGTTCTCTATTTGATGTTCCACAATTAGTTGAACAAATCTAGGATACAAATAGTATTTACCCTTCTTCCTAATGTTTTGTACTAACCCCTCATAAATCATCCTAGACCAATTAAACTTCCTTCCATCGATAAACAAATAATAGCAGAGTAATTTTGAAGGAAAGTCATTAAAACCTGTGGTCTTGTTACTCATACACATCAACAAGGTGTGAATCAAAACTTCCATTGTTGTGAAAACAAACTCTTAAAGAATTGTACCTTTTCACCCCCTGTGTATAACCTAATCTCTAAACCAAAGAACAATCTCAACATCCGAAAGATTATCAACACCTTCAAGATCATCAAACTTCAAAACTTCCCTAATGATGTCCTCAAGAACATAAATAGCCTTCTCATCCACAGCAGAACTAAACACCTCCACCCCATCAACCTCTTCAAGTGTAGCATTCCTCCAAAATTGATGTATGTAGGCTTTAAGAATGGTGGGTTTAATCATAAAGCATAGTGAATGGACCGTGAACTAGGAAATCTATCATTTGATGAAACCCTTCGGATCGAGCATTCTTGGTGAGGATTGCAACTAAGTTATGTGAAGTGGAATACTTTTCACCATTGTGATAAATGTTACGTATGATGTGGGTTTTGTGAATTATGCAAAGAAAGTGATTAGGGTTAAGGTTGAGCGCCAATTGGAAGTGGTTTGAGAATCAAATAAATGATCCGTCCGGATTTGGGGAGAGTGATATAGGTTTGCCAATGTTACCAAACAACCCTCTGTAATATCCAAATCTAAGCACCAAGCTATCCGCGGTTCCGAATCGCTATCCGCGGTTGAAACATACCATCAGCAGATACATTGAATCACTGCTTCCAAATAACCAAGAGATATAGCAAGTAAATCTGTGTCATAATGAGAAAGTTCTCACAAAGATATGAAGGATTACACACATTTTTTTTTTAATAAACAACTAACACAAGCAGCTAACACACCAGCTCCTTATGCACACAAATCCTTCATACCTGCAACACAAACACAACACCAACACAGAGAATAAGGTTATTGTTGTCAGTGGTTAGTAAGAATCAAAAGTGGTTCCATAAGACCTATCCGTGTTTTGAACAGGTAAGTCAATATGGTCAACTTCTAGAACTAATTCACCCAAAGCCCAAGAAACTCATTAACTCTCCAACCACATTTAACCCGCCCTTATTTACTTCCATAACCCTAAACTCCACTTATAAAAGAACCCTTAATCTCATATAACGCACACACCAATCAAAATCAAAACCCTAATTTGTCCAAGAACCCCAATAATGAGCAGTTCCAACCCAATCGCCTTTCATCGATGATGACACCTCCTCCAACAAAGAAGCCGAGAGATGGAAAAGAACTATTTGTCAAGCAATCCAAGCAAAGGAGAAGATAGCTCTTCTTTAAGTTCGTATGTATCACCCTATGAAGATACGACGAAGAAACATCTTCCGTGGCGCAGCGCCTCCACAAGAATCACGACCATTAAAATCCCCATTTCTTCCATCATCGGAAGATGATAGTTTGGTGAATCCAAGTGAGGCTTCAAGACTCGATATCTCCTCTAAGAAGAGAACTTCAAACCCCAAACCTTCATCATCCAAACCCCAACCAAAACCACGAGCAAGAAATCCACCACTCCCAAAGGACGTAGAGGTGGTTCTTGGTCTTTCTCACACCAGTTGTGGTGCTTCTTCACACATCGTAAAGGGAAGGGAAAAGGAAAATGGAATGATGCTTTTGGTGAAACCAGAGATGCAAGTATAATATGACTATGTCCTTTGTGCTTCATCTATCGATTCATCTTAATCATCTTCGCTTGCATCAATCCATCCTTCCCATTTTGATCCTTAGTCGCTTTGTCAGCATCGGTCATGCATATGATAAATGCATATCCAAAGAATCATGCATATCCAACAAATGAGGATAGTATTAGGAAATCATGTATAGAAGTAGTCTTTAATTAGCACTTGAAGTTTCATTGTAAGTCGAAGTCGTAAACTGCTTTGATGAATGAATGAACAATTTAACTTCAAGATTTCTTTAGCTTCTATAATGATTTGTCATTTATCCGCAAAATGGTTAGTAGAAACACGTAACAACTAGCGTGGTTTGAACAAAACTATTGGTTAGACACAACACTATCGTGGATAGAAACAGAGATAGCAATACTAAGATTACATAATAATAATCCAATATTTATACAAACCGGTACAAAACAATTTGAGAATTTAGAGATTAATCATTCCAATACTAACAACAAGGTATCGAAACCTCCCACATCAAAAGCTTTAGTGAGAAGATCACCACATTGAAATCAAGATGGATTTTTACCATTTGAATCAACCTTTCTCATTACAATCTCTAATAAAGTGATGCCTTATCTCAATATGTTTAGTTCTAGAATGTAAAACAGATTTTAATAATGCATATTGTATCGTTATTATCAATGTAAATCTTAGTATGCATAAAATTGTACCCAAAATCCAAAGAATTGATTCTCGAATCCAAAGAACTTGACCACAAGAACTAGCAAAGAGACCACATATTCATTTTCGGTTGTAGAATTAGCCACAATAGTTTGCTTTTACACCGCCAAGAAATTAATCTGCTTCCCAAGAACCGACATCCTCCGGTGGTAGACTTCCTATCCAAACTAGCTCCAAGATAGTCACTATCTCGTGTAGGCTACCAAGTCAAAAGGGAATCCTTAGAGTACCAAAGGCCCAATTTAGGATGACCTTTCAAATATCTAAAGATCCTCTTAACAAGATTCATGTGTGAGTTATTTGGTGTGACTTGAAATCTTGCACACACACATACCGAGAACATAATATCCGGCCGGATGCAAGAAGATACATCAAAGATCCAATCATGGATCCGTATAACTTCAAATCTACTTTGGGACTTCCATCATCCGGTAGCATAGGTTTCGAGTCTCCATAGGTGTACTTGCACTCTTTACATCTTGAAACCCAAACTTCTTCAAAACATCGCTACATACTTGTCTTGACTAATGAAAATACCATCACCCTTTGTTGAACTCGTAGTCCCAAAAGAAAGTGAGTTCTCCCATAGAACTCATCCGAAACTTATCATGCATAAGTTTCTCAAAATCTCTGATAGCTCCTTATTAGTAGAGCCAAAGATGATGTCATCTACATAAACTCGAACCAATAAAATATCATCTTTGTGCTTTCTAATGAACAAAGTTTTATCAATCGTCCTCTTTAAACCCATTGTCCATCAAATAAGTAGACAGCACTCATACCATGCCCTAGAGCTTGATGCAATCCATACATAGCCTTTCTCACCTCAGTAAACCTTGTCGATGATCAGATCTTCAAAACCGGAGGTTGACAAACATAAACCTCCTCATCAATAGTGCCATACAAAATGCACTTTTAACATCCATCCGATACACAACAAAATTCTTGAATGAAGCATAAGCCAAAACAATCTAATAGCCTCTATCCTTGCAACTGGTGCAAACACTTCATCATAATCCAAACCTTCATCGTGTGTATCCTTGAGCAACCAACCTTGACTTGTTCCTCACAACTATTCCTCTTTCATCCTCTTGTTTCGAACACCCATTTAGTCCCAATTGCCCTCTTCCCATTTGGAAGATCAACCAATGTCCAAACTTCTTGAAGCTTAAACCGTAAAAGCTCCTCTTGCATTGATTCTACCCACCTTCTTCCGATAAAGCTTCTTCCACTCTCTTGGGCTCCTTTTGAGATAGAAAACAAGCAAACAGCAATTTTGCGATCTTTATGACTGTTTCTTTTGTGAAGTGATCTTGCAAAGAACCCATGTTCGTGAAAGGGTTCGATGTTCTTAACCCCGCTTCTTGTTTGAACAGAGTATTCAAGTTTCCAAGTATTTGTTCCTTGGGATGAATCTTGTGAATCCTTGTAGTGGTGATTGGACTTTCATGAATGACAGCTTCCAAGTTTGACAAATCAAGATTGAAGAAATCATCCATGTCTTCATCATCGTAGGAGTATCAATTTCAATCAAACCAGCATATTAGGATCATGTGGATACTCCTCATCACCAAATAGTGGCTTTGGATGTGGTCCAAAGAAAGTACTATCACCAAGACTTTTATCCCGAGTTACACTTGAACTATCGGTGGTAGAAGATGGTTTGTCACCGTTAGATGGCCTATTGCTTTCAAGAGGCTTAGCGTGCTTGCAGATCGCTTTTTCTTCTTATCAATTTCTTCACCGACACGAGTTATCTTTCAACAACTCATCCTTATCTTGATGATGATCAACATTGCCTCCAGATTCAAGACATCATCATCGGTGGGACCTTGCTTGTGAATGATGGAAGGAATGTAACCGCCTTTCCACTTTTCAACCAAATAGAACTCCTTTGGAGAATCGCTTCCTTTGAAGATGTATCGCCTCGTAATCCTTTTGTGTACCGCATTAACATTAGTGGAAGTTCCCGCAATGATAGGCTCATAATTCATAGATTTGGTTAGCATATCAATGTTAAACAACCATCCGGTCCTTTGGTCTCAACACTAGGAGTCTTTTCACCGAATTGAACATGTAGGTTCTCTTCAACAAGTCTAGTCCTCCTATTGTATACTCTAAAGGCTTTACTATTAGTAGAATAGCCTAAAAAGTATCCATCATCCGCTTTTTCCGAAACTTGCCTAGGTAGTCTATGGTATTCAAGATGGTAACAGACACCCAAAAGGTTTTAGGAATGCAATCATTGGCTTCCTATCATGTAACAACTCATAGGGGTCTTGTTATGAGGCTTCACTACCTTACTGCTTTTGCACATAACATGCAATTCCTACAACTTCACCCAAAAGGTAGTTGGTAACTTAGATTCGACAACATGGTCCTAGCAAACCTCAATTAGTGTTCTATTTTTCCGCTCACCACACCATTCTGTTGTGGTGTTCTAGCAACACTAAACTGCCTTTCAATACCTTTAGCTACGTAATCGATTCATCACATCATTCTTAAACTCGGCCCATTATCACATCTCGATTACTTTAACCTTATGGTTTACTAGATTTTCTATCTTAGTAATGAAACTCTTGAGAATCTCACTAGTCTCACTCTTAGCGACCAAAAAGTATACCCAAGAAAATCTACTATAATCATCGGTGATAACTAGGCAAGATCGCTTATGGTTCAAACTTCTAACAAAGGTAGGTCCAAATAAGTCCATATGAAGCATAAACAGTGGTTGTGTGATGGTGTTTACGCTTTGGTCTTACAAGAAGCTCTATGTTGTTTTCCTTTTGACAGCCACACACAGTTCCTTACACTCAAAACCTTAGAAGGTAACCTCTCACTAAGTTGCCTTTTACCGCTTTATTGATTGTTTTGTAATTGAGATGACCTAGCCTTCTATGCCACAATTTTGACTCATCTACGATGCTTTAGCAAACAAACATAAGGACCTATTAGGAAGAACATCTTTAAGATCAAAACAAGATATATTTTCCTTCCTAGGTACCCTAAGTTGTATAAACTTCTCATCGTGCATCTTAAACTCGTGAGACAACACCACACACCTCGCTTCCCCAAAAGTACCCGCTTTTTCTTATCACACATTTGAGAAACACCGAATAAATTGTACTTAAGTCCCTGTACCAAATAGACCTTTTCAAAGTCTAAATTTGCTCGATTGTGCCTCGCCAAGTATCTTTCCTCCCTTGGATCATTGCCAAATGCCACATATCCTCCATCAAAAGCTTCAAAATCTTCCGTGTTGCTTCCATCCCAAGTCATGTGCCCAGAGCAACCACTATCAAAAACTCCTTTATCTTTTAGCTCGTTTGAAGATTGCCCCGCACATTAAATTACACAAATTAGTTCTTTTGTGGACCCAAGCCAATATCGACTTGGGTCCGCATTCTGCATCAAAATATTCAAATTTCTTTAGGTCCATTGATGCACAGCTGACATGTGGTAAAACCTTGGTCTTAGGCTTCCATTGCCAACTAGTCGAGGCCTTAACAAAGATAAAATGATTTCCAACCATCGTGTCGCTTATCACCTTTGGAATTTTTAAAACTTCTTTTGAATCGGAGGTGATATTTTGCTTAATGATGGTTTGATTCGCTTAGCCGTGTTTACATTTTGCTTAGCGTTGGTTGGAACCCATTTAGGTGCAAAGATGACTATTGATTTTGTATTCCCATTTCTCATCAACACCGCTCTTGGAATCATGTTTTTGTTTGGATGAGGGTGTGTATTCTTTGAAAAGTTTTGATGATTTACCTCCTCCAATGATTCCATACATGTGGTCTGTTTTATTACAATTTCTCTGTAAGTGTTCAAAACTACCACATACAAAGCAAGCCTTTTAACACATTGAAACTCATCACCTAACTCTAGAAATTAGACCATTTAAGCTTCTTTGATTTCCCTAGGTTTATATTGTTTCATCTGCTCCTAGGTATTTCCTGCACTCTACAACTTTCTTGGTAACTTTAGCTCCAAATCTAGGTACAAGGTTGACTTGTCGAGAATCAACTTTCTTAACTTTCTATCTCTTCGACTTAGTTGATTCAATTCTATCTTCCTCGTAGTCCGATTCCCAATCTTCTATTATGGGAGCATCGATAACTTATCGAACTTATCTTAGGTGTTTCATTTTATTTATCTCTTCTACAGTTTGTTAAACCGAATTCACTACTAAATGATGCTCTTTTAGTGTGGTGCATGTTTCATCAAAGAGGGTGGTGGCATATCATTGTATCCTAGACCAGCACCATCTTTGAACAGCTTTTGACCTATTGGCTTATTTACTAGATCGAAGCATATTGTGTTTTAGCAACCCTAACAACATGTTTTTCTTTTTCATCTAGGGCCTTTTGTTTTACACTCTCTCGCCTCGCTAGTTTATCTTTAAGCATTTTAATCTCTCTATCTTTAAGATCAATTTCACCACCTAGTATATTGATCTTTTCTACATACTCAAACTCACATTTAATACGTAATTTTAGCTTTCTTCCACACCCTCTAGACCAACTCTATAACCTAAGTTATCTAGAGTCAATCTTTCTACTTCTTTTCTCATACTCTCAGTGATAGCTTTTGAGATTCTAAGTTATCATAACATGATTTGAAAGAACAAGTAGATGTTTTAGAATCATTAGATACCTCTTAATCGAACCGTAAGATGAAGCATAGGCCATTAGAGCAAAGTTATGCTCTTTAGAAGCTTCACTAGCAAGAAAAGTCGATTGGACCTTCTTCAACTGATCACCCAATCATAATCACCAATCCCATCCCGAGCAACCAAAGTCAAGAAGCAGCAGCAGCTCTTCCGTTGTCTTCTTTATGCCTTCAATTCTTTCTGAGCTCGACATTCCCTAGCAAAGTGACCTTTCTTCTTGCGCTAAAGCACTCCATCTTGCTTTTGTCGAATCCAGCTCTCCTTTGACCATCATACTTAACCCGCCTTCCATCCTCCTCGAAACTTCCTTGCTTGGAGAGTCAACATTGCCATTTGCCATTGAAGATTGATCTCATCAAGATCATCGTGATCAATTTGATCTAGATCTTGATTCAAAGACAAGAACATCGGTAGTTAAATCGACCAGAAAAGCACAGATTGCACCATCACCGACATTATCACTAACAAGTGGTATTGTTTGCAATAACCGTGGTTATACCATAGGCGCAGATGGATACATCTTGTGGGCTTTTGTGATTAGTGGATACAAAAGCAATGTTTTGATTAGCAGAAGATGAGTGAGAAAAGTTATTCTCGCACTCATAAACCTTCAAGTTGTTGAAGAGATTGTCTAGAGTCATCGTAGCAAAATCCTCCTTATTTCTCCACACAATTGTATGAATAGCCCATTCAGATGATAAACTCCTAATGAACTTCAAATTAATATCTTCTTGAAGAAACTTGTAACTCATCGACTTTAGCTGGTCGATAAGTTTTGAAGTCTATTGTATGTACCATCAATCTTTTCTCCACTAAGAGCAGTTGAAGGTTTCAAATTGATGCTTGAGCATATTCATCCTTGACTTCTTAGTAGCTTCATTACCAAAGAAACCTTAATTCAAGAGCATCCAATAACTCTTTAGCGATTCATATTGATCAAAGTCCAAAGCAAACTCATTAGGTATTCCCATGTAGAGAATATCGTGAGCTTTGATCTCCATTTTCCTTTTAGCTTTATCAGTTCACTAACAATAGCAATCTCCAGGTCCATCCTCACCCTTCTTAGGAAGAGTGTCTCCTTTTCAACGACATCCCGTAGAGCATAATCAATCATACGAATGTATTGCCTCATTCGCATCCTCCGATTTGATACTCACCATGTTTGAGCATGGGTACTTTAGAAGCAGCCACCATGTGAGTTTCACGACATCTTAACTTGCTTGAATAAAGATTAACAAACTTCTTCTTGGTTACGCTTCTAGATCACAAGCTCGATACCACTTGTTGATCCCAGTTGAGCAAACGATCTAATATAGAAACCGACTTGTAACAAACGCTTATCAAGTATTACGCGAATTTAATACTTAATCTTAAGAAGAAGAACAAGAAACATTCAACACCTCAATATTATTTATTAATACGAATACTCTTACAAGATTAGGGTTTTGCAACCTTGAAGTGTATCGACCTTAGATATAAAACATACGATATCTAACCTAACCTAGGACCTCCTTTTATAGGCTAAGGAGTCCTATACATTATACAATACGTAACCTACAAGATAAATATCTTTCCATATTTATCTAATACAATAAACTAAACCGACTATACAAGACTAGCAGTGGTTACATATCAAGATCCGTGGTTACACTATACTACTAGCCGCGGTTATCTTCATCCGTGGTTACATTCTTCCGTCCGTGGTTATATCTACCTTGTCCGCAGCTCCAAGACTTAAAGTAATTCTTGATCCAAGGAACCTAAAACCCAACAAATATATTAAAATATCCATAAAACCTTTCAAAATGTACAAAAGTGGTGCACAAAATTGAGGTCCATATAGGAGTCGGGTCAAAGGGAAACCGAGTCTATTTTTTTCTAAAAGGAATTATGGGTGACCAGGCACGATTCAAGATCCAACGACCGTTTCTTATTCTTACAGGTTCTCGATCCAACGACCGTTTCTTAATGCTGCAAAAACCTTGAGTGTATTAGATCAATTGCACAAAGCTTGTTTCGTGTTCTCATATTACCGAAAAGCATAAATCAATTTCTAAAGTCGGTAACTCTAAAACCTTTGCATTCTGCCATGTATAAAACTTGCTTTACCATCATGTGAATTTAATATTACTTTCAAAGCACTGCACGTCTGCATATTTGACTCATTCTTATTGACTTACTTTGAATACAAATTGCAAGGTAAAAACTTTTGATCTTGGTCGGGCCCACGTGGTCCAAATCATACTTTAGTTATGTTCGAGAAAGAGTAAACATGATAAATTAAATACGTTTGGTTTACGTAATAAACATACGAATGAAGTTACGAATGGTCCCGATGGGTACACTCATTCAGAAAAAAGAAAAAGTCCGCACGATCGGACCTATTTTATCTTTTAGTCGTGAATTAATTCGCGCAGATACTGTTTTTATGGTTGGTATGCCTGTTCACGCTCGAACAACGCAGTCGCGATAAATCTACCCGCGTTAGGCCGTGCATTCGGACATCTTCGCAGATTAGCTACGAGCAAACACCACGATGCTAGTCAATCGCCACGAGCGCACTGGACCAAAGGTCGTGGTCATGTTATGTTCCTCTGCGATCATCCACAAATGTTCGAGTCCATGCAGTCACGATATATCCATCTGCGTCTATTAGTCGCGGTCACGGTACGTCCATCCGGGTTTTTTTTTTATATATTAAAAAAAATTAAATTAATTATTTTTTGTAAAACCTCGCGATAGGGGTAATTCTCACTGCTACTTCTCTTATGTGTTAAGCTCATATGCTATGTGCTATATATTGCTTCACTTCATTAGGTTTTATATGTTGCGATTCGCAGATATACTTTTAATGTTTGCATTAAGTGTTTTACGCAGCATAACTAAGTTTAATGCTCCTACATGAGTAGCACCATCAAACTTGGGGGCTACTGTGGTATATACTATCACTGTTTCCGCACGCGTCACGCAGTATATTTGGAAGCATATCGTATGTAAGAAGGATTTAAATATTCGCACCATCTTGCCGCAGGGAGACGTCCTCCGTCGGTTGTAAAGACATGCGTAGAAGCACGTCTTCGTCGCGCCTCTTTGTCGCAAGCGGTAACGCACTTCGCTACATGTAAGCATCGTCTTCGTCGCACCATGTTGCGTCACATTGGTACAAAAGGTACGCCTCACCCGGGATGTAGCATACGGGATCCACTCACAATCGCAATGTCATGATTGATTGGGCCCACGCGCCATGAATGGAACTTAAGTCTAGCATAACATAGCCATGCGCTATCTCATACTAAACTTGGGGGCTTGTGGACGTATAGTCCGGACGGGCCAGAATGGGTCAGCCCCGCAGACAATGCCCACTCTACGCTTAAACCCTAATCCATGCCCTATAAATAATGGATGGATCTCCTCTCAAGAACACAATACACAAGATGACAAAGTTACTTTAACCCTAACTCATCACATCGCACCGATACTAACTTGACCGTTGGAGGTGGACCCCGGGCTACGGCCTCGGGTTCACTCCTAACGGGTTCTCTTTGTTGACAGGTCTACTTAGGGCTCGAGAAGACGACGAACGGCCGAGGGAGAGTCGTCGAATCCAGCCCGCGCCAGATTATGCATCAACAACCCCAAATGCCAGATTGCAATTGCCATAGTCAGTATCAAAATCATGGTTGAATACTCACGACACCACAATGCAACTTGCAACTAAGAAATAAGCAAAACTCAACAACCAAACTATTTCATCATCTTAAATACACATCCAATGTCAAGTTTCCATATCACCTTTTGAAGACCGCTCTACCAAATACCCCACGGAGAAACAAAATCATGAACAAAATACAAGTAAGCTGTAACTTAAACGAGACAACATCAAACAAAACTCATGAATCCAACTCTCGTCAAATCACATAATATCACCACATCCAACTTAGGAACTACATATTCATATTCGAGATGAATAAATAAACTAAAACATCATATTCAAGATCAGGTATATAACTAACACTAACAACAACAATAACAACAACCTTGAAATTTTCATAAACCATTTTTACCTGGAACATTTCCGTAAAATCCAACAAATACGTGAAATTTCAACACGTGGTAGAAGATAATTAATATTTAATTACGGATATAAAGATGTAATGTCTCTTGCTAGAACAATCATATGGTGACTGTTATGAGAAATTGATTTCAAGTTTGCTATCCCACATAGATAAAAGAATACATATATTGCTTTTTTATATACTCTCATGTGTATTAATAGTTAAATTAGTATTAGTATCGTGTTGTTGGACTGTAAAATCTTATATGCTGTGCTAGCATATGGGATTTTCCATTACAATAATTCATACATGTCTCTAATTCTTTTATATATATTTTTTATTTAAAAAAAACAAAAAAAACAAAAAAAAAACAAAAAAACAAACAAAACTGTGAAGAAAGTTTTTCTACAAGTTATGAAGAAAGTTTTCTACAAGTGTATAGTTTTGATTGAAAACTTTGTGAAAGAAATGTTTGCCCATTAAATTTTTGTAAATCAAGATTTTGTGCATCATCTTCTTTTTAGTATCTGCATCAAAATTTCATTGTGAATAACATATATATAAGTTAAAATTTTTGTGCATCACATTTGACTTCCAAACAAAATGCACCGCTCACCTGTAGGCCGTTTCAAGCAAATATTCGTTAAATATGACCCTTTTTCCTTTGAAACCAAGTAAATAGCTTATGTAGTTTCATTTTTTTGTATATTATTATTTTTTTTCCAAAATACCCAGTAATTGACACATTTCATGAAATCTTGTCATCACACCTCAAGCTGACTGTTTACTCATACTCATTGATTGGCCGTAGGGGAAGGTTCATACTGGAACATGCTAACAGAGCTGCACATAAAACAAACTGAGTTCGGGCTCAACTCACCCATCTTAGCCTAGGCTCAACTCAATTCAATAGCACAATGAGCCTTAATGATGTGAGCTCTCAACTCAAGGAATATTCATGCCCGAGTAGAGAGGTTTAATAGCCCAATATATGTCGGCTTAAACACGCTTGAAGGAGCCTTAACAACCCAATAAGCACTAACAGTTAGTGGCCCTGATCAAACTACGTATACTAACAAGCTAGTTGTGACCTTAAGATATGACCAAAACATGGTTTCTAATCACACTAGCATAAATAAATCTGATCTATGAGAACAAACACAAACAGCAACCAATAAACACAATAAATTACCGCTACCGCCATTTCGATAACTGAAGTAAACATAAGCAAACCACAAGTAAGCAAAAGCTTAATACTGTATTACCTCTTTAGTCTCAACTCATTTTCATACACAGAGTTCATTACACAAAATTAAAATAGTAAACAAAAGTTTTCTGCTTGTTTATATCTGAATAAAGTAAGCTACGCATATTATTCAATAGGTAAAATAATACGAGCCTGTAGCTGACAATACGCAGTGTCAACCTGAAAATCAGCAAATAAACTTCCATTGCTTCCTCAAGTAGCTCAAATAGCGGTCCTCGCAGCTGCGTGTGTGATTGAAAAGTATAACGTTACAGTCTGTTACACAGCGGAGAAAGGTTATCAGGTGGCCAAGTTTCTACCGTTGGTGCCGCTTGATAAAATTGCAAAGGTATTACACAGCGGGTTTTCGCGTTGCACTGTGTAGTGATAATCTGATGATTGTTTTTTCGACTAACAAAAAATAAGTTTATAGCACATAGGTATTGTGGAAGTGGTTCTCAGAATGTAATTTGCCTGGGTGTAACATAGCTGGTTTTGACTTTCGAGTGCTTAAACAACCAATTATTAGGTTATCTTAACTTTATAAAACAGAAGTACATCATAAGACTCTCATGCAACCTGTTTTTTATTAGACTGATTATGATTATTTAACGTCGAATTGATTTAAAACAAAGTCTTTAAATGTTTGATCTACTCCTAAGATTGTGCATTTCTATTGGGTGTGTCAACAATGGAGTTCATGCAGTTGAACTAGTGCACCCGTGGATTCGGAAAGAACCTGTTTCACTTTTTTGTCGCTGATTTATGATAATGATGGATCTTGCAATTAGCTCGATCCTAAAGGAGGTTAGGAGCTCGGTGTCTGTTTTTGTTGGTGATTGGACTGCTTGTTCCAAACTGTAAATACGGATTATTGAAACATGATCATATATGCATGTGATGTCTAATGTAGCTAAATGGTAGGATGATCTGAAAGTAAAGTGCTCAAACAAGAATCTATGCAGTTTCACTGGGTTTGGTTCTTTTCGGCTACAAGTCTGGTATCGTGAACCTGAAATTTGTTTTTACTACATAAACACTATTCTGCAGTATGAAATTGATAACCCATTTGGTTAAAAACGCAAATCAATTGCACTTACAGCCATTAGAGCTCAATTTGACATAGATCAATGGATTCAGTAAGACAGTGTTTGATCATATGTTATCAAAAGATTCAGCATAAAATATTTTGTTTTTCTGTTGTAAAATCGTTTATTTGTTTCATCTTGAAAATTTCCAATTTTTGAAAAGCAAAACTTTATTGAAACTAAAAAACCATATATACAAACACAAACATCAAGACGATCTTCTTTCTTTTGTTATAATCTTTCGAATTTTGTTATAATATGCAACCACAATACTTTTTATATCTGGAACATTTCAGTAAAATCCAACCATTAAGTGAAATTTTAACACGTGGTAAAAGATAATTAATATTTGATTACGGATATAAAGATTTAATGTCTCTTACTAGAATTATCCTATGGTGACTGTTATGAGAAATTGTTTGGAGCTTGCAATCCCACATGGATCAAAGAACAAATATATTGCTTGCTTATATACTCTCATGAGTATAAGTTGTCAAATTACTGTAAGTATTGTGTTGTTGGATATGCTCTCTAAGCATTTTCTTATGCAGGATAGGCTAATAATTCATACACGTATTTAATTTTTTGTAAATCACTTAAATTTGTATACGTTACTTAATTTTTTTCTCATTTTGAAGGTTTATTGTAAATCACTTAAATTGTATTTAAATTTCTATACGTTACTTAATTTTTCTCATTTTGAAGGTTTATGGGCATGTATTTATTAGCGTAATCTACTCTTATTATCAATTATCAAACAAATTTACTATTTATTTTAAATTTTCATTTTTACCTTTTTACTTTTGCACAGTTTAACTATTAGCTACTTTATTTATATATGTTATTTTTTCATACTAAAGTACTATTTAAATTATCTTATTTAATTGGATTAATCCCTAAGCTTATAACTTGCTTTTTCGGCTTATTACAAGTTTGTCAAATTAGTTTCGTGATCTTACATTAGCATTGACAAAGCTTGTGAGTTTGCATAAATTCCAATAAACACATAATATGACCAAATAAGCTAATTTGAACATATCTTAATCCCATTGCAATGCGTGAGTAATAAAATTCTTGTTTTTCTCAATTTTGAAGGTGTATGAAATTTAGTGGGAAAAATTATTTAAATGAGAATAGTGAGAAAAAATTCTAACCACAAAATTTAAATAAGAAAATAGAAATAATTGGGAGATGCATCCATTTTTGTGGATGTGGTTCATTCTCATTCTTCTCATCTTTATTATATTTCTCATTTGATCAATTGATCCTCACTCTAATGTATTAAGTGCTCTAATTTTATGTAACTATCATGATCAGATTTCTCATTTCAAGTTTTAAGTGATGGTATAGGATCAAAATAAAAAGACAAATATTCGTAAAATGCATAAAAAAAATATACATTTCGTACAAAATTCTCAAAATTGTATAAGACATGGGGCATTGGTGGATATAAAAAGTTGTTAAGGAAGCTTTAGTAGAAGTGTATAGTTTTGATGAAAATATTTGTGAAACAGTTGTTTACATATTAAAATTTTGTAAATCGATATTTGTGCATCAAAATTTTGTTTTTGTGCCTCCAACTTTTTTAAGTATTTGCACCAAAATTTCAGTGTTCATAGATATAAGAAATGATGCATGTGATGTTTCTAGTTTGAGAGTTTAAACTGAAATCCAAGCTTCCAAGGTAGCTGAATGGTAGGACTATATAAAAGGGAGGTGCTCAAACAAGAATCCATGGAGTTTCATTGGGTTTGGTTCTTTTCGGCTACAAGTCTCGTATGACGAACCTGAAATCTGTATTTACTACATAAACACTTTTTCTATGGGTAATTAATAAACCGTTTGGTTAAAAACGCAAATCAATTGCACTTACAGCCATTAGAGTCCAATTTGACATAGATCAGTGGACCAACTACATTGTTTTGTCGTGTTTTGTTTCATTAAATTGGATATACTTGCATATTAATCACACGAGTACATGACCATCTTAAAAGAGATAGACAATTGATTGATTGTTTGTTATCATAAGATTCACTTTAAGACATTTTGTTTTTTCTATTGTAAAATTGTTTATTTGTTTCATCTTGAAACTAAAAACCAAAATTACAAATACAAACATCAAGAGGAAATTTTTTTCATAATAATATTTATTCGTGATTTAAGTAAAAAAAAAATAGCATCGGTGTCTCTCCAATGTCATATAAGTACGTGATCTAAAATTGTTTCACTCTTTGTTATGATCTTTCAAATTTTGTTCAATATGCAACATAATACTTTTTTACCTAGAACATTTCCGTAAAATCCAACAAATACGTGAAACTCTAACACGTGGTAGAAGATATTTAATAATTGATTACGGATATAAAAATGGAACGTCTCTTGCTAGAATAATAGTATGGTGACTGTTATGAGAAATTGTTTCATGTTTGTTATCCCACATAGATCAAAGAAGATATATATTGCTTACTTATATACTCTCATGAGTATGGATTGTTAAATTAGTATTAGCTTTGTATTGTTGGACTATCATGTTGTAAATGCTAAATTAGCATTTCAACAACATGGTTGTCGAGTAATTCATACATGTATTTAATTTTTTATACATCACTTAAATTTTCTGATTTTGAAGGTTTATGAGCATGTATTTTTATACATCAATTAAATTTTCTCATTTTGAAGGTTTATGAGCATGTATGTGATAGTCGAATAATTCATACAAGTATTTAATTTTTTATACAATCACTTAAATTTTCTCATTTAGAAGGTTTATGAGCATGTATTAAAGGTGTATCTTTAATTTTCTCAATTTTCTAGGTTTATGAGCATGTATTAAAGGTGTATCTTTAATTTTCTCATTTAGAAGTGTATAGTTTTGATGAAAAGATTTGTGAAAAAATGGTTTACGTATTAGAATTTTATAAATCGATATTTTGTGCAACAAAAATTCGTTTCTGCATCCAACTTTTTTTTAGTATCTACATTAAAATTTCAATAGATATAGGAAATGGTAGGACAATCTAAAAGTAAATTGCTCAAACAAGAATCTATGGTGTTTCATTGGGTTTGGTTATTTGCAGCTACAAGTCTCGTCTGGCGAGCCTGAAATTTATTTTTACTACATAAACACTTTTTTGTATGAAATTGATAAACCATTTGAAAACGCAAATCAATTGCACTTACAGAGTTACAACCATTAGAGTCCAATTTGACATAGATTAATTGACCAACTACATTGTTTTGTCATGTTTTGTTTCATTAAATTGGAGATACTTGCGTTTGCTTTTTTTCTGCTGTAAAATCTTTCATTTGTTTCATTTTGAAAATTTTCAACTTTGAAAAGAAAATTTTATTGAAACTACTAAACCAAAAATACAAATACAAACATCTGGACGGTGCTTATTTCTTTCATAACAACATTTATTCGTGGTTTAGGTCAATAAATAGCGACGTATATTCTCCGATGTACCATATAAGTACGTGAACTTAAACTTGTATCACTTTTTGTTATGATCTTTTAAATTTTGTTTCAATATGCAAACACAATACTTTTTTACTTGGAACATTTCCGTAAAATCCAACAAACGCGTGAATTTTAACACGTGGTAGAAGATAATTAATATTTGATTACGGATATGATGATGTAATGTCGTTTGCTAGAACACTCGTATGGTGACTGTTATAAGAAATTGTTTCAAGCTTGCTATCCCACATAGATCAAAGAACACATGTATGGCTTACTTATATACTCTCATGTGTATGTATTGTCAAATAAGTATTAGTATTTTGTTGTTTGGACTATCATGTTGATCTATACGAAACTAGCATATGTCAAGCTGATAGATTAGGTAATTCATACACGTATTTTATCTTTTATACATCACTTAAATTCTATCATTTTGAAGTTCTAGTTTATGTTAGTAAAAAATCCAACAAATATGTGATATTTTGACACGAGATAGAAGATAATTACTAGTAATATTTAATTATGAATATGCATTACCCCAACTATGTCCAGTAAACAACATACTGACTTCCCTTAAGTCGATACTTAAACAGTTAAACATAAGAAATGAACATAACAACAGAACCACCTAGTATCTTACAGCCAATTTTGATCCTAAAAAATTTCATTTCTCGATTTTTAGCAATAGTTGTACAAAAGTGGTGACAGAACTGGTCGGGGTCCAATATAAGAGTCGGATCAAAGGGAAACCAAGATTATTAATTATGCATGGAATTGCAGACGACCATGCACGATTCAAGTCCAATTCCCAAGTTTAGCATGTTACAACCCATGGCCTCAAGACATTATTCTTACAGGCTCTCTATCGAATGACTGATTCTAATGTTGCAAAAACCTTGAGTGTATTAGATCAATTGCACCAAGCTTTAAATATATATTGTAAACTATCAGCGTTCCTAATTGTTTCTAGTAAGGATAAAAACACACCAAATGCCAAATTGCAATAGCCATAGTCAGTATCAAAAATCATGGTTGAATACACACGACACCACAATGCAACTTACAACAAAGAAATAAGCAATACTCAACAACCAATCAAACTTTATCACCACATCAAACTTAGGAACTACATATTCAAACTTAGGAACTACATATTCATTTGAGATCAGTAAATAAACTAAAAATCATATTCTAGATAAAGTATATAATTAACACTAGCAACAAATACATGAAATTTTACCTGTAACATTTCCGTAAACTCCAATAAATACATGAAATTTTAACACGTGGTAGAAGATAATTAATATTTGATTACGGATATAAAGATGTAGTAATGTCTCTTGCTAGAACAATCATATCGTGACTGTTATGAGAAATTGCTTCAATTTTGCTATCCCACATAGATCAAAGAACACATATATTGCGTACTTATATACTCTCATGTGTATAGATTGTCAAATTGGTATTAGTATTGTGTTGTGTGTATGACATGTTCAATATGCTGGTGCTAGTATAGCATGTTGAATTTGTTTAGCCCAATAATTCATACACGTATTGCCTTTCTAAAAAAAAATCATACACGTATTAGATTTTTTATACATCACTTAGATTTTCTTATTTTGAAAAATTATGAGCATGTATTCAAGAGTCTAATTTTTCTCAATTTTCAAGGTTTATGAGCATGTATTAAGTGTTCTAGTTTTATGTTAGTAACATGATCAAATTCTCATTTGAAGTTTATGAGTATCGTGTAGGGTTAAAATAAAAAGACAATTATTTGTGAAAAGCGTAAAAATAATTTTTTTTAAAAGACATCTTACACAATTCTCTAAAATTCTATAAGACCGGGGGCATGGATATAAAAAAGTTGTAAAGAAAAGTGTAAAGTTGCAAATCGACATTAAGATTTTGTAATTTTGTAAGTTTGCCATTTTGTGCCTCAAAAATTCATTTGTGCATCCGACTTCTTTTTAGTATCTGCATCAAAATTTTATTGTGAATAACATATATAAAATTAAACTTTTGGGGTGAATTAAAATTTTGTGCATCACATTTGACTTCCAAACAAATGCACTGCTCATGAGTAGCCATCCAGTCACACACTCGCACATCATGAAGCAGTTTCAAACAAATATACGTGAAATATAGAGGTTTGGGTCAATACATATCGATCAACCTATGCCTTTTGCCTTTAAAAATAAGTAAATAGCTTATGAAGGATTTTTTTTTCCCCCAAATACCCATTAATTGACCCATTTCATAAAATGTTGGCATTGCCACCTCTAGCTGAATGTTTAACTCATGCGCATTGATTGGCCATAAGGGAAGGTTCATACTGGAACATGCTAACAGAGCTGCATATGAAATAAACCGAGTTCAGCTTAAACACGCTTGAAGAGCTTTAATAACCCAAAAAGCGCAACAGTTAGTAGCCCTGATCACTACATATACTAACAAGCTAGTTGTGACCTCAAGACCGACCACTGAAACATTTGATGCAGCAGCACCTCCAGCTAAGACCAAAACATGGTTTCTAATCACGCATACATAAATAAATCTGATCTATGAGAACAATCACAAACAGCAACCAATAAACACTGGAAAATTACCGCTACTGCCATTTCGATAACTGAAGTAAACATAAGCAAACCATAAGTAAGCAAAAGCGTAATACTGTATTCCCTCTTTAATCTCAACTCATTTTCGTACACAGAGTTCATTACACAAAATTAAAACAGTAAACAAAAGTTTTCAGCTTGTTGATATCTGAATAAAGTAAACTACGCATATTATTCAATAGAAAACATAATAATGAAACGGAAATAATAATCTTCAATACCGAACATGGTGCTCACTGCTTAATAAGCAGAGTACTTCTCAGCATCACCGGGCCACAATTTCTTGTAAGCTGAAATAAGCGAAGGAATAACTGCTGTAAGAGCAAGTGCCAGATGCTCCGAGCTGCTAGTCTTGACCGTGATCTGACCACTCATCTTGTTATTGATACCCGCTCGAACCGCCACTTTGGAATTACGCCCAGCAGAAAACTGAGCCAAACTGTTAAAACCCAACGCCAAATCCCCTCTCCATTTAATAATCGATAATCCTAAAGTCGACTGAACTTGACCAATTGGGTAATCGAGCTCCCGTCGCTGAATCTCGATATTTGCTCCGTAAGCAGAATCAGTTTGAAACCTAACCGTACCCGCACTCCCGTTGATCGAGTACTGTCTCCCGAGTGTAATATGATCCTCAACTTTGAAACCCGTAACCACGTTCTCATCTAGAAACGTGACCGATATGCCTGCAGCGGTTTTGTTTCTCTTCAAATTCTTGAACTTGGTTTCGCCTCTGACGATGTAAGCAAGATGTTTACCGATTGGTTAAATATCGAAACCCGCCATTGTTGAAGCTTTATCCCCGTGTTTAGTGGCAATTGAGGAGTCCATATTGATGCTGAAGTCTTTTTTATCTTTGGTGAGCTGAACAGAAACTGCAGTGGGAAACCGGTTGGCGATAGCAAGAGTTTGTTCGAGGTTGACCCCGTCATAACCACAATCATGGTCCCATCCGTGAGTATCGAGCACAGGTCGAGCTAAAAACTGTGAAGTTGGTTCTAAGAACCGGAAACGGTAGGCAGGATTATCACTGTCAAAAGATGGTGGTAGTGCCATGTCGGGTAAAGGAACTGCTACTGGTGCCGGAGCATCCCCTTCACCGTCTTCTTCTGGATACGCTTGTTCAGTCACAGTACTATTGCCTCGTTTCTTCATCTCTTTCATTCGTTTCACTTCTTCTTTCCACTGTTTCTTCTGTAAAAGCTTAACCCGGTAATCATACTCGTCGAAATAAGCTTTCTTTTGCTCTTTGCTCAGCTTAGACAGTTGGGATTTTTTCAATGGCTTAAATGGAGGAAGCTGATCATATTCATCTTCATCTTCTTCATTGT
This sequence comes from Chrysanthemum lavandulifolium, assembly GCA_022545495.1. NCBI lineage: Eukaryota > Viridiplantae > Streptophyta > Magnoliopsida > Asterales > Asteraceae > Chrysanthemum > Chrysanthemum lavandulifolium. The sequence goes on from CM040241.1 coordinate 271,106,379, forward strand.
CAGAATCGGTCAACTCCGCAAGATCAGCATCCGAATCACCACCATCCTGATCATTTGAGAGCTTCGGATGTGGACGAGACTGTAACATCGAAGATAACATATAAGGCAAAGGTGGGGACCGAACACGGAACCCAAAAAGCTTACGGCTATCATATGGTTCTTGAGGTTTCTGAAGTGAATTAGCTTCATTTAAGATTTTCATCGAGTAACAAAGCAATAGAAGCTGTGGGCGCCAAGTCTGACCATTTGGAAGCACCTTTTGACCATCCCTATTCTTCCTACACGACTGATGGTTTTCAACTAAAGAAACCGGATTCATCAAACTTGGGCTCATCATTCTCATATCACCAACAGCTTGACCAATAGCTTGTTGAACTACATGTGACCTTTGAGTAACAAACATTTCATAGCTTAACGTAAGCCCGTTGGATCCTTCTGGAGGTGCAGACGCGCCATGTGTCAAAGTGACTATAACACTTCGCCAAATAGAGGGGCCCAATGAAGTAGTAATCGTCTTTAACAATGGGAAATCGTTATGGTCTCTGGTTTGTGCGTCCAAGCGGTCTACATAAAGAACAATATCAGGCGGGTTTTTCTTTGTAAATTTCTTTGCTGATGCCAAGACGCTCCTGTTATACCCTTGCTCCATTAAAGATGATTTGAGCCCGGGAGTATCAAACACACGAATCGGGACCCCACCAACCATACCACTAATTTCCTTTACTGAACTGGTGGCGGGCTGAAATGCACTGATAGACGTTTTATCTTCCCCAAAGATTGAGTTTATAGTGGCACTTTTGCCAACACCAGCTTTACCGATGACAAGAATATTCAAAGCAAAGTCAATATCATCACTTCCCTCGGCTTCAAGCTCTGCGGCTTTCTGTTTAGCAGCATCAAGACTATATGCTTGACCAGCTTGTCTACCTGCAATTGATCAGGTTTAGTATTAAACGCAGCTTGAGAAAAATGAAATACGACTTTATCGAAACTTGTATGAAGTAAATTACATAAATGTGATTCCTGTGGTTTACTCAAATTTGAGAAATTGGTCCATGTGGTTTGCTCAAATAAGAAAGCATACAACGTTTATATAGAGTTATAGACCATATCTGTGAGACTAATTATTATCAACAAGGGACCAATTTCGTGATATTGAGCATAGTATATCTTTGTTTGGCTACTTGGAATGTTGGAATTATAAAACATTCTTTTGTGTTTTTAGTATATATTAAATTATGAAACTACGATTTCATGAAATTTGTTTTCCTAGTTCAGTTAATAATTTGAATCAAATTAATCAAATAAGCTATGCGAATTCAATTAAACAGTTAATAAAATTAGCTGAAATAAGGGAACTTGATAAACACCAGTACCTCCAATGAGTGCTAGCCTGTACAGAACCTGTGCTGCCACAGACTCGTCGGTAGATAGTCCCAATCTTTGGATGAGTCGCAAAAACTTCACCCGGATCGCCTGCAACTTTTCGAGTTTCTTCCTTTCTTCTTCAGTCAAGTTCGTCTCGGCTTCAGTAACAGGAAGCATAGATCCATTAAAAATGCTGGAACGGGGTGGTCTAGGAGCAGCTCTCAGCGCAGGTCCTAAACCTGCTGGACGCTCAACTGAGAAAAGGCGAGAACCATCTTGTGAAGAAAACGTGATGTTCCCACCTTCTGAACCGCCGTCAGCTGCTGCTTTCAAAAGAGCAGCTAAAGCAGCTGAATCAAAAATCTCTTTCCCGTCTTCTTCGTCGTCGTCGTCATCTTCTTCATCTGAGTCGGTAACGATCTGACCGTCGATCCTTTGTGAACGATCTTGTGAGCTTTCTCCACCAGCGTTCGAACTCCCGCCTTCCAGGTCTTCCATAAACTGCCTAGCAGCTTCCGAGCTTCCGAAAACCACCCCATCAGTTTCCTCCTCGTCTGAAGGGGTCCCGTCGTTCCCTTCTTCATTGTCATCATCCTTTTTCGCAGCTTCCTCTAAAGCAAATTTGTCAGCGGGCCCATTATCCTCACTTGCTGCAACACCCTCCAAACCAGCAACCGACACATCTTCCACATCACCCACAGCAGTCTTAACCGCGACTGAACCATTTTCTACACCCTCGGTATCAACCACTTTCTCTACTTCCGGTTCTGCAATCTTTTCATTCTTATCGGAAGCATCTTCAACTTCAGCGTCACCCAACGGCGAAAACTTCCCTTCAGTTACTCCAACAACCTCCTTATCCACAACTTCGTCCAAAACACGATCCATCTTCTCAGTATCAACTACCGCCACATCACCACCTTCTTCTTCCGTCTTCATAACCACCGCTACCCCAGGCACCCCCGCCACTGGCAAATCAACATCTACCGCTTCCACAACAGAATCCTCTTCCTTTACATCCACATCCACACTTTCCACAACCGAATCACCTTCAGGCGTAACCTTCTCACCAACAAATCCTAAATCACGCGACTCAACAACCGGCTTACTCTCATCAGCACCACTAACTTCTGAACTAACCTTAACATCATCGTCCACACCAACAATATCGACCTCGTCATCATCCGGCCCACCAACCAACAACACGTCCTCATCCTCGTCATCATCATCAACAACCTCATCCGTAACCTCAACCTTATCCACAACCTCATCCGTCTTGATAACAACAGCCACACCAGGCTCAGCCGTAGGCACGTCAACCTTAATCTCCTCCACAACCGAATCACCTTCATTCGTTACCTTCACACCGTTCTCCACAACAACCTCATCTTCCTTATCCAAATTCTCCGAACCTACCTTATCATTTTCAACAACCTTATCTTCCGAATTTTTCGACTCTGCCTTATCCAAAATTTTCTCACCTAACTTATCGTTTTTCGGCTGGTTTTCGACGTCGTCTACAACGTCATCTAAGGCCTCCGAAAAAGTCTCCTCAACATCATCATCCTTAACACTACTATCCTTAGCAACAGGGAAACTATTGGTATTGTCATCTAGAGTAGTATCAAAGGGTTCATCCTGACCACTAGCAAAACCCTCGTTTTCATCATCAGTATCAACAACAACAGGTTTATTATTAAGAGTAGTATTAACAGATTCACCTGATAGAGATGTGGCAGTAGTAGTGTCCTTTGAATCCATTGATTGAATTAGGGTTAGGGTTTATGGGTGAAATTGGGGGATAAGGAAAGTGATAAGGTTTTTGGTTGTTATTTGCAGCCGCTGTGCAAATAAGAAGAAGTGATGAAATGTGTTGTGTTTGGGGCTTTTTGCTTTTGTTTTCTGGGCTTGGGATTGTCAATGACGGATTTGGCCTTGGCTGGCACGTGACAGGGAGATATTGTTTTCAAATTTTTTTTATTTTTTTTTGTATTTTTTAATTTTGCTGGAATTATTACGAATACTCGCGCAAAGTAGTGGTATATAACGACAAATATTGTGTTTGTAAACTTGTAATTATGGTGTGACTCTTGATGCAACACTAACACGTTCAATTTGTAGTCATTTTTTATTATTATTCATTTTCATCTGATAAAAAAAAACTTTCATTCAAAATTGGTAAACCATGTACGTATGCTTAGAAATTAAAAATCGTGTATTATTAAAAAGATTTCATTTCTACTAAAAAAATTCATTTAAATTATAAACCATGCATTTGTTTTGTTGGGTTCGATAAATACCCAACCCCTTAATCTAGGATTTGAATAGAAAATAACCTAAGTGTTTAATCCGTTAAACACTATCAGTCCTTGAGTGCATAGTCTCTCGGTGAGCCATCTTCGAGTTACTCGATGATCGAATTTGAGGCGAAGAAGAAGCCTCTCCACTCGACAAGGCGGAACTTAATGGGTGAAGACTAAGTCAAGAAGAAGATGGTGGATTCGGTGGTGATGACAATAACTCATCTGAATCCTAAGACTTCTCTCCAGCTGTCTGTAGCGAAGACAAACTAAGAAGGAAGAGGCGAAGGCTTTGAAGGCGAAGAATGAGCGGGACTAGGCGGGAAAAGTTTACCAGATAAAACTAAGTCCCCAAGTGCTTTACCGGATAAAACTAAGTCCCTATCTACTAAAGCCATATCTTCCCATTTATAGTAGCGGCGATACTAAAGGATTCTCTGTTAAGGAAAGAAGCTTACGCGACTACTAATAGCAAAGTAAGCGATAATCGAATATATCTATATTCGTGATTCTTGTGATCAATGTGTTTGTCTTCTAGGTTAAAGTTAAAATCATACTTGTATAAATAGCATAAGAGAATGAGTGAAAAGTTTAAGCTTGTGAATTGTAAAAACACACACACAAGCCAACTTTTCACTCTTCCAAATACAACTTTATCCTTGAGATAGCTCGGTGGGTTCTAAGAGTTGTGCTCGGACTTAGCTTTGAGCTTAGAGAGAGTCACCCAAACTTTGTCATTTCAATCCCAAGTACTATTCATAAGTACTTGGGTAGCGATTCTTTGATTTATTTCTAATAAGAATATGATGTTGAAAATTACTTTGTGTGTTTTACTTACGTTAATTTAGGTCATTATTCACTATTAAATTGTTTTAAGTACTTAATTGTTTTTAAACTATAGTGAATAGGGAACAACAAGTGGTATCGAGCAAGGTGATTATAAAACCTTTTAAGCCGCTCTAAAACGTTTTCAAATCGGGATCCCTATGGTGGCCGATGTACCCCAACTAGTCGATAAAAGGGTGGAGCTTATTCAATTGTTGCCCTAGACTTGAAGTTGGCAAATTCAACAAATGGAAGAAGCGTATGCTTTGCTATTTGATTGGGATGGAACCTTATTATGTCAAGTGTATAAATGAAGGTCCATTTATCCCAAAGCTGCTTGAAGGTTTGCCCAAACACGAAGCTCGATGGACTCGGGATGAAAGGAGAGTGGTCAATCGGGACCAAAGACTCAAAAGTATCATCATATCATGTCTTCACGATGATATAATGGAGTCGATTATAAGTATGTCTGACTAAACAAACTGGGATGACCTAGTCCATAGCCATGAAGGCCCATCGATACCAAGGAAAACAGGATTATGGACACGAAACTTGAGTATAATACCTTGAGGGCTAGGGACTCGAAACTCTCTCACAAACTTACACGGATACAAAACTCTTTTAAATGAGCGGCAAATGATGGTGTTAAGTTGTCCAAACATGAGATTAATGTTGGTTTTGTCAATTGTCTACACGAGAAGTGGTTGAACTTCTCTCGGGGACTTAGAAATGCAAATCATATTCAAAATCTTGAACTTCACGAAATTTATGGGAAATTTGTCTATGAGGAAAACCTCATCAGCAGACGATACCACGACTTAAAGAAGTCTCGGGAAGTCAAGAAGTCACGACCATCACCTCACCTATATCAAGCGCCTTCTTTTCTAACAATGTGGTTCAAGATTTTCAAGAAAATTCGATGATGAGCACGATGAGAGATCAAGTGAGGAGTACCTAAATGACACGAATGTTGAATTTCGGAAAGGGCACTCCTTGCAAACTCTCGAAGGTTTATTAAAAGAAACAAAGGTTTTCAACTGCTAAAGCAAATGAGGACCTTTGAGTGCTTTAAGTGTCACAAAAGAGGTCATTTGCAAAAGGCATTTTTCAAAACAATTTATGAACCCTCTCTACAGACCATCGAGGTCAAATCGGTCCTCGAGCTTTAGCAAATTTCAACCTAAAATCTATCGGTCTCATCAAAACTTTCGAATAAATCGGCGAGAACAAAACAATAGATTTTGAAGCTAAGTATAGGAAAATCAAAGCTAAGCTTGCATTACTTGAGGCAGGTCCTCGGAACCAAAAGTGTTCAATCATGCGGGGTAAAAACAAAGGTCTTGTTCTTTGAAACCTTATTTGGGATGAAGAGCCGGTCTCATCGAGATGATGAAATGGTGCATGTCGGTATGCGATGGCCCTCTCGGAGGAAGACAAGCTAGTTGTTGGAAAGAATCATGCGAGAAATGGAGAATGGGTCAACATCACAATGAAGAAGGTAAATATTCTACTTTCTATGGATGATGATTACGATTGGCGATCCTATATGAACTATATCAATGTTGATCTTAAGTTTGTAGAGGAGCAAAGACTAAATCTTTTTTCTAAGTACAACAAGTTAAGTTTTGAATTGAATAAGTGTAGGGATGAGTTACTTGTGTTAAAACAAAACAAGCTTGAGGCTATCACCTTACAAATTCAAAACACTGAATTAGTTAAAAGAAATCAGGCTCTTCAAGATGAACTTAAGAAAGAAAAAGAAATCATTGATAGTTGGACCAACAAGAATCCAAGAGTCTTTGATGTTGTGGGTGCCCCCAGTAGCAAAAAGAGAGTCATAGGTGAACATCATCTTTCTGACTCTCACAACAAAGACCAGAGTCCTAAACCATTTGTGTGCGGTGGCATGATTACCAATATGTTGTATGTTCCCAAGCCCGGTGATTGGATTGAAAGACTTAATCACGAGAGTAAGCTTCCTAACTTTGACTCGGAAGAATTCTAGAGCACGAAAGTCAAGCTCTAAAGAGCATGCTTGGACTCCCGGATGTGCCCGATGTGCGAACACATCTACGAGTGCGAAGATGAATCTCAAGCACCACTTCCACCTTTGGAACCTCTTGAGGTGCCGATCCTAGCTCGAGCTTACTCCATTACAATACAATCCACACTCTCCTAAAGAAAGGTGCGGACTTGGTAGAACCATCACGAAAAGACCATCAAAACCAACTCAACAAGAATCCACCTTTACTGAAACTTGATATCCTCGGTCCCCCTGAAGGCGATCGATTCGACAATGGTGAACTTGTGAGGAAGCTAGCGACAAAATGGAATCCATTGAAAAGGTCCTGAATCAATCAAGGAGACAAAGTCGACTTCCTCTAGTTCCTCAAAATCAAAAGCCACCACCAAAAACAAGCGAAGTGTGATATGTGCCACTATACGGTCACACCTGCGACAAGCTGTTATAGAATCCTTTTTGCATGATCGCAAAAGGATGATCCTGAAGCTAACGACCACTTGCAATATGTAAGCTCTCTCGGTCAAGCAAACTACACCAAAGTTGGTCATCGGTATGCTTCTTCATCCAAGTCGACTCAAAGTTGAGAGCAAAGCCTTTTCCTCCTTGCCCCGCTGTGGCTTTAATGATCATCATACGATGATTGTCTTATGAACATATCTTTGTGATATTTGCGGTAACACGACTCATAAGACATCTCGGCATGACAATGTCATCCATGCAAGGAGAAGTTCAAAGCAACCCAAATCCTTTGAGTCATCCTCGGTCTCTAAATGCAAAACTGTGGTAGCTCATTGCACTCCACCTGCGACCATGAATCGATTGCTCAATTCAAAGAGACCATGAGACCCAAGCCCACTAGTAAGTGGGTCACGAAAGAAACTAATTCGGTTTACTACTTGTGCGAGAGGCATGCCGGGAGCCTATCGGCATCTAGGCGGTGGATGTTCAAGAAGCATGGTGGTGTGAAGGAATATCTGCACAAGTATGTAAAGGAACCGAGGCCAAGGTAGTATTTGGTGATAACTCATCATGTCCCAGCTGAAGGTTATGGTTCGATGGCGCAATGGAATAGTTTTCTCTAGGATTGCTTATGTCAATGGTCTCAAATACAATCTCATCGATGTCGATCGACTATGTGATGCTAAGTACATTGTACAATTCAATGACAAACAAGGTACCATTTTCAATGCCAACAAGGAAGTTGTGTTGATTGCTCTAGGAGAGCGATGTTTATGTCTTAGACATGTCAACTCTCTCTAAAGATGGAACTGTCTCTTTGCCAAAGCCTTTGAAACTATCAATGGGTGTGGCACAAGAGACTCTCACACTTAAACTTCAAAACATCAACAACTTGGCAAAACAAAACAAGGTCCTTGGCTTACCATCACTTGGTTTTGCAAAAGATAAACCATGCTCGACTGTGAAAAGGCAAACATAAAGAGCATCTTTCAAAACCAAGCAAAACTTCTCTATCAAAAGCGCCTTCACCTCTTGCATATGGATCTCTTTGGACGATCGGTCCTAGATCAATCCGACATGAGAAGTATACACTTGTCATTGTTGATGAGTTTTCAAGATACACTTGGGTATACTTTCTTTCCAAAAGAGTCGAGGCGGTGATACTATAATGTCATTCATCGGGAACATTGAAAACCGAATGACATTACGGTGAAACAAATCGAGGCCGACAATGGTCTTGAATTTAGAAATCTTGAGCTTGAGAGTTTACGTGATGAGAAGGAATCTCCCAAAATTTCTCATCTCCTTATACCCCCGAACAAAATGGGGTGGTGAAAGAAAAGCAGAACTCTCATTGAATTGCAAGAACCATGTTAAATGGCTCGGCCCTTTCAAAGCATTTACGGATGAAGCGGTTAAAACGACTGTTACACTCAAAGCAGGTCAATCATTGTCAAAAGACATAATAAAACCCCATATGAGATATTCAAGGTAGACTTCGACATCGACTACTTTCATGTGTTTGGATGTCTGTGTTTATTCATAACCACAAGGATCATCTAGGCAAGTTCGATGCTAAAGGCGATGATGGATACTTTCTAGGTTACTCTTTGATCTCCAAAGCCTTTGGTATTTAACACAAGGAGACAACAAGTTGAGGAAACTTTTCATGTCACCTTTGATGAAAGTGTAGAAAGCATCGATTCACCAACACTTGATGGAGGATATAGGAATTGACAACTCATCAAGATATCCTCGATGAGTACAACTCGAAACCAATTCCTCATACCAAGGCGATCTCGACATCTCATATTATGTCTTGCCTCACAACTGTCACAACCAACTATCGGTGAATTCATTGATAATCGATCGGTCCCTACTTGGGATAGGTAACAACGATCCAAATGATCGGGATCACGTAACTCAAGAACCTCTACGAGAACAAGACACCTCAACGGATGATCTAAATGATCCTGTGGCTCTGAACTCACTTTGAACTCCCGGTGACATCTTCAAGCTCGGATCCCGGACCACAAAGTAAGTGGACAAGATCTCGGGACATTGAGCTTGTAAACATCATTGGTGAACCAGCGAGGGCATGCTCACTAGAAGCATGGTCGCTAACTAACTGCGACTTGACCAATGAATGTCTATATCTTGATTACCTATCGAGATAGAACCCAAAAGTGTCATTGAGGCTCTAAAATACCCAAGTGGGTTCGGGCTATGCAAGAAGAGCTGTGCAGTTTGATAAAAACAAGGTCATGACCTTGATCAAATGTCCTCGGGATGTAGTAGTCATAGGAATGAAGTGGGTTTTCGAAACAAAAGCGATGAAAGCAGCCTTGTCATTAAAAACAAAGCGGACTTGTAGCCAAAGGTTACTGATCAACAAGAAGGCATTGACTATGATGAAACATTTGCTCTGTTGCAAGAATGGAAGCCATCGGGATCTTCCTTGCATATGCAACATACATGAACTTCAAGGTCTACCAAATGGATGTTAAAAGTGCATTCTTAAATGGTGATCTCAAGGAAGATGTATATGTTCGACAACCTCCAGGGCTTTGAGAGTAGTGAATTCACGACTATGTCGCAAGCTTGACAAAGCCCTTTATGGACTTAAACAAGCTCCCGGGGCATGGTATGAAACTCTCTCGGCCTTCACGATACAAAACAAGTTTGTCGGAGGAAAGATAGACAACACACCTTGTTTGTCTATAGAACTCAACGAGGATGTGATACTAGTCCAGTGTATGTTGATGACATCATCTTTGGCTCAACAAACTACAAACTTTGCAAGCAGTTTGAAAAGCGATGACAAAGAAGTTTGAAATGAGCATGATGGGGAACTCACATACTTTCTTGGACTACAAATCGAACAAGCGATAAAGGAATATCCATCGGTCAAGAGAAATACACGAAATCTCTTGAAGAAATATGAGATATCATCGTGCCTCGATGAAGACTCCAATGGTCCCACCTAACAACCTTGGACGATCTCACCGGCAAATCGATCAATCAAACTCATTTCGAGAGGATTGTAGGCTCAGCGATGTATCTAGCGCTTCTAGACCGGACATCCATTCTCGATCTGTCTAATAGCAAGATATCGGTCAATCCTAAAGAATCCCATCTCACTGCAGCCAAAAGAATACTCGGTACACGAAGGAACCCCAAACCTTGGACTCTATTATCCAAAATGCTCGGGGTTTGATCTCGAGGTTACTCGATTACGATTATCTTTGGTGCAACATGGACAGAAAAAGTACCTCGGGGTCTGTCAATTTCTTGGAGGAAAACTAGTTTGTTGGAGTGCTAAAAGCAACAATCGGTGGCTATGTCCTCGGTGAAGGCGAATATGTAGCTATGAGCGAGGATGTTGTGCCAATGTATTATGGATGAAAAGTCAACTCGGTGACTATGACATCCATTACAAAATGGTGCCCATCTTACGTGATAACACCGTGCTATTGCAATCTCCAACAACCTGTCCTCCACCAAAGAACCAAACACATTGATATCGGATATCACTTCATCGGGGATCACATAATGAAGGAGACATTGAACTTCATTTCATCCTCTTGAATATCAATGGTGATATCTTCACAAAACCCTTGGATGAACCTACCTTGAGGAGGCGAAAATTTGAATTGGGAATGCTTGACATTGAAAGTCGGTGTCGAAAACCAATCTCGATAAGTTCTACGAAATGGTTCATCCTCCTGAACATCAAAACAAACCTCTCCTTGAATGAGTAAGACTCATTCGGGTCCGTGACATTTGACAAAGAGCATTGAATGAGTAACTAAATGATCCAAGTATCGATTACTTAAATGTCCTAGGTTGGTAACTATGCTAATTTAATATAGGAATATATGTCTCTTTGTCTTCTTGTCATCCCACTTGGCATTTAATGCCTCTCACAAAAATATCAAATTGATATTTTATCTACGCAAAGTGCACTTTTCTTGTGCCTTTGCAGCTATTCCTTGAAAAGCGGATTTTCTGCGGGTAATGGGTGGTAGCATTAAATGTGAAAATTCAAGCGTTTTCAAAACCGGCGTTAATATTCCCATTTGTGCACAAATCACCCTCTTACCACTCTATAAATACCTCTTCCAACACAAACAAACACACACAAATTATTTTACGCAACAAAACTACTGTCAAAATCATTTCTAAAACTCGAAATATTTGTGTGTGCTCAAAACTTTTCAAACCTCTTTTGGAAAACCCTTCTTGTAAACATTTACAAAGTTTTCATCACAAACTTGAGAGATCAAAAAAACTTTGATTATTCTAGTCAAAATATTTTCAAAACCCTAAAATCTTTTAATGGAAATGGCTAGAACTCAATCTCTCGGTTTGCTTCTCGATGGGTGGGGATCTTACAAATGTTGAATTTAAAACTAATAATGTCATAGGCAATTTTGAATACACGAAACCGTCGACCTACAAAGACATTATGAAATTTTGTTTAATTGCCCACTGAAAGCGGCCTTTGTTCGGTGTCCTCCATTGTTTACCAAAATCTCCTCGGGAATTTTGGGCTACAACCAAGGCCTATGACCCGACACCCTCTGCGATGAGAACAACCTCGGACCTCTCGGGAATATCTCATCGATTCGGTCTTCACGGGGGCAACAACGATTCACCACTGGATTACAAAGCGTTTTGCACTTCACGGGGTGGATTACAATAAAGGTGTTTATGTCGCCCATCACGAACCTTCCACGGTGAAGGATGGGTTAAAACAATTCATTTTAGATCCAACTTTTTGGACAAGACCCCGATCACCAAAAGCTCTTTTCCGTGGCTTGGAGGATCCTATTCACTTTCGTGATTCGGGTCCTCGGCGGGAACCACTCATCCACTGAACAAGTTAACTCTATTCGGTTGATGATGGCATCTTGCTTGATGAATGGGGTCACTTTGTCGACATAGGGAGATCATTTACGGTGATCTCGTGACCAAGCTCTGAGCAAAACTAGGACGAAATCGTTTCGTATCCTAGGTTTGTCTCTTGTGCTTTACAAGTGTTCTTGGGTACAAACTATCCTCGGGAAGAAAAATTTGGTGCTTTACCGGGCATCTGAGCCAATCAAATTTTCAAAAGACCCATCCCTTGTCACTCCTATTGAATTGACGCCCACATGATTCTTGTAAACAATCGAGTGGATCGATGTCTCAAACCCTGCTCCCAAAAGAAAGGGAAGTCTCGGTGGGACTAAGACTAAACCAAAGTCTCGGGGCCACGAGGCTTGAGGAACCTTGCCTAAAAGGCACAAAAAGCCGAGACTAAGCAGACACTTGACTGACGGCAACATCCACCCCGTGACAACGAAGGACACGATACATCACGGTCGGTGCCCTTGGTCACATCTACTACTCCCAGATCCGGAGGAAACAAACAACCCGGCTGGTAGGGGCGCCTTCCACTACGCTGATGATGACATTAACAAATCCAAGTCTTTGTGCGAGGCACAGCAGATCAATCCCAAAGACTCGGGAAACAAACAACCCACCGATAGGGATACAACAATCGCGACTCCGCCAAAGGCACTGGAAACACCACCGGTGTCTCGGGGTCACTGGGGACAAAGACTCGGAGGAAAGAAACAACCGCCGATCGGAACCCAAAACCAATCGACTCGGAGAAGGGCTGGAAACTCCACCGATGTCGAGGGGTCAGCGGGGACAAAGACTCGAGAGGATATATACCACCCCGATATGGAACCCATCACCAACCCCTTACTCACAATTCTTGATGTCATTTGGTATTCTATTCTCGGAGGATGAACTTCTTTGGCGAAGATGAAATTTTATCGGTGGAGAAGAAATGGGCGAGGTTCAATCGAACAAGAGCCTCGGCTGATCCAAAGGAGCATCTTGAGTCACCATTTCATCCGAAGATAATGACTCGGACTCCTCATCATCCGACTACGGGGAATTTAACCGTTTGACAACATTCTTCCGATCCTTTGAAAGGCGGTGGTTCGGTGGATCACTAAAGCCTCAAGGAAGTTGTGCTGCTGGGGTTCTTGAACAATTTTGGGATCAACACCTGAGCGGCGGCCACTCTGGCGATCTTCGATCGATGTGCTCACCTTCAATGAAAATGTTCATGAGCACGGAGATCTCATGTACCAACACCTTATCGGTGGATGAAAACACGGTTAAGTTTCTCAAGCATCTTGATCATGTGGAGTTACAATTGATGAAATCGGGGATCTTTGTTAAAAAGACCCGACAATCAATGCCAAAGTCTTTGGAAGCCTTTGAGGTGTATGTGAAAAATTCATCTCGACTCACTGGCGGTTGAAATGCTCCAATCTGCAAATGTTCGGGGTCTCAATCTTGATTCGGTCTCTTCAAACCTCGGTGGACTCTTTGAACACTCGGTGGTTGCTATGGCTCGGGCCTCATCTTCTATGGCACGGAATCTTGGTCCCCGAATGAGCGCATTGGAGATCTCTCGGGCTAACACGGATGCAAAGGTCCTTTGGTCTTCAGCAGATACTTGATTAAGGCCATGATCACGAAATCTATCAGGCCTTCAAGGGTCAGCGACTCCGTCCCCTCGGCACCAACTCCAACTCTTGCCTCCTGAAGCTCGGCAGCAGTTGAGGGGAGAATACTCTTGAAGAAACTCCTCTTCACCGAGGGGAGCAAACACCACCGATCTCGGTAGCTCCCACATCATACGCACCGGTCTCGGCAATACCCATCTCCTCACTACCACCACAAACATCAACAACAACAACAACACGCGGTCACAACATCAATCATGACAACAACACCACCCTTAGTTGCATCATCTTCCTCGGGCCGGGACAAAGGCAAAGGCAAAATGACAAGCTCTTGAGCACGAGAAGATTCCTATAAAATCGGCGACCTTGAATACTGCTCACACCACAACGGTGAGTAAACATCTTGCTAAAGAAGAAGAAGATTGAAACTAGTGAGGAGAGAAAAGGAACAGAGAAGCAGCGGAAAGGTTGTCGTAGAAGAAGGCGAGAACATGGGATTAGATCCAAGCAAGCTTCAAAAGGGTCGAGGCGGGGACAAAAGTTCAAGGATGCTCATTTGCTCGGATGGTTGCAATGAGAAAGCGGTTTGAAGCAAAGAAAAGAAATTTGAAGTTGTCGGGCAAGAACGAATTGATCATTACAAGCTGGACAATGACAAGCGAAGGAAGCTGAGAAAATCGCGATGTCAAAATCATCCCCAACTCAAACCACTAGCAATGAATGTCTACGGGGAGGGGTGATAAGAGACATTTCGAGATTCATGATCCCTTAACTTTTGTTGATTTTGGGATCACTGAACTCGATGAGCTTGGTCCAATCATTGAAAAGAAGCAAAATAAGGTGGTCAAGGACACGATGAAGATGCTCGACAAAAGATATGAAAGGTGAGAGATGCACCACCAAGCTGGGAATTGACTGCCTTGTTGCACCTCAAGGATCTCAACCACAAGCATCCAGCGGCAAAGGAAAAGAGTTGAGTTCGACTGAGATCAAAGTGCACGGCTTAGAATGCAACAGAGTTGCACGAGGGTGTGAAATTTGTGAGCTGTCTAGTGATTGAAAAGCACGAAGAGGCTATTTTTCATTGATGTCTCTGGGAACCCAACATTCCAAAGGTGGAGTGATATCGATCGGGAAGGAGTGGCTACTATGATCGACTATATTCGGTGGCCTCTCGGATCAATCCCAACAAACATCGGTTTTGTCAAGACACGAATGCTAAGATAAGAGACCATCTGACGGAAACACTCATCACCAAGAAAGTGAAGCTTGAAGCCTTTGGGAATCCATACGGGTGACATCATGTTATCTTTTCTTTGTACTAGTGATAGGAACCATGTAAGATGATTAATAAAGATGTATGTTTTGTTAAAATACTCGGTGTTCCATATTGTATTCATTAGTACATTCGGTGTAAGAAGAAGCCATTTGCTCACTTACAGCGATCAAACACTAGGCTATTTGTATATCCAAATAGGGGAGGCTGTTGGGTTCGATAAATACCCAAACCCCTTAATCTAGGATTTGAATAGAAAATAACCTAAGTGTTTAATCCGTTAAACACTATCGGTCATTGAGTGCATAGTCTCTCGGTGAGCCATCTTCGAGTTACTCGATGCGAGGCGAAGAAGAAGCCTCTCCACTCGGCAAGGCGGAACTTAATGGGTGAAGACTAAGTCAAGAAGAAGATGGTGGATTCGGTGGTGATGACAATAACTCATTGAATCCTAAGACTCTCTCAGCTGTTAGCGAAGACAAAGCGAAGGAAGAGGCGAAGGCTTTGAAGGCGAAGAATGGCGGGACTAGGCGGGAAAAGTTTACCAGATAAAACTAAGTCCCCAAGTGCTTTACCGGATAAAACTAAGTCCCTATCTACTAAAGCCATATCTTCCCATTTATAGTAGCGGCGATACTAAAGGATTCTCTGTTAAGGAAAGAAGCTTGCCGCGACTACTAATAGCAAAGTAAGCGATGTCGAATATATCTATATTCGTGATTCTTGTGATCAATGTGTTTGTCTTCTAGGTTAAAGTTAAAATCATACTTGTATAAATAGCATAAGAGAATGAGTGAAAAGTTTAAGCTTGTGAATTGTAAAACACACACACACAAGCCAACTTTTCACTCTTCCAAATACAACTTTATCCTTGAGATAGCTCGGTGGGTTCTAAGAGTTGTGCTCGGACTTAGCTTTGAGCTTAGAGAGAGTCACCCAAACTTTGTCATTTCAATCCCAAGTACTATTCATGAGTACTTGGGTAGCGTATTCTTTGATTTATTTCTAATAAGAATATGATGTTGAAAATTACTTTATGTGTTTTACTTACGTTAATTTTAGGTCATTATTCACTATTAAATTGTTTTAAGTAGCCACTCGAGGCTCATACCCATGACCCATAACCCATGGATAATGAGGAGCGTCCCACGGATCCCTCAAATTGCCCACGGATCCCTTGGATTACAAGGGCCGGATCCCTCTAAGAAAGGATCCTTGGGGCAGAAGCTTGTCTTGGTCTTTTTGCCTATAAATAGCTAGCCACTTCTTACCATTTCTTTACACTTTCACACATAGTTTCTCTCCACCATTTCTAACATATTTAGATCATTAGGAAACATGTAAACCACCCTCATCTCATATGATTATAATGCTTCTAACTTTCATTTGTTGTAAGCATACTACCGAAATGATCCTCCAAAGCAAGCCTAGAGATCTTGCATCCTTACCTATTGAAGTGATAACCCATCACAAGCATACAAGCACATGAAGATCTTCTACAACAAGCTTGGGAAACTTTTCATCTTCATTCATGGAAGACTAACTACATCATGCTTTGTGTTCTTGATGTTTGGTTTAGGATTTCATATCCATTAGACACATTGTCTTGGATATTGTCTAGTATCATATTCTTTTATCTATAACTAGATTAGATGGTTTATGTGTTTGTGCCATAAAACACAAGGTTTGTTATGTTGGGCCACAAAACATAACGGGTGCCATAGATGTGTCGTGTTGGTCGGGTAATGGTTCCTCCTTTGTAATGGAACCCGGTATCTAGCCTTGTACCGGATAAAGTGTATGCGACATTGTAATAGGTTTGGTTCTACCTCATGGAAGAACCCGGTATCTAGCCTTGTACCGGATAAAGTGTAGGCGACGTTGTGATAGGTTTGGTTCTACCTCGTGGAAGAACTCGGTATTTAGCTTTGTACCGGAAAAAGTGTAAGCGACGTTGTGTAAGGTTTTCTCCGCTGAGAATGGAGTTTGTTGATCTAGTGAAGTAACTCTTGAGTAGGTGACTCGGGGAGTGGATTAGGGCGGAGAGGAGCTTCGTGACCGAACCACTATAAATCCTCGTGTTTGTTTGTCTATCCTTTTACTTATCGCTTTACTTTTATTCTTGCTTTATATTGTTTATTGTCTATGTAGTTGATGTCTATGTTTGTGATGCGTACTTGGTCTTTCATATAGTCATAAACTATATTTAACACTTTACATATTATGACACGCTTGATCAAGAAAAATAATGGGACTAATAATGGTGAAACTTGATTTATAATGAACCATTAATCTTGCGGAATCTTATGTGATATTAAGGGTTGGCACTTACATGCCATAATCGTTAAATGCATCATCGCGTCGAGATTAACAAATGGAATGGTTTATACTATAAATGTTACAAAAGTTTTAAGTTTGAAGCGAAGCGTATTCACCCCCCTACGTTTTCCACAACCGAATCACCTTCAGGTAAGCTTCGCCTCACTGACACCAACAAATCCTAAATCACGCGACTCAACAACCGTCTTACTCTCATCAGCCCTACTAACTTCTGAACTAACCTTAACATCATCGTCCACACCAACAATATCAACCTCGTCATCATCCTCCGGCCCACCAACCAACAACACATCCTCATCCTCGTCATCATCAACAGCTTCATCCGTAACCTCAACCTTATCCACAACCTCATCCGTTTTCATAACAATAGCCACACCAGGGTCAGCCGTAGGCACGTCAACCTTAATATCATCCACAACCGAATCACCTTCGTTCGTTACCTTAACACCGTTCTCCACAACAACCTCATTTTCAACAACCTTATCCAAATTCTCCGAACCTACCTTCTCATTTTCGACAACCTTATCTTCCGAACTTTTCGACTCTACCTTATCCAAAATTCTCTCACCAAACTTATCATTTTCGACATTTTCCGCAACCTTATCTTCCAAAATTTTGGGCTCGTTTTCGACAAAGTCGACTTTCGCCTCCGAAAAAGTCTTCTCGACATCACCTAGGGTTTGATTTTCATTAAAAACTAAATTAGTATCATCTAAAAGAGTTTCAAAAGGCTCATCCTGACCACTAGCAAAACCCTCATCATCAGTATCAACAGCCATAGTGTTTTTATCAATAACAGGTTTATTAATATTATTAACGGAATTGAGAGTATTAGTATCAGATGAACCTGGTAGAGATGTAGTGTTGTCCTTTGAATCCATTGATTGGTTGATTGTGAAGTAGAACACACAGTGGTGTGTGTGTGTGTGTGTGTGTGTGTGTGTGTGTGTGAATTGGATAGATTAGGGTTAGGGTTTATGGGGTTTTTTTTGAATATGAATGAAATTGGGGGATAAGGAAAGTGATAAGGTTTTTGGTTGTTATTTGCAGCCGTTGTGCAAATAAGAAGAAGTGAAGAAATGTGTTTGTTTGGTGAGAGTGAAGAGGGGGTTTTGTTTTGTTTTGGGGCTTTTGCTTTTGATTCTAGGCTTGGGATTGTAAATGACGGAGTTGGCCTTGGTTGGCACGTGACAGGAAGAGAGATTTTTTTTTGGTATTTTTTAATTTTGCTAGAATTACTGTACGAATACCCGTGCAAATTAACGTTATATAGCGACAAATAACTTTGTTTGTGAACTTGTAATTCTGGTGTGATTATTAATGCAACACTAATGGGTTTAATTTGTAGTCATTTTTTTTTATTATTATTCATTTTCATGTGATAAAAAAAAACTTTCATTCAAAGTTGGTAAACCGTGTACATGTGCTTAGAAATTAAAAATCGTGTATTATTAAAAAGTTTTCATTTAAATTATAAATCGTGAAGTTGTTCTTTTAGGTTTACATTATGAGGAGAGTTATTTTACATACCAAACTTTTTTTACATATCAAGGGACTCATCTCCACCATCCATCTAAAAAGAAATCAATTGCTGAGATTAAAAGCATTTTACTATTTCACTTATTTTTTATAATTTAAATATCTCTTAAACCGTTAATCGTTAAGCAAAAATAATTACACCATCGCGACGAGCATTTAATTATATTTCTATAGACGGGCACTTGGATATACTTTCGAAAAAGAAAAAAATCGTTTTTCACGTTTTCGTCTTTTTTCCGTTTTCTTGAAACTAGAATTTGCATGAAATATCATATATGATTTAACACTAATTTGAAGATCACATGTGATATTAGTGTTAAATCACATATGATATGTAACGCCCAACCGACAAGGGTAAATGAATCACAATAATGGTGTCGTATCAAAGCAAACATAAATATCCAAAAGAAATCTTAGCATAAATCTTGAAATAATTCAAGTCAAAGTGACTTCAATACATAGTCCGTGGAAAAATAAACTCAAATAAAATATAAAATATTAAGTCTTAAATGGCATCATAAGATCAAAGCTAAATATCTCTAAGGTAAGTCCACCAAAGACTCGTCCCAAAGCAAAACCCAGCTCGATGCTTAGATACCGCCCAGCGGAAGAAAAGAAATGCGGTGAGCTTCAAAAGCCAGTGAGCGGATATACAAGCAAAACGAATCACGAAACTAAAACGAATCTGAAATAAAGTGAAAGAAAGATAGTAAAATCATAATCATTTCAAAATATAAATCGGCATAATAGAATAAGTTTTATAGTTAACTACCTCGAGCCCATACACACCTATATCAGATCATAATCATATTCATATTCACACAAGGCAACATTTGTGGGGAGACCTACGAGTTATGAAGGGCGTGCATACACGCAACATCAATCATCGGATAACATACAACATATAACATATAACATATAACGAGATAACGAGATATGAGATCTAGGATGCATCCATCGCCCATGAAACATATATTGGTAATATAATATAACTTGAGCTCATATCGGATAACGAGATAAGGGCGTGGCGAACTTCACTCTCGCCCTAGAGTCATGTCAAGTGCATCATCGACACGGACATGGAACCCCATGACTAGTTATTATTTTGGCTCGGGTGTCAAACTATCTTAGGTCAAATCGAATGTCATAAGCGATACGGATCATACTTTATCAAAGATTTAATCATGTTTCAATATCAAAGTTTTTATATCATATAGTTCAAAATCAAATGTTTTATAATCCAAAATCAAAGTTCGGATAAACAGCGGCTCGAACAAACAAAATGGGGTTCATAGCAAAGGCTTAGGAAATCCTAATATAAAAGCTAACGAAAAGAAAACGTTATAAGAACCTTTCTTGAAAAGGTCGAATATCATGCCTTATTCCAAAGCAAATGATCGGCGTAAACACGGAAAGCAAAGGATTACTCCTTCTTCACGTAACCTATACACATTAGCGATCGTATATGTTATTTATGATTCCATAATCGTCAGTGATCTTTTAATATTTGGTGTTTATACTCAATGTATTGATGATCTTAATACTTTAGGGTTTTATAATTAAATAAGACTTAAGTGTTTTATAAACAATATCGTAGATTAAGGTTCATTATGTCATTTATTAAAGTTTAGGGTTAAATGTGAAAATAGTTTAAACGTCATAACTCACACATGAAATAACAATTAATATACTTAGCTTCAAACCCTAATCGATTCTCATTTATGTTCTAGGGTTTTCTCATTCTTTTAATATCATATCCACGTGCATTTACTTTATATGTTACGTCATTTAATGACTCATTACTCTTGTTATTTACTCAACACGTTCATGTCTTAATCATATGTTACTCATATATATGTTATACGTCAACTTTTATATCCATGCACTATAGCTTTGTATAGATATGACCACGTACTACGTTTACATATCAACAAGCTCACTTGACTTATAATAACGCACGCATGGTTCACAAACCATTTAGGGTTCGGTTCACACTTCAAACTAGGGTTTAGGTTTACATGATCCCTTACTCGTTTAATACACATTCAAAACTCTTATATGGTTCGGTTTATCTTATAGGGTTCGGCTAACATGTTTTAATCAATACCTTAACTCTCGACGTACTTTACACATTCAAGTTCACATGTTATATAAGGTCCGATTCATTTACATATGGTTCGGTTATATATATAGCTTGACATACTTATGATCCGATTCACAAAACATATTCAATACATGTTCTCTTTAATAATTATTAGGTTCAAATCATTATGGTTTGTCTTGTTTGGTTTCGTATGACTCGGCCACAAAAGAAAACACAAGACTCGACTAAACGAAACATATTACAATAAATATTAACGTAAGGTGTAACAAAGGAAGGCGAATAAACACGTTTATACCTTAGCTTGTTGGAAACAAAGCTCTCGACACCAAGGTCTAGGTTCGGCGAATGGAAGAAAAGAAAATGGAGAGGCAACAAAACTAGGGTTTCAATTTCTTGTAAATGTAGTGTATATATAGGTAGTACAAAAATGTTTCTAGACTTTGATGGGTTGGGTTTGGCTTGGGTCCAACCGAACACACACAAAACCCACGCCTTGGGCTCTCGGCTCTTGATCCAAACGAATAAAACATACGCCCTATGGGCTCTCTTAGCTCGGCTCCAGACAAACAAGCGAGCAGCCCAAATGGTTCACCATTAACGAAAACGAAGCCCAACATATTAGCAAGCGTTTAAAATTTTCGTCGTACCAAAATCGATCACGCATACACATTAGTTAAGTTTTAATTACTCATAAGTTTAGTTTTAATTTCGTTAAATGATATAAATGTATTTTACGTATTTTATAAATTTCGATTCAAGGGTATTTTAGTCTTTAATCATGTTTTAGATTTTCGGGTTTTACAATTCTTCCCTAAAGAGAAAATTTTCGTCTCGAAAATTGAAATGAAAAACGAAAACGAAATGAGAACATACCAACTATTCAAAGAAATGAGGATAACTAGCTCGCATCGACTCCTCGGTTTCCCAGTAGCCTCGCGCTCGGGTGGTTTTCCAAAGAATCTTAACGAACGGAATGACTTTATTTCTCATGACTCTTTCTTGCCTTTCTAAAATAGCTTAGGTTCTTGAGATAAAGACATATCGGATTGAATTTGATCAAGCGGATAAGAAGCAACGTGTAACGGATGATAGTTGTATCCCTTAGGGTGATACATGGAAAGCGTCATGAACATGCGATAAGCGAGGCGAAGTGCTAATCGACACGAAACTTCTCTATCGTTCCGAATTTCAAGCGGACCGATGAATCGAGGTGAGCTTGCCTTGATTCCAAAACGTTTCACACCTCTAAACGGCGAAACTTTCAAAATACACGATCTCAACCCGAAATTCTAAATCACGACGATGCTTGTCGGCATAACTTTTCGGACGAGACCTAGCTTCCTTGACTTTTCTCTAGCAATGACTACTTTCTCATTAGTGATCTCAATCATTTCCGGACCTTGATTAAGCATTCACCTACTTCATCCCAACAAGTAGGTGCTCTACATTCCTCCCATAAAGAAGTTCAAGCGGTGCTACCTTAATGCTAGCATGCCAACTGTTGTTGTATGCAAACTCTACTAAACACAAATATTCATCATTGCCGGTCCATTCCAAAGCACAAGCCCTTAGCATGTCCTCTAAGGTGCGAATAGTCCTCTCGATCGACCATCCGTTTGAGGATGAAATGCGTCTTGAAATTAAGTCGAGTACCCCAAGCTTTTGCAAACCTTTCGAAGCGAAGTAAAACGCGGATCTCTGTCGGACACAATGGATCTTGGGAGTACCATGAAGTCTAACGATCTCTTCTTGAAAAATTTCCGCCAACCTACCAATACCATAATCCTTTCGATTGGTAAGAAATGAGCGATTTGGTTAGTCGATCAACAACTACCCAAATCGCATCATGCTTCTTCCGAGTAAGAGGTAGTCCGATCACAAAATCCATAGATATCTTATCCCACTTCCATGTTGGAATATCCAATGGTCGTAATAATCCACTAGCCCTTTGATGTTCAATCTTAACCTAGCGACAAATCATACATTTCGACACAAACGCCGCCACATCTTGCTTCATGCCATTCCACCAAAAGTATCGCTTCAAATCCTATACATCTTGGTAGAACCGGGATGGATAGTGAAAGGAGAACTATGAGCTTGATCATAACTTTCTCTCAATGGCACCGGATCATCGGGAACACAAAGCCTATCTTCATACCATACAATTCCGTCATTATCAACCTTAAACTCCGTCTCGCTTACCTTCTTCAACATTTTGCGCCACGGCCCACAACTCACCATCATCTTTTCGAGCTTTAATTTGCAGATAAGGTTCGACCCACCTTTATACTAGCCCAATATCCATCAAACCCTCGCACGCATAGCTCGACATCCAAACTCTCTAAGTCTTGAAAATCCTAGGTTCAATCTCGATACTTGCAAGAATGCTCGATTTCGCTAAGTGCGCCAAGAACTCACATTAGCCTTACGGATGGTAATGAATGTTGGTGTCATAATCCTTAAAGTTCTAACCATCTTCTTTGTCTCATGTTAAGTTCATACGGTGAAAATATACTTGAGACTCTTATGATCGATGAATATATCACACGTCTCTCCATACAAGTAATGTCTCCGGATCTTCAACGCGAACACCACTCGCAGCTAACTCAAGGTCATGAGTTGGGTAATTCTCCTCATAAGGTTTTAGTCGCCTCGAAGCATAAGCTATTACCTTTCCATGTTGCATCAAACACGACCTAATCCTTTCTTAGATGCATCATTGTAAATTTGAAATCCTCCGAACCGGATGGAAGAGTCAAAATAGAGCGGACACCAATCTCCGTTTCAACTCTTCAAAACTCTTCTCTCGTTCATCCGTCCATACAAACTTTTCACCTTTTCTCATCGGTTGGGTTAGGGGTAGAGCTAAGCGAGAGAAACCTTCAACAAAAGCGTCGGTAATAACCAAAGAAGTCCTAGAAAACTCGACCTCGATCATCGTCGTAGGTCTTGGCCATTTGGTGATAGCCTCAACTTTAGACGGATCCATGGTGATACCATTAGCGGATACAATATGACCAAGGAACGCGACTTGTCTTAACCAAAACTCGCACTTCAAAATTTGGCGTACAACTTCTTCTTCCTCGAATCTCCAAAACTATCAGGAGATGTTGCTCATACTCTTCTTGGACTTAGAGTAAACTAAAATGTCGTCGATGAAAAGCGATAACGAATTTATCGAGGAACTCATGGAAAACACGATTCATTAGATCCATAAACACAAGCAGCGCATTTGTCAAACCAAAAGGCATAACGAGGAATTCATAATGACCATATCCGTACGAAACGCGGTCTTAGGAACATCTTGCTCCTTCACACGGGCGATGATAACCGGATCTCGGATCAATCTTGAAAAGAACTTAGCTCCTTGCGGTTGATCAAACAAATCATCAATACGCGCAGAGGATAACGATTACGAATGGTATCGATTGAGTTCACGGTAGTCGATACATGACGCATGCTTCCATCCTTCTTCTTCACAAATAAAGCAGGTGCACCCATGGAGAAACACTTGGGTCGAATAAATCCATTTTCTATCATCTCTTGCATTTGTTCCTTGACTCCTTCAGCTCTATAGGTGCCATACGACACGGAGCCTTCAAATCGGTTCAAAGACCGAGGAATTAACTCGATGCTAAACTCAACTTCTCTAGGCGGGGAAGACCGGGGAGTTCATCGGGAAAAGCGTCGGTGAATTCACAAACAATGAAGATTTTCAATGTTAGGACTCTCTAAAGATGTGTCCTTAACGGATGCTGAAAACCTTGGCACCCATGAGCAATCATGGTCCGTGCCTTCATAAGCGGAAATGAGCTTAATGATTTGAGAGGTTGAGAACCATGATAAGCGAATTCGGGATGTTTCGTCTCCAAAGATCACCGTTCTAGCATAGCGATCAATTGAAGCTCTATGATAAGCCAACCAATCCATGCCTAGAATGATATCAAAGTCGACCATATCGAGAGGATACAGATTTGCAAGCTTAATCGATCATCAAACGAAGAGGACACTTAACGTATTTATGATCAATGATCATGTGGTTTTTCATAGGCGTGAAATCGATAAGTGATTTGTTAATGGTTTGGGCTTCATATTAAGTTTCTTAGCAAACGTGGCAGATATAATGGAGTGTGTGGCACCAAGATCAAATAAAGCGAAGAGAATAATCATCAATGAAAAGAGTGCGTAATGGTACACGAAGTGCGCTCCGCTGATTCAGTAGTAGCATAAACACGTCCGGTAGTAGTTGGCGGCTTGATGTAGTTTCGTGAATCACGGGTTCTTCTTAGGGCAATCCTTGATCTTGTGAGCGGTAGAACCACAAGAGAAACATCCACCAGATGGCCTTGAAAACTTTGTCCGGATGAGCCTTTCCACAAGTATTACAGATAGGTGGGGAGGCAAAACCTCGGTGTCTTTCTTGACGACGAAGATCCACCAAGACGACCACGATTTGATCCTCGGTGGTGATCCTTGTTGTAACCGGTTATTGTTACCTTGGTTACGGCGATCATTTCCATTCCTACTAGCATTTCTATTATCTTGACTCCGCCTCGTGGCGCGCGAGTCAACATTCCTTCTGACCGACCCACGATCATGACTCTATCCACTTGACCCTCGAATCATAACTCCTGCAAGAATTTCCCTATAATCATTGCCTTGAGTCCTACCTTGAATCCGATCACCATCGCGATTACGCTTGTTGGAACCCGAAACCTCATGAAAGATCTCAATGTTACGAGTGCGTCATTGCAGCCGACACATTCTCATACTCGATATTAAGAAGTCGGTCCAACACCCACTTCTTCGGTCCCCACTTGAAGTGCTTAGCTCGACGCCTACCATCTCCGAGAATCGTTCCCACAAAACTTACCAACCTCATAAACCCTACTATGTACTCATTGGAATTCTCATGATCAAGTGGTAGATTGCCGATAATCCCTCTCATACCTTTCTTTGCTCAAAGATCGTGGAAGTATGGTTATAGAAGATAGTCCAAACTCGGTCGGTACAAGTAATAGCAAAAGCATCTCCTCCTCTTGCTTGTTTAAGTGCCTTCCACCAATTTAAAGCATCACCTTCCAATTTAAAGGCGACAAACGAGTCTTAAACTCGTCTCCACAACCCGATGCTTCAAACGACTTCTCAATATGGTGATCCAGTCCTCGGCCTCGGTGGGAGTAAGGTGCTAAGCGAAAGAGGCTTGAGCTATCAAGCGCTCGAGCCAAGTGTGAATGCCGACGGGTTGATTTCGATGAGTGTGTAAATACTCATCGTTTTAATCAATCTGAGCGCAAAACGTTTAAAATGCTCACAAATGCATCAAAATCTTGGAAATATTCCAAAATTGCATTTTATATGTTTCGGATGCAAAATGTTCAAAATCGGATGAAAAATGAGCTAAGTTTGCATAATTGGCGATTCAGGTCCCCAAGTTTCAAAAGTTGTCAAAAAGCAGGTCCACGAGCACATAATTTCAAAGAAAAATCACCAAAGGTCCTTTTTAAATCATAACTTGTCAAAATTAGTCCTTTGGTGAAAAATATCAAAAGTTTGAGAAAATTACAAAATTAGTCCTTCAAGTTTGAAATTTGGCAAAAATGGCCCCTGGAAATTGGAAATTGTCAAGTTTGGTCCCTGTACTTTTGAAGCTTGTCACTTTTAGTCCTTGGAACATCTTTGATTAATTGGCAGAATAGGTCCTTTGATTTTCAGAAATGGCAAAACTAGTCCTTGTTTTATTAAACTCTTAAATACCCTTTGGACCCTTGTCATTAACCCATATGACCCCTGCCATCCCATTATGACCCCTGTTTTTGAACCCCCTTTAATATATTAGCCAAGTCAAACCAGTGGTCAAACCACCATTGGCGCCAAAAGTCTCATCTCTTCACCTGCTTCTCTGCAACAAGCCAACTCCCATCCCCCCTCCTCACATCCACTTTTCTATGTCCCCCCACCTCCAACTAACATCCAAATAGCATTAAATGCTTCTCCCCCCTCCTCACTCAACCCCAACTGGCAGATAAGTGTTTTGGCGCCAAAACTTGATTCAATGGCCAAGATCAGTTTTACCAATCCAAGGGCTGAGAAACATGGTGGGAATTAATCAGAATAGAGAGAGAAAGACTTTGGATATATAAAGGAAGCAAGAGAAGAAGCAAAGAAGAGACTACTAGTTTTTAATTTTCTTAAAATGTCGTTTTTATCTTAAAGTTCTTAATTTAGCAGTAACCTTGTAATCTTTTGTTACTTTGTATCAAGTTAAAGTTTTTAAGTGTAATTGAAACTCATTTCAAGCATTAATATCGGTTTGTGTTTACAATTCACATTTCAAGTCCCTTGTTGAAAATTTCCAATTCAAAACCTTATGTACCGACTCTTAATAACTTGATTTCTCACTCAAACAAGCTTGTATAAACATGATAGCTTTGTATAAGCTCGCATTCAAGATTTAAGTAATTTTGGGACTTGGTCAACAAAAGTCAAGCGGGTCAATTTGGTAATGGAAATGGTCAATGGGTGATGCAGTGTTGGAATTGGGTTGATATTGAGTTAATGGGTTGATCAAACTAAGGTAGTGATCCTTTGGTACTGTTTTCAAGCCATAGTGGCTAGGGACTCTTGTAAGTGATTTTCAAAGTTTCATTGCATTATCTGCTTTTGTAGTTATAACTAGTTCTATCTTGTTTAAGTAGCTAAATTTAGGACTTTTAGACTCAGTTTGATCATCAATTATGGCTTAATCAGTGTTTAGTCTTGTTTTGCTCACAATTCGGTTAATAAAAGTGTGTTTGGGTCAACTTTGTTATCTTCGTGTTCAAGGATTACTCGGATGATAGAACTTGTTGTGTTATGCTTTGTTAGCTAATTTAAACTCATTCAAGTCTTACAAATCGCACTCGAATTGTCAAAGTCAAAATCCATATAATTTGCCTTTAACAAAGTTTCTTGTTGGATTCTTGCAAAATCAAAAACTCATTTTGTGTTTAAATATCATATATATAGCTTGCTCTAGCTTTATTTCATCCATTAACATCAATCTTAGTACTTAAAATCGGTGGAAAAGTTCAATTTGGTCAAAATACCGTCTGTTCAAAAGTCAAAACAATGAAAAACTAGTTTTGAGCCAACCGAGAGTGATTTTCTTGGATTCAATTCGAGCCTAATTCGGTGAAACTTGTTGATTTGAAAACTTCCTTGGTCTACTTTCTTTTCATCATTTTATAAAATTTTGTGAATTTTTAGAGGCTTCAAAAATGCTCGTCAATTTGGTTTGAATCGCCTGTCTGCTCGATTAGCGAGTGTGCGACTGGTTATCTTGATCTTGCAACAAGCTCAAAGCGGTTGTCTAGGTCTCAAATTTGGATTACAAGTTCCCAACCAGGTCTTGATTAAGTTCCAAATTGTTTTCCATTTCACTTATCTAGAAGCTTGTGCTTAAGCCAAAGTTGGTCCCAAAATCGATTTAAGACATTTACTCAAAACATAAAATCTGTTTATCCGCAACTCGAGGCTATAGCTTGTTGTTTTAGTTGCATTTGGGGTATTATAGCATATTAGAACTTCTGTAATCAGTTGGTGGCTTGTTTTGATCATTTGGCTTATTCAAGTGCTTATTTATAAGCCCTTGTGATATCAGTTCCTTAATCTTACACACAACCATCTGTTTTTCCATTTTTCCTATCTTCCTAGTATTATTTTAGAGTTTTCCTGAAATTTTCAGATTTTTCCAAGTCAGTTTGCTATTTTTCTTGATTTTAATTGGTTTTTAAGCATTTTTAATTAGTATTTAATACAATTAATTAAGAAAAGGTTCAAAAAAATAATTTTTCATTTTTCTTAAGTTAAGATAAATATAAAAAGACAAAAATATTTTTCCATATTTTTCTTAGTTAAATTTGTATTTTAAATAATTTAAGTAGTTTTAAATAGTTTAAAATTCCTAGAAAATAGAAAAATATTCACAAAATACAAAATAGTTTTGAAAATTCTCTTTTGATATTTTAGACTTTTCCAATTCATAATTTTATTTTTCTAGCTTTGTTTCATAATTTCTTGTATTTTAGGCTATTATTTAATAGTTAAAAATAGTTTTTAATTAATAATAATTAGATAATTAGTTATAAAATAATTTTCTTTTTCTAAAAATTTTCTTATATCATTAGGTGTATAAAATATCATTTTCATATTTTTAGGATTAATATTGCTTTAGTTTCACTTTTTTTTTTTTATGCTTCACGTAGTTTTTAATTCGGTTTTATAAAACATAAAACCAAAACATCATTTTGCAAATAGTGATAGCGTTTATTTAATAGTTTTATCTTTTAATTTCCTTTAATTTGCATTTAAGCCGTTGTAATTTGTTGGCTTTTCCGTAGTTATAATATCAATTCAAATCATTTTCCGATTCAAATTTCTCGATCACTTTACGTTTGATAATCCATTGCATAGCTCATTTGGGACATAATGACAGGAAACACTATACTCCTCGGATCTTCATTGCATTCGTGCTTGAGCGGTTTAAAGTCGATTACTGATGCATCATTCGCAAGTGGCGAGCTTGAGTGATTAAACGACTGTTTGGGAACAAATCAATTTCCTCCACCACTACCAAGCACCGGTCGATTACGAATGTTGTTGATCACTGTTCCATCATCTCGGTGTAGTAAGACCGAGGAAAAGAGTGTTGAGGGCATTAGCAATCGCACATCAATGTTAGTAGCATCATCGCTCCATCCACGCTATCGGTAGTACGAGTTCGAACCATCCGAGCGATATTCAAACGATTAGCAAAATGAACAAAGGTGAGATCTGAAATGGAAGTACTTGAAGGATTCCTAAAGTCTACCCAAATCCTCACGGTCATAGCCTAAGCTCAAGGGTCTCAAAACCTAGGCTCCATATGTCACGAGGTCCCGACTACAAGTCGTAAACACAGGCTCGATGCCATAAATTGTAACGCCCGCCCAAGGGTAAAGGAATCACAAGTAATGGTGTCATATCAAAGCAAACATAAATATCCAAAAGAAATCTTAGCATAAATCTTGAAATAATTCAAGTCAAAATGACTTCAATACATAGGTCAGTGGAAAATAAACTCAAATAAAATATAAAATATTAAGTCTTAAATGGCATCATAAGATCAAAGCTAAATATCTCTAAGGTAAGTCCACTCAAGACTCATCCCAAAGCAAAACCCAGCTCAATGCTTAGATACCGCGCGGAAGAAAAGAAATGCGGCCGAGCTTCAAAAGCCCAGTGAGAATGATATACAAGCAAAGCGAATACGAAATAAAGTGAAAGAAAGATAGTAAAATCATAATCATTTCAAAATATAAATCGAATAATAGAATAAGTTTTATAGTTAACTACCTCGAGCCCGACACACCTATATCGATCATAATCATATTCATATTCACACAAGGCAACATTTGTAGGGAGACCTACGAGTTATGAAGGCGTGCATGCACGCAAAGATCAATCATCGATAACATCTGACATATTACATATAACGAGATAACGAGATAACGAGATAATAGATCTAGGATGCATCCATCGCCCCACAAACATATATTGGTAATATAATATAACTTGAGCTCATATCGGATAATGAGATAAGGGCGTGGCGAACTTCACTCTATCGCCCTGTAGTCATGTCGGAAGTGCATCATCGACACGGACATGGAACCCCATGACTAGTTATTATTTTGGCTCGGGTGTCAAACTATCTTAGGTCAAATCGAATGTCATAACCGATACGGATCATACTTTATCAAAGATTTAATCATGTTTCAATATCAAAGTTTTTATATCATATAGTTCAAAATCAAATGTTTTATAATCCAAAATCAAAGTTCGGATAAGCAACATTTCAAACAAACAAAATGGGGTTCATAGCAAAGGCTTAGGAAATCCTAATATAAAAGCTAACGAAAAGAAAACGTTATAAGGAACCTTTCTTGAAAAGGTCGAATATTTGTACCTTATTCCAAAGCAAATGATCGAAAAGCGTAAACACGGAAAGCAAAGGATTACTCCTTCTTCACGAACCTATACACATTAACGGTACATGTTATTTATGATTCCATAATCGTCAAGTGATCTTTTAATATTTGGTGTTTATACTCAATGTATTCGATGATCTTAATACTTTAGGGTTTTATAATTAAATAAGACTTAAGTGTTTTATAAACAATATAGTAGATTAAGGTTCATTATGTCATTTATTAAAGTTTAGGGTTAAATGTGAAAATAGTTTAAACGTCATAACTCACACATGAAATAACGAATTAATATACTTAGCTTCAAACCCTAATCGATTCTCATTTATGTTCTAGGGTTTCTCATTCTTTTAATATCATATCCACGTGCATTTACTTTATATGTTCGTCATTTAATGACTCATTACTCTTGTTATTTACTCAACACGTTCATGTCTTAATCATATGTTACTCATATATATGTTATACGTCAACTTTTATATCCATGCACTATAGCTTCGTATAGATATGACCACGTACTACGTTTACATATCAACAAGCTCACTTGACTTATAATAACGCACGCATGGTTCACAAACCATTTAGGGTTCGGTTCACACTTCAAACTAGGGTTTAGGTTTACATGATCCCTTACTCGTTTAATACACATTCAAAACTCTTATATGGTTCGGTTTATCTTATAGGGTTCGGCTAACATGTTTTAAGCAATACCTTAACTCTCGACGTACTTTACACATTCAAGTTCACATGTTATATAAGGTCCGATTCATTTACATATGGTTCAAGTTATATATATAGCTTGACATACTTATGATCCGATTCACAAAACATATTCAATACATGTTCTCTTTAATAATTATTAGGTTCAAATCATTATGGTTTGTCTTGTTTGGTTTCAGATGACTTCGCCACAAAAGAAAAACACAAGACTCGACTAAGCGAAACATATTACAATAAATATTAACGTAAGGTGTAACAAAGGAAGACGAATAAACACGTTTATACCTTAGCTTGTTGGAAACAAAGCTCGACACCAAGGTCTAGGGTTCGGCCGAATGGAAGAAAAGAAAGGGAGAGGCAACAAAACTAGGGTTTCAATTTCTTGTAAATGTAGTGTATATATAGGTAGTACAAAATGTTTCTAGACTTTGATGGGTTGGGTTTCGGCTTGGGTCCAACCGAACACACACAAAACCAGCGCCTGGGCTCTCGGCTCTTGATCAAACGAATAAAACATCGCCCTATGGGCTCTCTTAGCTCTCGGCTCGAGACAAACAAACGAGCGCCCAAATGGTTCACCATTAAGAAAACGAAGCCCAACATATTAGCGAGCGTTTAAATCTTCGTCGTACCAAAATCGATCACGCACACATTAGTTAAGTTTTAATTACTCGTAAGTTTAGTTTTAATTTCGTTAAATGATATAAATGTATTTTACGTATTTTATAAATTTCGATTCCAAGGGTATTTTAGTCTTTAATCATGTTTTAGATTTTCAGGTTTTACATGATATGTAATATTATATGTGATACTAGTGTTAAATCATATATGATAAATCACATATGATATACCTATCATATATGATTTAACACTAATATCACATGTGGTATTCAAATTAGTGTTAAATCATATATGATTTTTTTAGGCAAATTTCAGCAACGTAAAAAAAACAAAAAATAACTTAAAAAAAACGTGAAAAACACGAAAAAAACTGTCGAAAGTATATCAAAGTGCCTATCTATAGAAAGATAACTAAATTCTCGTCGTAATGGTATATATTTTTTTCGCTTGACGATTAACGGTTTGAAAGATATTTATATTTGAAAACAAAGGATGAAAGTGGGTTTTTCTAATTGTTGTGATTAATCTCATCCATTATATCTAATAAAAATGGAATGTGAAGATTGATCCCTTAGTATGTAAAAAAGTTTTTTGTCCTCAAATGATCTTAAATCTTATATTTGTCTAAGTTGTCATTTAAGATTAAAGTTTAAGAAGCATTAAAAGTAAAAAAGTAAAGTAAAGTAACTCTCAGTACCGTCTTTCACGGGTTATGAGTCCCAATACTGTCTTTCACGGTGTACGGGAGAGGTTGAGATATAGACAGTCTTACCCCTACCTAAAGTATATATGTTGCTTCCTAGGGCCGTAAACGAACTGAACATTCAGTGAACATTTCATGAACCGTTCGGTAAAAAGTTCGTTTATTTATTAAATGAACGAATATTTTACGTTCGTTTAGTTAAATGAACGAACATGAAAAAAAGTTGCGTCCGTTCATTTATGTTCGTGAACGTTCGATTATGCGTTCATTAACGTTCGTTTATGTTCATTTATTTATTTATGTTTATATATCATATATCTTTTAATTGCCTAATTTTAAAATTAGTTTGTTTAAACAAAACAAAACTTATAAAACAATATTAGATGCATAGTTTAATAAAGTTTACGTTTGTTTGTCTATGTTAATTTATGTTTGATCGTTTATGTCCGTTTAGTGTCTTAATGAACGAACATGAACGAACATGAACAACTCATTTTCTTAATAAACGAACATGAACAAGAAAATTTGTCTATTTAAGTGTTCGTGTTCGTTTATTTGTCCGGTTAAAATTAAATGAACGAACATGAACAAGGCTCCGTTCGTGTTCGTCCGGTTAGTTTACAGCCCTATTGCTTCTGGTTCTATCATTGGTAGAAAAGGACCTCCGGTCTTGCAAGGGGTGAAGATCGAAACTTTGACCTTTGACTCTAGAGGCAAGGGTGCTAAAAAGCAATAAGGGGTATTAATAAAGGGTATTTTGAGAAAATCACTTTACTTATTTTTAAGCTTTTTTAAGTTTTCAAGATTATACATAAAACAATTTATAAGTAATATAGATATAAATAGGTCAATATGAAGGGTATTTTAGGAAAACCGGTGTGTTTTGCGTGCTTTATAACTTGTACAAAATTGTGTATGTACAAAAAAAATGATGTATATATCGCCTTATTTTGTAATTCGGTTTGTGAGCGTGTAAATTAGTCGAGTCAAGTCGAGTATTGCCAAACTCGAACTCGACTACTAAAACTTGAGTTTGAAACTCGACTCTAGCTCGATCGAGTTTATTTAGGTTACAACTTTGAACTTTATTATAGTCATATTTTAAGCTCGAACTCGATAAATAATTATGTTATTAAACACGACTCGACTCGATTTTTATGAAAATTAAGTAGATACATGTATATAAAAGAGTAAAAGGGTAAGTTAATCGAAGCTCGATAAGGATTGAGAGCTTCACAACCTGAATATTAGGATTGAGAGGTGTGGGTTGATATTCAATGGTATGAAAACACTTGAGCTTTGACGTTTGCATGCCTAAAGCTATTAAAGACAAGGGTTGTCTCTAGTGGAGTGCAAGCGGTGTCATTGTACAAGGTCATCGTTGGACGAGGGGCACCAAGATTCATGCACTTCTATTATATATACATACGATATGTGGCTTGAGTTTAATTAGATCATGCATTACTGATGTTGGAATTATATAACATGACTAATCATAAATATAAACAATAAACATCAAGTACACATGCGAAGGCGTATAGGAAAGATTAACGAATAATTAATTAACATAAACAAGAATATCGTACCTTTATTGATTCTAGCCGAACAAGAATCAAATCCACAATCTAGCAATTTAGATGAACCTAATTAGGGTTTATAGGATTATAAATTACCCTCACCGCTTTGTAATTCAATCCAAGAATACAATCAATAGTGTGATTGTCTGCGTTCTTGTCACACGCATCTAAATCAAATTAAAGTAATGCTAGTTTTAATCACACAAAATAATTTGTTTTGGAAAAACAAAGTATTCGACAACCTTGAGAGGTAGTCGATCGAATATAAACAAAAACACACACAAACACTTTTAGGTTTTAAACATAGTCTGAGATCAAAACACAAGACCCCTAGCAGATATATACTAAACTAAACTTGGTGAACAAGTTTGAGTTTGAGTAGGTTAGGTTTCCATCCCTTGGCGATCGGTTGTGGATATCCCCAGGATTCGGAACCTTCCCAAACTTTGCAATCTAGTCCTTTTCCAAATACATTTAGCGCGTTAGTCCATTACATTAATTCTTAACGTCCGTTAGTTATTTCGTTTAATTAATAAATAAATACAACGTTTATATTTAATTATTTAACTTTAATTTCATACGTAAAGTGTGCGATCCGTGGTCTCGAGTTCGATCCTAACTCACGTCTACTAATTTATATCCATAAAACCAACAAGCGATACATGTGCCTTTTGTGTGTGTTTAACGACCTATTTTTGATAATGGCACGGGACCTCCGAAATCAATAAAACGGCCATGTTAGAGATGAAAACTAGTTTAAGATATACTTTCTCAAAAAGAATAAACAAATAAATATCTTTTGACATCGTGTGGATGCCAACTTATCATTTTCCAGAGATTAGCTGTGGGATGTTACAATGACTTCTCGACATGAGTTGAGATTAAGGTAATATTTGATCGAGACAACCATGCATTGGCACCATGGGACGATATTTAGGCGTCCGATCGATAAGTGTTTGATGACTTGTTGTATTTAATCGTTAAATCTGAAAGCATTTAATCATGCAACTTTGAAGAAAGATTTGAAATCATAGTCTTTCTAAAATTTTTAAAAAGCTATCATTGTCACATAGTCTTTCTAAAAAGTTTTAAAAAATTATCATTGTCGTAGTCTTTCTAAAAGTTTTTAAAAAATTATTAATCTGACGCGTAAAAATATTTCAAAAGACTTATTGAAATAGTGAAAAACTATTATTGGTTTTAGCATTGTTGATGCTCTTATAGCGATAGAATCTGACTTTTTGGTGGTAGTTAACGGGCTATAGTGTAAAAAACAAG
Source organism: Chrysanthemum lavandulifolium (assembly GCA_022545495.1). Classification (NCBI taxonomy): domain Eukaryota; kingdom Viridiplantae; phylum Streptophyta; class Magnoliopsida; order Asterales; family Asteraceae; genus Chrysanthemum; species Chrysanthemum lavandulifolium. Next base: position 271,142,049 of record CM040241.1, read on the forward strand.
TATAACTAGTGGCGTAATAGATGAAAAATAAAAAACAAAGAGGAAAATAATGCAAGATATCTATAATATTTATAAATAGGTATGTTATTCTTAAAACTTAAAATTACTTAAAAATAAATAAAGCGTTTTGCATAAATTAACCCTTTAATTGCACTAATGGGTAATGTTAGTGGACTATTATACTTTTGATTAAAAATGATGACAACATTTACCACAAAATTAATATTTTAAATATTGTTTTATCATTAAACTTTTATTACTTTTTGTTTATGACTCATATATTTTTTTCTCGCAAAAATGAACTCGAAAGTTTTCATCAAAGGTAAAACAGAATCACGATTCGCAAGTATAATTATTAGCCGCTATACATCAACGCTTTGTGCGGATATTCGTTTAGTATTATCAAATATTTGTTTATTTTGATATTTTCGTATCTTAGGTTGTTTGTTTGGTCGAAACAATGCATTTATCACCCAAAAGCCGATTGTTTTTTGTCTAGAGTTCTCTACAAAGTTGAGTTGTCACACTTGCATCAATAAATGTGGGACGGCATATAAGAAAACAAAAGTATAATTAATCAAAATGATGTATTTGATGGGTATGTATGTGAGTATGCCCCATGCGACTTTAAATTATTCATTTTTGTTAATGTTACTTGATGTAACTAAACTTAAAACAAGAATAAATTACACCGTTTGTTCTTGTGGTATACGTTGACCGACAAGTTTGGTCATTTGACTTTTTTTTCGCATTGACACTCCCTAACTCGGAAACCCTTAACACTTACAGTCCTTTGACCAAACTGACGTTAAATTTGACCGTTAAACACCCCACGCTTGAGTCGTATGAAGGTAAATTAGTCTTTTTCTTTCTTTAGTGAGTCCCATTCATCATCATCTTCTTATTTTCTAAATCTCATCATCATTCACCACCATAACCATTATCATTCACCCATCTCTTTAAAATTTCATATCTATAATTTTTAATAATTTATAATTATTCATCATACTCATCAACATCTTCGCACATTAATTACCTAAATTAGCTTTTTATATTCTTTTAAGAATTGTATTACTTAGTGGTATATACTATTTTGAGTTTCCTGGGTTGGGCACTTTTTACTTATCTTTTTGAATATCTGGATTCAAATCATGAAATTGGTTAACATCTAGGAATTATTTTGATCAAAACCATTTTTGGGAACTTTGAAACAAAATCATCCCATCGATTTATTAGCAAAATAAAACCAATATCTATTAACAAAATCATCCCACCAATCAAGATCTGCAGATCCGGTCGTCCTCCTCAACTATTCAACTCATGTTAATCGGATGCTCTACTAAATCGCCTCAACTTATATCCCTCAGCTACCTCACCCTCTTCCTTATCTTGCTTAGCCTATTTATTGGTATGTCCAATGGTGTGTTTTAATGGGTCTTCACCATTGATGGAGTTGATGACCAAGAACCGAGCACAAATGAAGATACCAACATTCATTTTGTTGTAAAAGATGATATATCTAAAAGGGTTGTTCTTGATATACAGCTTACATAAAGAGAGTAGTGATGCAGAGTTAGTTTTTTAGTATGTCGTGGTGGGGTTGTGATTGAGCAAGATAAAAAAAATAGATAATAAAGAAAATAAATATGTGGTGGTTCTGATGGTTGGCGGGGGAAGGGGGTGTTTGTGGTAATGGTTTGATAATGATGTCGTGGTAGGGTTTGGTGGGTCGGTGGTGATGTTGTGATGGTGTTTGATGGGTCGATGGTGTTGGCTTTAGTGGTGATGGGTTGGTGGTCTGGTGAGTCGGTGGTGATGGGTTGGTGGTTTGGTTTGTCGATGGTGGTGGGTGGTGGTGATATCGTGGGATGGGGTCCGGTGAGGTGGTTGTAAGCGTTTCAGTAAGTGGTTGTAGTGGGGTTAAGTCTTTGGTGTGGTGGTGTCAGGTAGAGTGCATTTGGCGTGGGCGGTTATAAGCGGGGTTAGGTGTTGGTGTGGGCTAGTGTGGGTTTATGTGTTTATGAAGATGAATGAATATTAAGATGGGAGATGAAGATGAAAATATAGATGATAATGATGATATGAATATGAGATGAGATTAGTTTGTGTGTTTGTGGTTTACTGGTAATTGATAGAAAAGATGAGATGGTTATGAGATGGATGTATTGTTGGTGATAATAAGTGGGGAAGATGAAGTGAAGAGAAATGGTAAAAGGACAAAAATACCCTTACATTTTAGACTTAACGATCGTTAGTGTGTCCGTTAAAGCAAAGGACCAACGGTGAATAACGTTTAGATTTAAGACGGACGAACCTTTTTGGTCGAACGATGAAACTTGTCGGTCAACGTATCTGTGAGGACAAGCGGTGTAATTTACTCTTTTTACAAAACTGGCGAGTATCGCCAGCACCGACTAACAGTTTAGTGGTAGGCGATTAACGATATGCGATATTATGGCAAATGTTTCGTTTTGCAAACAATGAATCTTTCCAAAGTTCTATACAAACCAGCGTTTTCACTTTTCGCATTTCACATTTCGATTTTTGAGCATTGACCATTTTTCTATTTTATGTAGTATAGATATAGATAACGTCATTAATTTTAGTATAAAAAAAGTGTTTGAAAGTCATGCAAAAAGTTTGTATTTTTCTGAAGCTGACAAAAAAGATAACGTCCAGGATTGGGCTTTTTTGCCATTTTGCTTTCAAATGCCTCATCTACAAATGCTTGGTTCTAATTTAACTAGGTCTTATCCCTCCCAATATTTCATTTTCTTTGTGTAATATTTTGTGTTCAACTTGTAAAAAATACTTATTCGTACTATGTTGAGACTAGGTACAAGAAAATAAGACACACATAAATAGAAGTTTCAAACTATAACTACAAGGTAAAAGTCTATTATGCAACTCTATTTCCTTGATAGAGTCTCAAACAAGCAATGAAGTTAACAGTCAGGAGTGACATAGTGCCAAGCGACTTGTGATTATCGTAATTATAATGTGAGAGCTCTTAAGATTAATTATGCTAATTGTAAATAACCTTGAGTGATTACATCAACATTTTGAAAAGGGAAGACATTAACCAGTTTGAGTTTGTGTAGTGATGCGTTCAAACCACATGAATCGGAGAAATGATTAACATAAAGCAATAATAAAGTTTCATTAAAGGTATGTTTGACAAAAATAATTGTTGATGAAACTGTAATAAAGCTGTAGATAAAGATTATAAAAATATATTATTTTTAAAAGCTACATGAATTAGCATTTAACTTTCAGATATTATGAAAGATTTTTTTTTTCTTTTTTTATAATCTCCTATAAATTATGTCTGTCAAACAAAACTTATATTTTAAGTAGCTTATTTTTTTAAAAAATAAACATAATCTCTCAAAAATTTTATACGTCGAACATACCCCACAATCCCACATGTTTAATTTGACAAAAGTTTTTGTAGATGGAGAGTCAGCACCGGCCCATTTGATGTATCAAGCCCGTGATGATGGACTGGGTCGAAGATAAAAAGCTTCATCTAAAGAAGACCTACCAATTAGGCCCATATGTATACTGCTATTTTCGGCCCATAAGTTTTTGGATGCATCATTTGACAATTGGGAACAAAAATAATTGTCGAACTAGTTGGCAACTTGGCATGCTGGATTCTGATAATCTAGTTAGATAATTGTACTGAAAAGTGAGTCTTATGACAACCTCATTAAGTCAATGATTAAATATTAGTTCTCATGAAGTCGACGACATATATAATTTACATGATTTATGTATCAACCATTATCATTTTATTCACTTACATACATGTGAAAATTCCAAGCAATACTACATCATCAATAATCGTTAATGTAAACACATGATGCTATCCCTCGGACCAACTAGCGCCTCATATGCCGCACAAAACCATATATTACTCCACGGTGCTTGAAAAGATAAAACACCCAACGAAATGCGATTTAATCAAAAAATATATATTTCAAGTGAAGTAACGCAAGCCACCCTATCGATGTTTAAAAGATTATAACACTCAAATAAATACATAACCGGTCAACCTTAACATGATCAAATTATAGTTTTCTTCATCCTATATAAACTTCAAGATAACATAAGTTGACCAAATTCCTATCTACGAATCCTATTTTAATGGTTTCTTAAATTGCTTAATTCAAAACTCCTTAGAAATTGCAACATTTAAAATTGTCAAATTATTGTATTTAAATAAAACAATTTATATGTTTATAAAAAGGCAAGAAACTTTAGATGTGAAATCTCAAACACCATCATCTAACCGAACCCACCACCCACTACAACATATTCACATTGATCCTACACCAATTATTCACCTTGTTCTTTCCTGCCTCTTAACAACCACTCTATATAAATAAATTCCATTGTATCATATTCTCACTTGCAACCCTTTTTATATTTATCACCAACTTTTATTTTAATCAAATTAATCTAGTCTTTTTTTCACCTATAAATACCACTTTACTTTTCTATCATTTTAAGATATATTTGAGAAAAATAGTTGTTGCTAAAATTAGAGATAAAGCTGTAGATAGAGATGAAAATGAAAATTATGATATTATATCATTTTTTTAAAGTTATATGAAGTAGCATTTACAACAACAACAACAACAACATACCCTATCCATGGGAAAGCGGTATGGGAGAGTAGATATATCTGACACTCTACCCAGGATAAACCCAGGGGTAAGGAGGCTAACTCCGATGAGACCTCCGGCTGGTGGCGTGTCGGGTGAGAAGAAGATAAGAGAGGGCAAAGGGGCATAAAGGCGACAAGCAAAAGCGGTAAAATGGGGGACAAAACACGCACAAACGCAAAACAAAAGCACAAAGAAACCGAAACAAAACCAAAACCTAAGGACTAAAGGCATCCTAAGGGTAAACCAAAAGCAAAGCAAAGCGAGATAAACCAAGGAAGCAAAACAAAGGAAGGCGAGACCTAAAGCGAGGGCAAAAGCTGACCTAAGGAGGCAGACAAAGGGCAAAGCAAAACACGAAAGGCCTAAACTAAGGCGGGGCAAAAAAAAAAAAAAAAAAAAAAAAAAAAACTACTACTATCACAGACTACCATGAATCCTAATTCTATCTCTCCAAGAATTCTATCGAAGTCGTGTCCCGGACGAAGAGCGACTCCTTCATGTCGAGCTTGGTCTACCCTCCCACCCGAGATTGGGTCTACCCTCCGCCTCACACCATCAACTACTAGTGCTTGACTCTTACTTACGTACATTGGTGGCCTCCTCACGACATGGCCGAACCACCTCACCCTTCCTCTCTCATCTTACCGATAATATTCCGACCTCAAGTTTTGCTCGAACACACCATTCGGTATCATGTCAAGCAATGTTTTCCGCGTGTCCATCTTAACATTCTCAATTCGCCACCTCTACTCATTGGCGTGCGCCTTGGAGATGGGCCAACACTCGGACCCATCTGGCATAGCGGTCTAATCGCCACTGTAAAATTTTCCTTTAACTTACAAGGGACGTTCCTATCACAAAGGACTCCGGCGCCGCCCATCTTGCCCATCCATTTCGAATCAGATGGGTCGCGTCTCGTCTATCTCCACGATCGTGTATCATCGATCCTAGATATCTAAAAGACTCTTTGGGTGGTAGGATCGGTCACCGTCACGGATATCCACATCTTCACGGTGCCTGGACTCGATCCTCCCAAACTCGCATCTCGGATATTCCGTCTTCTCTCTGTGACCAAGACCCTTATCTTGAGGCCTCCTCCATTGATTTTAAAAATTATAGAAGTTTATTTTTCTATAGTCTCTTATATGTTTTGTCTGTAAAACAAAACATATATTTTTAGTAGCTTTTTTTTTTGCGTTAAAAAAAATAATCATAATAATCTCTCAATATCTCGTATAACAAACATTTTCAATGAATATTCTCACTTACAACCCATCTCTTTCTTATTCCGAACTTTAGCTTTATTTCGAATCAAAATCAACTTCTACATATCTTAAAAAAAATTACATAAATCGTTTTCTTCACCTATAAGTACCACTTTTTTTACATACCTTTTTTTAGTAAAAAGGTAAATTATATATATACTCCAAAAGGTGAAGATCGGTGGGATCACCCTGATAAATTATATATATGCTAAAACCCATTTGGATCACTGTAGCAACAATACACATAAATTTCATATTAGCCTCATTTTAGCCCCGAGGTTATTGGTCATTGTAAAGTTAGTCCTTAAGCGGTTGTTATCTAACGGTAGTGACGTAATTTGTGAACGGTAACTTGAGGACTATTCTGTTCAAATATTAGCGAAATAGCCCCAAAGTTAGCTTTTATTTTCACCGTTAGTCCCTAAGGACTAACGTTGCAACAACGATCTATTCGAGGGGACTAAAAGGAAAATACTATTGCTACTGATGCGAAATAGTGCAAAACGATTATTTGCTACTGGTAAAAAGCAGTGGGGAATAGTCGTGTCTTGTTCATTAGCAATTCACGCTTTTAGTCCTCAAGTTAGTCGTAAATCGTCCTGTTAGTCCCAGTTATCGACCTTTTGCAAATTTAGTCCTTAATAACAAAAAAAAGAAAAAAATTACGTTTGGTCCTATGGTATACCCCGAATAACAACTTTAGTCCCTAAGTCGTTTTATTACACCACCGGTATCTAATTTTGAAACTTTGCGCTTTTGGTCCCTATTTTGGATGTCGTTAGTTAAGTCCGTTAAGTATTTTCTTGCGTCGGTCCTTCGTTAATAATTTTGCAGTTAGTCTTTATTTTTAAAATATAGTTTTCCCAGGTTAGTCCTCCGTTAATAATAGTTATCGCCCGTTTTAACGTTTTGTTAGTTTTATCGGTTTCGTTCGTTTTATCCGTTTTCCCCTTTTTTTGTTTTCATAGTTTTTACGTTTTATCCCTTTTCGTACATTTTTATATGTTTTCGTTACATGTTTTTACGTTTTATCCGTTTTTCGTTTTCATCCGTTTTACCGTTGTTTTATGTTTTGTATGTTTTTTCCTTTTGCGTTCGTTTTATTCGTTTTCGTCAGTTTTTCGTTTTATCTGTTTTTATCGTTTTCGTTTTTTTTTCAAAAAAATTCCAAAAATAAAATTAGAATTTTTCACAAATTAAAAAAAAAAATCCAAACAAATTTTGAAAAATAAATTGGGAAAAAATATTTTCGAAAAAAATAAAAATTTTGAATAAAAATTTAAAAAAAATATTGAAAAAAAGGACATATTTAATTTTTTTTTTTTTTTAAATTTGAAAATTTTTTTATTCAAAATTTTTTGAAACTTTTATTCAATTTTTTTTGAAATTAATTAATTTTTTTTCAAATTATTTTTAGAAATATTTTTTTCCAATTTTTTTGAAATTTTTTTCCAATTTTTTTATTTTTGGAAAAATTTTCAATATGTTGAAATAGTACAAAAAGAAAAAAGCGGACAAAATGTAAGAAAAACGGACAAAACGGATGAAAACCGATAAAAGCGTCGGAAAGCGGACAAAACCGATAAAAGCGTCGCAACGGACAAAGCGTAAAACAGCGGGGAAAGCGGAAAAAGCGAACAAAAGCGAAAAAAGCGTAAAAAGCGGCGAAAATATTAAAAGCGAAGCAGCGGATAAAAGCAGAAAAAGCGTAAAAAGCGGAAAGCGGATAAAGAGCGAAGCAAAAGGAAAAAACATACAAAGCGTAAAACAACGTGCAGCGGAAAAAGCGGACAAAAGCGTAAAAAGCGAGCGAAAGCGGATAAAAGCGGACAAAAGCGGACAAAAGCGTAAAAAGCGGGCGATAACTATTATGCGGAGGAACTAAGCGGGAAAACTATATTTTAAAAATAAGGACTAACGGTGCAAAATTATTAACGAAGGAGTAACAACGCACAATAATTAACGGACTTAACTAACGCCTATCTAAAATAGGGACCAAAAGCGTGCAAAGTTTCAAAATTAGATACTGGTGGTGTAATAAAAACGACTTAGGAACTAAAGTTGTTATTTGGGGTATACCATAGGGACCAAACGTGTAATTTTTTCAAAAAAAAATTACAATATTTTTATTTCGATTAGATTAAACACAACATTCACATGACTGACGTACCCTTCGTTACTACTATTTTAAAAAGCTAAAATTTAGAGAAAACCCTTTGTTCGTGCATCTCTTTTAAGCGACGACTAAACCAACATCATTGTTACGAATATATCATCACATGGTTTTGTATCGGTCAGCTTTGAGCTGTCGAGTAATGAGTGCTCTATCTCTTTGTCGCTAGTTTTGTAACTACTACATATTCTTCTTTTCTTAACAAGAATATACACTTTACACCACAACTTACTACTAACTGCTAATTTAAAAAAAAAAAAAAAATACTTTAATTTAATTAATTCATTTTTTTGGTTCAAAAATTTTACTTACATCCAAAAATTGACTCCAGTTTTTATTTCGTTATCTTTAAAAAATGTTTAGCTTTTATGCATAGTATTCTGATTAAAAATTAATGTTGCAGAGAAATATTTTCAATTTTACATTTTTGGTTCTCTTGAGAATAAAAGAGTTTTTCTTCTATAGAAAAGAGTTAAGAACCTAAAAAATCTGTTTATATTGTGCTACATTTTTTGTTCCATTTTCAAATGAAAGGAAACGTAGAAAAAGGTGAATTGGATTTTTTAGATTTTTAGTTAAGATTTGAGAAGTTAAGGATGTGTTTGGTTGGTGAAGGTGAAAAAACTCAAATTTTTTTGGAAAATTTTCATTAGAAACTGAAAGAAATGAAAATCCGTTTAGTTACACATAAAGTGTCGTTTAGTTGTATTTTTTTTGTTTTTCGTTTCTAAATTCCTTGAGAAGGGAATAATTTTTCTTCTTTTGAGAATAGTTTTCCGTTTAGTTAGAGTTATATGTTTTCTTTTTTACAAAGACTGCCTCAGATTGCAACAGTAGCGACGATAGTGGGCAGTGAAGGATGTCACTAGAGATTAGGGTTATAATGATGTATGTTTTATATTATAAAGATCGCGTCTCTTTTTATTGAGAAATAAATGAGAAAGAAAAAAATAAGATTGGTATAATGAGTTTTTTTAATTTTTTAGTTAAAATTTATAAATGAAAATTTTACTTATTGTTAAAAATTGCTAGAAAAAAATATGATTAAACAAGTTTTTAGTTTTTGCATTTTCAGATGAAAACTTTAAAAAAAAAATAAAGTATTTTTCTTCAACTAAACACACCCTACATTTTCATTATTATAAAGAATTTCTAAAAATTATAACTAACTAATTTTATTTTTTATTATTTTATTTTATCTTTTGAAAATTACTGAAAAAAAAATAGGTAATGAAACTAGAGATGTGAAACGATAAAATCGTTTATTTATTAAATGACATTCGGTGAGCGTTTCGTGAATTGTTTGGTAAAAAGTTCGTTTATGTTCATTTATTTTTGTTTGGTAAAAGTTCGAACTAAACACACCAAGTTTATGTTTGTTTATACATGTTCGTTTATATTCGTTTTAGTGTCCGTTTAATGAGCGAGCATAAGCGAAGTTAACGGGTTTGGGTGAATAACTCGTTTTAATAAGCGAGCATGTTGAGTAAATTTATCCGTTTAAACATTCGTGTCCATTTAGTGTTCTGTTAAAATTTAGTGTTCGGTTAAAATTAAATGGACGAAAAGATCCTTATATCATTTTTGCGTTAAATCGACAAACCACCAACTTTATTCATTGTTCGTTTCGGTTCGTTTACGATCCCAAATGCACCTAGACGCAAGTCCGCAACTTACAATTCCCAAATTCTCTACGTTATTATCCAACTTTATTTATTAAATAGCAATCAATATCAATTTACTAACATTTTCCTTATTTAAAAATGAAAAAAACCAAATAAATAATTATTTTCACCTATAAATACACCTTTCATCTCTATATTTCCCCTCTTTTTCCTCATCATCAAACAACCACCACCACAAAACCAATCAAATCAAAATTCCGATCACCGGAAAATCAAAATCAAAATCAACGATGGTCGAAACACGCCGCAGCTCATCATCATCTAAACGAACCTTATCCGAATCCCCATCTTCATCAATGCTTCCTCCTTCCAATAAAAGATCCAAGGTAATTTTTTAATTTTTTTTAGGGTTTCTGATTTTGACCTAATTGATCCAATTCTTCACCTAATTAGTGAAGATTTTGTAAAAAAATTGAATCTTTTTAGCTTTTGGTTAAGATTTTATAAAAATGCTAAGTTTTTTTAGATGTTAGTGTAGTTTTTTATAAAAAAATATTAGGGTTTTTAATTTTGACCTAATTGATTCAATTCTTGACCTAATTAGTGATTCAATTCTTGACCTAATTAGTGAAGATTATATAAAAAATATTGAATCTTTTTAGCTTTTGGTCAAGATTTTGTAAAAAAGTTTTTGAGTCCTTTTGGTTGTTAGTCAAGATTCTATAAAAATGTTGAGTTTTTCTAGATGTTAGTGAATTTTTTTATAAAATATATTAGGGTTTCAGTTCTTGACCTAATTTTGAGTCTTTTTAGCTCTTAGTGAACATTTTGTAAAAAAAAGTTTGGTGTTTTGTAATAAAGATTGAATCTTTTTAGAGTTTGGTTAAGATTCTATAAAATTTATTGAATTTTGCACATTGTTAGTGCAGATTTTATAAAAAAGTTTGTTTTTTTATATAAAATATTGATTTTTTGTAGTTCTTAGTTAAGATTTTATGAAAAAGTTTGTGTCTTTTTGGTTGTTAGTGAAGATTTTATTAAAATGCTGTGTTTTTTAGATGCTAGGGATTTTATTTTTTATTTTATAAAAATATTAGGGTTTCTGATTTTGACTGATTGAATTGTGACCCAATTGATTCAGTTATTGACTTAATTTTGACCCTTTATAGTTGTTAGTGAAGATTTTATAAAAAAAAGATTGATTGTTTTGGTTAATGGTGAAGTATTTTAATAAAAAAGTTTGGATCTTGTTAGTTGTAGGTTAAGATTTTATAAGAAAGATTAATTTTTTTGAAGTGTTGGTTAGTTTTTTTTTATAAAAATATTAAGGTTTCTGATTTTGACCTAATTGATTGAATTTGATCTAAAACTTAGGGGGTTGAAGCAGCTTCATCATCAACTAGTGGTGGAGATCCAATTGCTGTTAAAGATCGTGAACAAGAAGAAGTTAGGTCTGTTGATGATCCGTTAAAAGATTCTCTTAAAGAAGATGATAAAGTGACGGTTGGAGAACACGTTGAGGGTCAGGATGGACTGCCATTAGTTTCTCCGATGACTTTAGGTCTGTTTTTTGCAAAAAAGATCGAGTTTTTTGGTTGTTAGTGTAATTTTTATTTAAAAGTTTGGGTTTTTATAATTTTTTTTGAATCTTTATAGTTGATAGTGTAAAATTTGGTTTTGATTGGATTGGTTTTGTGTGTGTAGGGGAATCTTTGATGGATTTGGAGAAGAGTAAGGCTGCGAATGGTGGCAGTTCGAGTGTTTTGAATCGGAATAAGAAACGACAGGCGAAAACGAATGTGGGAGTTGGTGCTTGGGGAAAGCTGTTATCGCAGTGTTCACAGGTGAGAGTTTTGACTGAATTATTTGTAAAGATATATAATTCACATTTGAACTACTTGTAATGATTATCTTGTCTGCTGTATATGAGGATTAACATGTGTATCTTTCCCGATGTTTAGAATCCTCATGTTTTTAGTTAGAATGAAATCAGTATGACATCTCAATCTGTATGGTTAGTGGCCAATGCAATCAAGTGAGCACATTTAACTTAAGATGTGATCACTTTAAAAATGCACGTCTGAATTTCTCTTAGTATACCTTATATCTTAGTATATTTGATTAGTGAGCGAGATAATTATGATAGAAAATACTATTGTATATTAGTTTATTTGATTAGTGGGCAAGATAATTCAAGAAACGTAGTCAAATTGGTGCATTTATTACGAGAAATGTGTACTCTTTGGATTGCACATCCGGACTCCCCGTTAGTATAATGATTAACTCCTATAATCTGTGTGACCTTTTCTGGTGCCCAGATTCTTCATGTTAGTTAGAAAGTAGTACGTTTATGATTACTGGTTAAAGTAATTTAAGAACTAATCAAGTCGGCAAACTTACAACTTTTTGTTGGTTTGGGCGGATTTAAGAATTTTAATCACTTCCACAACATATACCCAAAGTCATACTTTCTATATCTTGGCTGTCATATGTGAGGATTAAGTTATTAACCGCTATTAAAGTTCTCTTTATAAATATTTGTACAGTAACTTTTTTGATGTCCATAATCAGGTTGTTGTTTGTTAGAAACTAGTACTTCATCTATATCTTTATGATTAGTGGCCAAAGTAATCAAATGGGCACAATTACAAATTTATGCTAGTTTTGGCAGATTGAAGAAATGTAATTACTTCCCAAACAAACATCCGAACTCCCCTTTTGTGTGAATTTCTAACATATGTACCTTTTCCGATGTCGCGAATCCTCGTGTTATTAGTTAGAAACTAGTACGGCATCTTAATCTTTATAATTAGTGCCTACAGTTATCCTAGAAGGGTAATTAAGTTGTTGGAAACTTGGAATCCTCATATTTTTAGTTAGAATTCTCGTGTTGTTGTTGGTTAGAAACTAGTACTATATCTTAATCATTATGATCAGGGGCCAAATAAAAACCAAGCAGTATAATAAAGTTAGCACAGTTATAACTTTATTTTGGTTAGGATGATTGCATATGTGTACTTTATTTTGTTGCAGCTGGTATCTATTTGACTGTTTGACCCGTAAATAATTAGAAGCCAAAGGCAGGATACCCAAACTGCTGCAACTGCACTCACTTTTGAAACATACATCTGAACTCTCCCCCTACAATATCTTGTCTGTCGTATGCGGGGATTAACTGCTATAATTTGTGTGAGGCTCTAATATGTGCACCTTTTCTGATGTACAGAATCCTCATGTTGTCATGGATCGTTCAATATTCACGGTTGGACAAGGCCGCCAATGTGACTTGTCACTTGGTGATCCATCCATCAGTAAATCGTTGTGTAGTTTGAGACACATAGAGTCACAGGTATTCTCATTTTACGTGTTGGTATTGCAATTAGCTCATTATTGCAATTGACTAAGTGTTTCTAATCTAAATCTTTTGTTTTGCATAGCAAGGAGGTTCATCTATCACTTTACTCGAGATCACTGGAGGCAAGGGTTCAGTCAAAGTTAATGGAAAGACATGCCAGAAAAGGTCTACCTTACCACTTAGAGCTGGAGACGAAGTGATTTTTAGCTCCTCGGGAAGACATTCATATGTATACTTTGAAACACATTTTTTTTTTATTATGTTTTTTTTAATAAATTTGATTTGTTTCTAGTTTATACTTTTGCTCGTATACCATATTATCTATGTTCTTAGACTCAATTTTTCTTCATATTGCCAGATATTCCAGCAGCTATCCAATGATAATGTTGCTGCCGATGTGGCACCTTCGGTGAGCATACTAGAAGCGCACAGTGGTTCATTAAAAGGATTGCAGTTTGAAGCAAGATCTAGAGACCCATCTGCAGTCACTGGAGCGTCAATATTAGCATCTTTGTCTAATATTCAGAAAGAGTTATCCCTTCTTCCCCCGCCTTCTCGCAAAGGCAAAGGCATACAAACTGGAATGCCAAATCTGCCCTCTACTCGTGAAGTGCCTGATAGTAGTGCAACAGATACTGAGATGAAGGATCCTTCTGATCCCAATGATGGTGAGAAAGGTGCTGCGCCTGATGAAAACCTTGATGGTCCTTCGGTTGATGCAGAGATTGGAAACACTCCTGTGGCAACTCATGAATTGCGTCCACTTCTGCGTATGCTTGCTGGATCCTCTGCTTCTGAGTTTGATATCTTGAAAATTCTTGATGAGCGGAAAGAGTCGCAAAAGGATAATGATCCTCCGATCTCATTAGCAGCCCGGCGTCAAGCATATAAAGATAGCTTACAACAAGGAATTGTCGATCCCGATACCATTGAAGTCACGTTTAATGACTTTCCATATTATCTAAGGTATGACCGCCGACTCACTTTCTATCTATCTTGTGCTGATTTTTCTGTATAATTCATATTATTCTTTTAATACACTTCATATAAGTCTACACAATTACATTTTGGTCATACTATTGCCATCTGGTCAGTTTGGGTAGTTATATTTTGTTGGTTCTTTGTATATCTTTTAAAATGATCCTTGCCCTTTATATTTATGCACATATAGCTCTATAGCCACCTTGGTCTTAAATGTGCTGAACTATAGGCTAGAAATTGCAGTTAGCATCTTTTAACATAATAGCTAAACATAGTTTAGTAGTTAGTACCTACTATATCTAATTAAAAAGTGAGTACACTGTTCAAATTGATATTGCTAATAACGATATTCAGCCATTTAAATAGTTGTTAGTATAAATAAGCAAACAAATGTAAATTGTAAGATAAAGCTTGATTGTTGGTTTTTTGAGTAAAATCACATGTTCTCTTTTGTGTCTGATGTTTTTCTCCTTCTCGGCTATATATAATCCTTTGGACAAATAAATAAAGATAATACTGTCATCTTGTTTAATCTATTGAATATCAAAGGCTCTTAGTCTTGTCTGAAGTCCTTTTTTCTTGTGTTTTTCTGTATCAAAAAAGAGAATGTAATTTTACTGTATTCAGTAAACAATTTGACTTACCTTTCTATTTTTCCCGAATACAGTGAAACCACAAAGAATGTACTGATTACATCCACCTATATACATCTGAAACATAATGAGTTTGTGAAGTATGCCTCGGATCTGCCTACTTTGTGCCCCAGGATACTCTTATCTGGTCCAGCAGGTATGCCCTTCAACATGCTTACGCAACTCTTGTAATTTAATATTTGTTTTTTAGTTTCTAACATTGGGTCACCACACAGGCTCAGAAATATACCAGGAAACATTGACAAAGGCTCTAGCAAAACATTTCGGTGCTCGACTGCTTGTAGTTGAATCTCTTCTGTTACCTGGTGTAAGTCTTCTTTTTCTACCGAACTGTTCACAGTTTTTTGCTGAAAATAACTAAAGGTGGCAGTTTTGATCCGTTTACTCATAAAGGCGTTGATGTGGGTTATTGTATATCTCAAACGGGCTAATTAAAACATTACCTTACGAGGAACGGGTTGAAATATGCTGAAAGTGTATCTTAATGCACGGACTCCTGAAGTATTCTATTTCACAAGCTAGATTGTTATTAAGATAATTTGATTTTTGTAATCATATACGACCCACTAATTGTTATTATCCCCTGTAACATACCAGGGATCAGCTGCTAAGGAAGTTGATCACACTACAATAAAGGAGAGTACTAGGCCCGAAAGAGCAAGTGTCTTTGCTAAACGTGCTCCACAGTCGGGGGTTTTGCACTCTAGGAAACCAACATCAAGTGTCGAGGCTGATATAGTTGGTGGATCTACCACATGCTCTCATGCTCATCAGCCAAAACAGGAGGCATCTACTGCCACATCAAAAACCTACACCTTTAAGAAAGGTATTTTCTACTTTTAAGCTGTATACAAAGTTTGCAAATCTGTATTTTACCCTTTTCCTGATTTTGCTACTTTGTTTTCTTAGCATTTGGCATTAGATATTGTTAACTAGAGGTAGGTAGACGTGCGTGTTGGGTAATGGGTGAAATCAGGGCTTTTTTGTACAGGTTGAAATGTGTTGGTTGACCCGCAAATATTTTTATGTTACTTTTCCGAAAATCAATGCATACATATGATTAGGATTAACACAAAATGAACATTAGTCTTTGAATAATAATGATTTAGCAAGTTGTAATTTGTATGAATAAAAAATATTCCGTACACTTTTATTACACTTTTTTTTTTTTCAAAATTTTGATCTGATCAGAGATAATGCATTACACAAATCGATCCATTTATAAGTAAATAAGGCCGAAATGGCCTCCTTTTATGTTTATGGACTCGGTGGGTTGAGAACTGTCTATTTATGCAGGTGATAGAGTTAAGTTTGTGGGTTCCTTGTCTGGGTTTTCTCCTCTGCAGGCTCCATTAAGGTACTCAATTTCTACTAAAAATGATACTGCACTTTCATATATTTGATTTTCAAAGTTCTATTCGGAGAAGTTTATCTGTGCTGTTTATATCTCAGATGATATGTACATCATATTTGTTTGTGTTTGTTAGGGGCCCCGCGTATGGTTACAAGGGTAAAGTTTTACTTCCATTTGAAGAGAATGGATCTTCCAAGATTGGTGTTAGATTCGATAGGTCAGTTCAAGAAGGCAATGATCTTGGAGGACTTTGTGAGGAAGATCATGGGTTTTTCTGTTCTGGTAATTACTGAACATGCACCTATGGATATTGTCGAATGTCTTTTTCTCACTGTTTATTATTAGTGAGATGTAGATTGATGTAATTTTGGATTATATGCAGCTGATACACTTCGCCTTGATTCTTCGAGTGCCGATGACATCGAGAAGCTTGCCATTAATGAACTTTTTGAGGTGAGACGAGCTGTTTATCTAAAATTTACATTTGCTTTCTTTGGCTACTTTTGTATTAAAATGGAGGTAATTTGAGGTCTGGAATCGTAAAAACATTGGTGTCTGCTTTATAAATTGAAAAAGCCTATTTGTGTATGTAGGTTGCTGTTAAAGAAAGCAAGAACGGTTCTTTGCTTTTGTTTGTGAAAGATATAGAGAAATCTATGCTGGGAAATACAGAGGCTTATGGTTCCTTTAAAAGTAAGCTCGAGAGCCTACCCGGGAATGTTGTTGTCATTGCTTCACACACTCAGATGGACAGCCGCAAGGAAAAAGTAAGCAGTGGCCATTCTAAATTCTTGATGTATAGATACACACGCATTTAACTATATTTTCTACATCTCATAATATTCAATCCTCTAACTTGCTAAAAAAATTGCAGTCTCATCCGGGAGGGTTATTGTTCACGAAGTTTGGGAGCAGTCATACGACACTACTTGACTTGGCTTTCCCGGTATGCAATAGATGTTTTTTCATCTGGTTATATATGCTTTTATGCTACATAAATAAATTGAATGGATCTTTGTATACGGTATAATGCCATCTGATTTTAACAAAGTAGTGCTAAAATATTATACAGGATAGTAGTTTGGTAGACTGCATGATAAAAGCAAAGAGACACCCAAAGCGATGAAGCAGCTCACTCGTCTTTTCCCAAACAAAGTGACTATACAGATCCCTCAGGTAAGTAAAAGCTGTTTTTTCTTTTCTTTTTATGTACAAACATGTTTATGGACTTCAATTAATCTTTTTATAATCATGGTAGGATGAAGTGCTGCTTACAGAATGGAAGCAACAACTGGATCGTGATATAGAAACATTGAAATCACAGTCAAATATTGTCAGCATTCGTGCAGTGAGTATCTCTTCATAAAATTTATTTTTTTCTTCAGACCTTCACTTGTTAAGAAAATTTGTATCTTCTTGGAAGATTCGAGTTTACGTCAGATGGGTTGGTTAAACGGGCAAAAATCGGTTTGGCTCAACTTGGCTACTTTTTTGTATGGGTCTATGGATCGGGTTGGGTTGAACTTTTCTCCCACATGAATAATATTTTGATAAATTATTATGGTGTTAAATATGATTATAAAAACCATATTGTTACATTACTAACCGTGGACTAAATGATTCGAGAGGATGCATCTACTTATGAAATTTATTTTATTACGATTTGTTACCCGTGTTTATTATATGTGATACCACTTAAACGGATTGATCCATTACAAATAAATGGTCAATTTGCTACCTCTAATGAATCATTTTCTGCTTGGTTCTGATCTCATGATTTCAGGTTCTTAACCGAGTCGGTCTTGATTGCTCTAACCTTGACGCGCTGTGCGTAAAAGATCAAACATTGACAAATGAGAGTGAGTGCATCTTTTTTCTGTCTGTATGTTACTGTATTTTCCTCGACTTTGTATAGCTTTCAACTGATGTCTACTTTATTTTATGATTTAAAGGTGTGGAGAAAGTTATAGGATGGGCTTTGAGTCATCACTTTATGCAGAGTTCTGAAGCTTTTGTAAAGGATGCTAAACCTGTGCTTTCTAATGAAAGGTACTGGCACTTAATTTATGTTTTATGTTTTAATAATAAATAAATAAATAATAAATAAGATTTATGCACTTAATATCTGTTTCATGTTGTGGATTTTAGTCTCGAGTATGGGATCAACATACTGCAAGGTACTCAAAACGAGAATAAGAGTACAAAGAAGACACTGAAGGTGAAGAAGCTTATTCATACATCTTCTGATAAGTCATTAACGTAAAATACTTTCAATAAAGTTGTGATATAAATGTCTCGTGATACTTCAGGACGTGGTTACTGAAAACGAATTTGAGAAGCGACTTCTGGCTGAAGTTATTCCTCCTACTGAGCTTGGTGTTACTTTTGAGGATATTGGAGCTCTGGAATCTGTGAAGGATACTTTGAAGGAGTTGGTTATGCTACCACTTCAGAGGCCTGAATTGTTTTGCAAAGGACAGCTAACGAAGGTAAAAGCACAGCTATTTATATTATTCTCATATCCGTAATTTATTTATTTCTCAGTTTATCAACTCGAAAAAAATGAAATTCTGTTTTGTAGCCTTGTAAAGGAATCTTGCTCTTTGGACCTCCTGGTACCGGTAAAACGATGCTTGCCAAAGCTGTGGCTACTGAGGCGGGTGCAAATTTTATCAACATATCAATGTCAAGCATTACTTCAAAGGTACTTCACCCTTTACTAGATGTGGTAGTTTCAACCCAGTTTGAGTAAATGTGTGATTTGGATCTTTAATGTTCCATCTCAAATGAGTCAAACGGGTAAAAGTAAAGATCTAGCTAAGAATGAAATTGGTCGAATGGTTCAAAAGTCTCCCATAGTGTGTTCAATGTTCATAAAACCTCTAAGTTTGATTAAAAAATAGTTAAGTATATATTAATTTAAGAAATTGCGACAAATATTTTTGGATCAACCACATGTGATGCATTTTGACAAGTTCTGCAAAGTACTTGTGTTGACCTGCTAAGTGCTAACCAACCAGCAGCCTAGACCTTTTTGCCATCCATCTTTACTTGGTGCTGGTTATCATATTTTAAGTATTGCTTTGTTAGTTGAATAAAATTGACCCTCATGATACTTTTTTGCAGTGGTTTGGCGAAGGAGAGAAGTATGTCAAAGCAGTTTTCAGCCTTGCTAGTAAAATATCACCCAGTGTTGTCTTTGTTGATGAGGTTGGTACATGTTTTTGATTGCTTTCGTTTAGCTTCTTGTATCTTTTAGCTTCTAAACAGAAAGATAAATTCTAGATGTTACTTGACATTTCTTGATACCTTTTATAAGTACTTCTAAAGTTTTATTATGTTTATCCTTCTTGGGAACTAAGTCTATTTCCGTGTTTTTTTTATAATATTATTATCATAGGTGGACAGCATGCTGGGAAGACGTGAAAATCCTGGTGAGCATGAAGCAATGCGTAAAATGAAGAATGAGTTTATGATGAATTGGGATGGTTTACGTACAAAGGATAAAGAACGTGTACTTGTACTCGCTGCTACCAATAGGCCTTTTGATCTTGATGAAGCTGTGATCAGGAGATTACCTCGCAGGTATGAAATCTCAACACGTTTTTGGTATCATCATTTTGTTTATAATTTAAAACTATTTTTCGAATGGCCGTGCTGTGTCACATTAAAAGTATTAATTATGGCACAAAAATCTCGTGCACATTAGCTTCTAGGAAAAATATGAACTAATATATTAAAGTATTTTGCATCCTCCAAGAAATTTTTGGTCCAAAGGAGTTTATTCTGTTGTGTTTTAATTAATTTCACAAACTTTGTTATTGATTAACAATGTCGTCTCTGAAGGCTTTTTGCTTTATTTAAAAATTTGTGGGACTAAATCACAAAATTGGGACTACATTTAATCAAGTTACTAGCTATAGCCCATTGTGGCTAATTTTGTGGAAAATGGGTTGAGTTTGCTCCTATTGTATCTCATCAAAATCAGAAGAATATATATGATTTAGCATGTGCTCATTGAGCTATTGTTTCTGGCTCAATCGCAGGTTGATGGTAAATTTACCAGATGCCGCAAACAGGAGAAAATTCTCAGAGTAATATTGGCAAAAGAAGAATTGGCACCTGGTATGGATCTTGAAGCAGTGGCTGCTATGACTGATGGGTACTGGAAGTGATTTGAAGGTCTCTCTTTTCTTCTTCTTGCAATGTGTTCAATCTATTTTATTTTTCATCTCACCCTCCTTTTTGTTGCGGTTACCTTAACTGTTGGTTTATGTGTTTTAATTTACAGAATCTTTGCGTGACAGCCGCCCACTGTCCAATAAGAGAAATTTTGGAAAAGGAAAAGAAGGTTTGCTTTTTCTCTATTGCTATCCGTCATGTCTAAATTTACAAGAAATACTAGAACTGGCAACTTAATAGTGGATGGGTTGAACACGTCAATAGTCTCCTGGAATGTATTCAAATAATTACAATGTCCTACATCATGGCAAATACATTAATTTCATAACAATATACAAAAAAGTTAAATGAAAAGTTTTGGCCTCAACTTGACAGATCTGTTTTGAACGGCACCATTAAAGTAACCTGGTTTTACCCATTATACGACCCAATCTACCCGCCTGTTTTGCCGAATAACCTGGGTCTACTTCTCTATGTTATTGATAGTAGGTGACGTTTTATATAGCATTCTGCTTATATTGTATTTTCGTTGTGCAGGATAATGCTTTGGCATTGGCAGAAAATAGACCAGCACCTGCTTTGCATAGCAGTGCAGATGTCCGTCCTCTAAATTTGGATGATTTTAAGTATGCACATGATCAGGTATATAATAATATAAACTTTAAATCAATGACGTACACAATTTTTTGTTGTAGCTGTACAGTTTTTATACATTTCTAGCAAAACAGAAACTAATGCGCAAAATTGGAACTTTCAGGTATGCGCAAGTGTGTCATCAGAGTCTGCAAATATGAACGAGTTACTCCAATGGAATGAATTATATGGTGAAGGAGGATCCAGAAAGAAAAAGCTCCTCAGTTACTTCATGTAGAAGATGTATTCATTGTATAGCCGTCTGTCCCCGTGTTTACCTTTTTTTACAATTAGTGTGGGATAAGAGACTTGTCGATGCTGATTAGTTTTACTTCATAAAATCCCATCCTGATATACAAAAGGACCTGTGTCAATGAAAATTCCATTGCAGGTTGTCACCGAAGAGTTTTTTCTTTTCTTTTTTTGTATCGAGCCCATGTGTATTATTTATTTAGTTTATACTTGTTTTTCGGAGCAACTTGTCATTCTTAAGTTCTTATGCCTGTATAGATTAACTAAATTACTATATAATTGCCCTATATTAGTGAATGTTGTTATTCCACATTAACATTCATGTTAGGAGATGCCTCCTCTTTACGATCAAATTTTGCACATTAAAATGTCTGAAACGCGGTAAGTTTTTGGCGTCGTCTTTGTAGCTTCATCAAATGGTCAAAATCTTGTCTTAACGAATGCGGACAGTGTCATGCGGCTGGATATTCCCAGGCGTCTAACCTTTTCGGCTAGTGTAAATATTTTGTTTACTTTCGTACAGTTGATGTATATAGACTACTAGTCCAGAAATTTAGCAAAAATGAGATGAACAAGGATTTAAAATGCCTGTGCGTAATGTCGGGATTAACTTTATACTTAGACGATTGCAAATTTATTACAGTTTTATATTGGAAATAGTTTTGTAACTTCACTTTTCTTAATACTCATTTTATTATAAAGTTTGTCAATAAAAAAATTAGATAAATATAGCAAAACATTGTTAGAGTAGCGATCCTCAGAAAGTGTAATAATTTCTGAGAAGAAAGACATCGCGATGTGACGTGTGTCACCTAATTTTCAAACATAATTTTGGTCGAAGGCGTTTTGGACGTTTGACTCGTTTTTTAATTATTTTGACTTCAAACGAATAATTTTCAAACGATAAACTTTCTGAAAAACGATTTCACCATAATTTTAAAATTTAATCCTCTTTAATTTGATATACATTTGATATATAAATCGGAAATTTTTTTAAGATTTAGTGGGTTATGATTTTCTTGAAATTTCAGTATATTGACCCTCTTTTATCTAATTTAAAGGTTGATTCATAAAATTTAAAACACGAAAGTTGTAGATTTTAGTTCACTCTTTACACAAGTTTTGAATCACTCAAATCCGATATGAAATAAGTGAGATATTCTTGCGTTAAAATGGCGTTTAGTATATTTGTTCTGATGATGTGTTTGATAAAATGTCAAACTTAGATTTTTAGTGTTAAAATTGCGTTAAATGCTCTAAATTTTGTACCACAACGCATCATTAATCATTTTATTAATGTAAGATTCAAAAAGTAATGTTTTTAGTCGTTAATTTAAAATAAAAATACACGTTTTGTTAATTAGTTAATCTTGGTTCGTCATCGATGAGCGATGAATCAATCAAAAGCGATGAACCAGCTAAGCGATGGTCGATGAAGCCGGCAAAAGCGATGAACCAAATCAAACATAGTTCGTCAGTTTACTTTCATTCATCAATCATAATTCGACTTAACATGTTGGTGTTTGTTTTGTTTTGTTCATCGATATATTTTGGTTCGTCAATCGCGTTTCGATTTTAGTTTGGTTCATGATTTTGGTTTGGTTCATCAGTTTGGTTCTCTTGGTTCATGAATCATAGTTTCGATTTTGGTTTGGTTCATCGAGTTTTGGTTTTAGTTCATCGGTTTTTGGTTTGGTTCATTGATTTGGTTTGGTTCATCAATCGTAGTTTGATTTTGGTTTGGTTCGTGATTATTGGTTTGGTTCATCGATTTAGTTAGGTTCATCAATCATAGTTTGATTTTGGTTTGGTTCGTGATTATTGGTTTGGTTCATCGGTTTAGTTAGGTTCATCGGTTTTGCTTTTATGCTTTTTTAACGATTTGATTTGGTTCATTGATTCGTCACTTTGGTTCGTCGGTTTAATAGTTAAAACATTAACTATTAAAACATTACTTTGAATCTTACATTAATAAAATGATTAATGATGCGTTGTGGGACAAAAATTAGTGCATTTAGCTCAACTTTAACACTAAAATCTGTTTGAGCGTTTCATGACACCTTGTGTCTGCAACAAATATGAGTAAAATACCATCTTTAACGTGTTATATCTTACCCATATGACATCAATTTGGTGATTTGAATTTCGGGTAAAAGTGAACAAAATCTATAACTTTCATGGTTTAAGTTTTCAAGATTCGACATTTATGAGCGTAAAAATAGGTAGAAAATGCAAAAAATCGATAAAATCGAAACAATTTGATATGTAAAAAAAAGTTTGAAATATTTATCAAGATTTATACCAAATTAAAGAGAATCGAATTTTAAAAATTATGGTGAAATCGGTTTTCGTAAAGTTTGTCGTTTGAAAGTTATTTGCGTTTGAAATTTGGGGTGGAATATGAAAACGGGTTAAATGACAAAATACACTCTAACCAAATTTAATAAGAAAAAAAGGAGGAGTGGGTGGAGGACACGTGGCGCGGTGAATGAATTTCTTGCTTTTTTATTTTTATTCTCTTTCTAATAGATCCGGTACCAACATTGTTAACTAGTCTGGCTAACTCGGATTTGGTTGAAACAAAATCTTATCTGAACACTTATTTATAAGTCAAGTTATGTTATTTTAAGGCGTTCGTCTCGTTTTATTATACTTTTTAACATGAAAAAAATGTAAATTTTATCAGTCAAGAAATACAACTAATCACCTAAAAAAGTGATCACCTAATATTGGTAAATATCTACGTTAGAACCTAAATATTTTATCCATGTAAAGGATCTAGTCTCTAAGTTTGATTGTTTATTCGCCTCGACTATAAACGTGAATTAAGATCATAATAAACTTATAATTGTCACATAAAATATATGTGGTTTGACTTAAGCCATCTAAGAAAGTTGTTTAGAAGAGTGTGGCGAGTATTAAATAAAATGTTTGACATTATTAGTTTATTACCATAAATATGAGTCAAATGTTAAAATGAGTTTTTAAGTAAAAAGTTTTTATTTAGTAAAAAGTGGTTCTTTCGGGGATAAGTCTCTATGAACAAAGTAAAAGGTCTAAACTAAAAAAAAATAAAAAGAAAAGAAAAAACAAAAGTTAGATGAAGTCATTATAGGCCAACACATGATGTATGAACTTTTTCATGCTCATGTACGCAAATACTACGACAATTAAGCTAATTCAAGCAACCACTAAATCAGTAATTTGTAGTTAAATAATAACAACTTATCAGTTATCTACCTTTAAATAATAACAACTAATTATATAAGTCAGTGGGTAAACATGTACAAAACTGTGGGTTTAGCCTCTTCTTCTACTTTCTACCACACTTAGTGTGGGGGTTGCACGTGTTGTGTATATATAAGGTTTCAAAAAAAAAAAAAAAAAAAAAAATCTTGATGAGTGTGTAAATACTCATCATTTTGTCTAAATTAGGCTGCAAAAACATCGAAAACACTCGAAATGCATCAAAATGATAAAAATATCACAAATAAGTGTTTTATGTGTTTTAAATGCAAAATATCAAAATCGGTGAAAAGCGTATCAAGTTTGCATAATTGGCGGTTTAGTCCCCCAGTTTCAAAAGTTGTCAAAAAGTAGTCCTGGTAAATCTAAATAAAGAAAAATGTTATTCAAGGTCCACGAAATATTCTAAATTGTCAAAATGGTCCTTGAATAAATCTTTTGTTAAATGGCGAGAAAAGGTCCTCAACTTTCAAAAATGTCAAGTTTGGTCCTGGAAAATTGAAATTGTCAAATCTAGTCCTTGTACTATTGAAACTTGTCAATATTGGTCCTTGTAACAACTTTGGAAAATTACGAGTTTGGTCCTTCAAAATTTGAAATTACAATTTAGTCCTTGTCATTTAAGCTAAAGCCAAGCCTTGTCAAAACTAGTTTTGACCCCTGCCTTTATACCTTTGTGACCCCCTGTCATTTGACCCCATTTTGACCCCTTGGTCAAACAAAGTCAAAAGCGCATACCCCCTTGCCGCCCCTCCTTGTTTATCCCTTCCACTGTCTCTCTGCAACCCACACTGCTGCCCTCTCCTCCCATCACCTCACCTTTTCACCACCTCCCTCATCATCACTAACCCCCACAATAAATGCCACCCCCTAGCTTGCTATTTCGGAGCCTACAAGTCAAATAGATGTTTCCGCCAAAATGATAAAATGGCCAAAATGCTCAAAACTCTCCCATTGGTCAAAACAAGAGGTGGGATACTCTCGGAAGGACACGTGGGAACATTTTGAAGCATAAAGAGGAAGAGAAGCAAGAGAAGAAAGTAGTTAGTTTAGTTTTTAAATTTTTGTATGTCGTATTTTCTTTTTAATGTTTTTAATTAGCTTTAAAGTTGTAATTTCAAGTTTCATTGTATCAAATTAAGTATTTAAGTGTATTCAAACTAGTTTCAAGTATCAATTCAAGTTTTAGTTTCACATTTCATGTTTCATGCTTCTTGTTGCAAATTTCAGGTTCAAACTCTTATCTACCAAGCTTCAATAAGCTTATTTATAAGCTCAAACAAGCTTATTTAAGCTTACTATAGCTTTTGTAAGCTTGGAATTCATTTCAAGCAACTTTGATTGATGGTCAACAAAAGTCAACAGTGAAGAAAATTTGGTTCAAAGAGGTTGGAAATGGATAATGGGTGTTGCGAGAGATGGATTTGGGTTGGATTTGGATTAGTATAGTGTGTTTGGTTTGGTTAAAGCTGCAAAATAAGCTTGGACATTTGTGAGCTTGTTATCTCATTTTCATTTTTATAATTTTCATATTGTGTTTGTATTTGAAATTTGTGGTCATTAAATAGTTTAAACACATTGTTTAATTAGTAGTAATTAGGATAATTAGAGTTAGTTTAAGTGATAAAATGAGCTAGTTAATTAGTTTACTTAGTTTTAGTTCAAATCAGTTTTAAAGGGTGTTTGGATTGATGCTTAATCTGTGTTTTGGAAGTTTAGTCGATGGTTTTATCTATTGGTTCATGCTTGTTAACTCTATTTGAACTCATATTAGTCTTCATTTGTGCTGCTAAACACTCAAAGTCAAAATCATACTTCAATCTGTCTTAATTACTTAATCTGTTGTAATTTTGCAAAATCAAACTCTTGTTTTGTGTTTAAAATTCATAGACATAGCTTGCATGTAGTTCCATTTCATCACTAAACATCATAATCGGTCAATAAATTGACTTCAAAGTTCAAAAAGTCAAATTTTCTCAATTGTCAAAAGTCAAAACTTGAAAACTCGGTTTGAGCCCAACTAGAAGGATTTTCTTGGACTCATTCTTGGGCCAAATCAAGTGAAACTTAGGGTTTAAAAGTTCAACTGGTCTATTTTCTTATGGTCATTTTGTAGAATTTTATTAATTTTCTAAAAGCTCTCAAAAAGCTCATCAAGCGGGGCTTATTTGCCTCATCAAACTCGATCGGTGAGTTTTCTCGACTTATTGCTAGAGCTTGTCCAAAGCTCCTGAGCTTCTCTAGGTCTGATTTTTGGTTTGAAGGTAGTTAGCCAGGTCTAGTATAGTTCCAATTTTTGTTTTCAATTTGAGCTTATTGATAGCTTATTGCTTAAGCTCAAACTTGGTGTCCTCAATGTTTTTAGCAATAAGCTCAAATAAATCAAATCTTTTAATTTGCAATTCAGAGGTTAAGGCTTGTTGTTTCTTGTTGCATTTTAGTACTTTTAGCATATTATAGCTTACGTTTTGGTTTGGTAGCTTGTGGTGATCATTTGGCTTATTCAAAGTGCTTATTACATAAGCACTAGTATAGCGATTTCAATTTCCTCCACACAACACCATGTTTTCTATTTTCCTAGATTCATAATATCATTTTAGAGTTTTCCTGAAATTTTCATAATTTTCCAACCTTTGTTTGCTATTTTTCTTAATTAAAAGCAGTTTTAGGTAATTTTAAATAGCTTTTAATACAATTAAATCGAGAAAAAGTTCAAAAAATAATTTTCATTTTCTTAAGTTTAGATAAATATAAAAAGTAAAAAAGTAATTTTCAGATTTTTCATAGTTTATTTTGTAATTTTAGTAATTTAATTAGTTTTAATAGTTTAAAATTCATAAAAATAGAAAAATAATCGAGAAAATATAAAAATAGTTTTGAAAATTCTCTTTTGTTATTTTAGATTTTCCAAGTCATAATTTTATTTTTCTAGGTTTATTTCCTATTTTCTTGTAATTTAGGTTATTATTTAATAGTTAAAAATAGTTTTAATTAATAATAATTAGATAAATAGTTATAAAAATAATTTTCTTTTTCTTAAAATTTTCTTATATCATTAGGTTTGTAAAATATCATTTTCATATTTTTAGGATTAATATTGTGTAAGTTTCACGTTTTTATTTATGCGTCGCGTAGTTTTAAATTAAGTTTTATAAAAACATAAAATCAAAAACATCGGTTTAAAATTAGTGATAGCGTTTATTTAATATAGTTAATCTTTTAATTTCCTTTAATTTGCATTTAAGCCCTGTAATTTATAAATAAACTCAAAATCCTTCTTGATCACTATCCTTGGTGGTTATTCGACATCGATTGTGTTAAACACGGTCATCCTCAAGTGGGACTTAACGACCGGGAATCCTTGTATTCTCGATCTAAATTGCAATTGGTGTTTGAGTGTTTTAAGTTCCTTACGGTTGGTCATTCATGAGTGGCTAGCTGCGTGAGAAAACTTGCGGTTTGCACCAATCAAATTTTGGCGCTTGCTGCGGGAGGTTGTAAGCGTGTTCTAAGCATTTTCGGACCGTACTTGCACATATACCACCGTTTGTAAGCAGTTTTTGTAAAGTTATAACAAAATCAAAAGTTCATTAACACTTTTCCTAAAGTGTTAAAACACCAAACAAAATATAAAACAACAAAACAATCGTAACGTTTTCTAGCTTGTGTTTCTTTTAAGGTGATTCTTAAAGAAATACGATTTGGTTAAACGAGGCGATACCAAAAATATTGTCCAAAAGTTTTAAACCCATCGGCACAAATCTATACCTCGTCTTTTCGGTGGTACTTAATATATACAAAAATCAACCACCGCAAATCAAGGCGGTACACCTACTAGCGGGGTGTGACCATAATAAGTTCCGAACATCGATTTAAAACTTGCCTTTGTGTCCTTGTGATTTGGTGTACCTTTTCAAAAAGCCATTTCATTTGTGATTATTGGTTAAGTTCACTTGTCGTTTTGCCTCGCATTTGTTTTGGCGATTTTTATACTTAGTGCATGCGCTCGTTCTTCGAGTTCTACAAGTCCACTTTCGAACTTGGAAAGATTCCTCGTGAGCGTGAGGGCGTTCGCTCCTTGACCGTGGTGAGGCGTCTACCACCACCACCACTGCCGTAATGGCGGAAGACAAGCCGATGAATGAGCTTCTCCAAGCACCCATCGAGGGTTACGGAGATGCTATTGTTGTCCCGACCATCGTGGGCGATACTTTTGAGCTCAAAACCGGGTTACTTAATCGGTAACCCAAAGCCAATTCTATGGTTTTGGCGGGATGATCCTCATGCACACATTCGATGGTTTAACAAGATTGCATCTACCATCAAGTACAAGAATGTCCCATGAAGCTATCAAGCTTCTTACATTCCCATTTTCTCTAGAGGACAAGCCGGAATTGGCTTGAGAAACAACCCCTCGTTCCATTGAGACATGGGAAGATCTAGTCACAAAGTTTGTGAGCAATTCTATCCTCCATCCCGAACTACAAGTCTTAAGAATGAGATAATGAAATTCTCTCAAAGATTTGATGAATCATTCGGGAGGCATGGGATCGTTACAAAGACTTGCTCCGTAAGTGTCCGCATCATGGTTTACCGAGTTAATGCAAATGGATACTTTCTACAATGGTGCGAACCGGAC
Source organism: Chrysanthemum lavandulifolium (assembly GCA_022545495.1). Lineage (NCBI taxonomy): Eukaryota > Viridiplantae > Streptophyta > Magnoliopsida > Asterales > Asteraceae > Chrysanthemum > Chrysanthemum lavandulifolium. The sequence continues at coordinate 271,171,080 of CM040241.1, forward strand.
TAATCAAGACTCTTTGAATGCCTCGCGGAGGTAATTTCTTGAGCAAGACCACAAAAGAAGCCTTGCAAATCATTGAAAACAAGTCCCGGTCCGTCCTTTCCGCACAAAGACATATCATCTCGAGTCTAATCTTGGACCTTCTACTTCATCTCCGTGAGTACATCTAGCACCGATGCTAAGATTGACAAACTCACGGATATTATTCGAGCTTTGGTTCTTGCTAACCAAAGAAAGTCACTTTCACACAAGCACCATCATATGGTGAAGTGAAGAAAGTTGAAGTTTGTGTTACTTGTGGTGGTCCTCATGCATACTACAAGCTGTCTTGCCACCGATGGTAGTCCGTTTGAAGCTAATGCTATAGCGGTACTTCAAATCAAGGAGGTAATCAATACCGTCCTCAAAATGAACCAAACTACCGAGCTAACACTTATCGAGGCACCACCGGTTTCAACGAGAATCTAACGGAATCGAGAACCAACCAAGAATGAACCAAGGTTATCAAAACCAAGGTAATTTCTATTCGGACCCAATCAAGGTTTCCAACATCAAGGAAATCTTAATCAAAACACTTACAATCGGGGAATCAATTTCGGGGAATATGAATCCTAATCAAGGGAATTCGGCTATAACGAACATACGACCTCAATTATCCCTCCACCTCCTCTGTATCAACATCGATGAGCTTTTAAAGCAATTCATGAAGACTCAAGAGGAGACAAGCAGGGTGTTGGTCGGTCGGATCATTGAATTAAAGAAGTCTTTAAATGATCGACCCTCGGGCTCGGTACTTTACCTAGCAACACGATCGCTAATCCGAGGCGATGCAAAGCGATCACAACCGAAGTGGTGTTTCATATGATGGACCGCTATTCCTACTACCTCTTCTTCTTCTCCCGAAGGTAGTGGAAAGTGAACACGAGGCGACAAAGGACAAGGAACTTCCTACTAATAACGGAAGTACCAACAATGTCCATCCTCGGGTTGTCCGAAACCAAAATCCAATCCAGAGTTGTTTTGAACCTCCTGTAGCTCCCATTGAAAATACCAAATCCAAATCTTCTATTCCTTACCCATCACGTTTACATGAGCAAAAGCTCATGAGAAAGCCGGTCAACAAATGGAAAAATTCTTTCAAATTTTCCAAGAACTTCATTTGACATAAGCCGCGGATGCTATCATGTTGATGCCCAAGTTTGCATCAACTCTCAAACACATGTTAAGCAACAAGGAAAATTTGTTTGAAATGGCTAAAACTCCTACGAGCGAGCGCTCTGCGGTTATCTTGAAAAAGCTTCGAGAAGCTTGGAGATCTGGAAAGTTCCTCTTACCTTGTGTATTTCGGGAATGGTTGAATGCTTTGCCTTAGCCGATCTTGGTGCAAGCATAAACACGATGCCTCATTCGGTATGGAAGAAACTTTCTCTTAGGATCTTACTCCTACATGCATGACTCTCGAGCTTGCGGATCGTACAATATCCGTCCTCTTGGAATTGCAGGGGCGTATTTGTGAAAGTAGGAAAGTTCCATTTTCCGGTGACTTTGTAGTTGTTGATTTCGATCTTGATCCACGGGTTCCTCTCATTGTTGGAAGAGGATTCACGAGCGGGCGTGCTCTCATTGATGTATTTGAGCAAGAAATCACATTACGTGTTGGTAATGAAGTGTCACCTTTAACCTTGATCAAACTTGAGGTACTCCGCAAACTATGATTACGAGTCGGTTAACGAATAGATATCATTGATGTTATACGAAGAGTACTCTCGAAGTTCTTGGTTATTCTCATAATTACGTGAGTGGGGATCCCACCACATCTTCTCAACCTATCATAGCCAATTCTACTCCTTCTCTCACTCCGTTTGAGGCGACTTCATCTTGGAAGAGATTGAAGCATACTTGGCTAGTGATTACATTCCATGGGAAATTGATCACGCTCAATTGACATCGAGGGGACATACTTCTCATTGAGAAATTGCTTAAAGATGATCACTCATCAACCCCTCACACTAGTGATGCAATTCGGAAGAGATTAATCACCATGAGATTAATCCGGAGGAGATATTCTTATTCTTGAGAAGTTGTTAAATCGGGACACTTCTCCTCCTCTCCCTCCGTCAAACTTCATAACAAGGAAGTCAAGTCGGTTGAAAAGCGAAGAATTTCTGAAGTCGAACTTAAGGACTTACCGCCTCATCTTGAGTATGCATTTCTTGAAGGTGATGATAAATTGCTGTCATTATTGCTCGAGATTTGAGTAAAGATGAAAAAGCTGCTCTCATAAAGGTCTTGAAGTCACACAAGCAAGCAATTGCTTGGAAACTCTCCGACATTAAGGGTATCAACCACGAATTTTGTACTCACAAAATCTTGATGGAGGATGACTTCAAACCAGCGAGTTCAACATCGAGAAGAGTAAATCAAAAATCCATGATGTTATCAAGCAGGAGGTTATCAAACTTCTTGATGCGGGATTGATTTACCCAATCTCGAGATAGTCCTTGGGTTAGCCCGATTCATTGTGTTCCAAAAAGGGTGGCATAAGCTGTTGTCACGAATGAAGAAAGCGAGTTAATTCCAACTCGATTGGTTACGGGATGGCGTGTGTGTATTGACTATCGTAAGTTGAATGGCGCCACCGTAAAGACCATTTTCCTCTACCCTTCATGGACGGATGCTTGAGAGATTAGCGGGGAATGAGTACTATTGTTTCCTTGATGGTTTCTCGGGTTACTTCAGATCCCCATTGATCCACGGGATCAAGAAGACCACATTCACTGCCCATACGGAACTTTTGCCTACAAGCGTATGCCTTTTGGCTTATGTAATGCTCTGCACGTTCCAACGATGTATGATGGCCATATTCCACGACATGATCGGAAACAATGGAGGTGTTTATGGATGACTTCTCGGTCATTGGGGATTCATTTCGGACATGTCTCTCCCATTTAGACAAAATGCTTAAAAGGTGTGAAGACACCAATCTCATCTAAATTGGGAGAAGAGCCACTTTATGGTCAAAGAAGGCATAGTCCTTGGCCATAAGATTTCAAAAAGCAGGATTGAGGTCGATAGAGCAAAGTTGATGTTATTGCTAAGCGCCTCATCCTACTACCGTCAAAGGTATTAGGAGTTTTCTTGGTCATGCGGGTTTTATCGTAGATTCATACAAGATTTTTCTAAAATCGCTCGGCCTATGACCCATCTTCTTGAAAAAAGCTCCTTTTATCTTCTCTCTGAGTGCGTCGAAGCTTTTGAAACACTAAAGAAAAACACGGGCACCCATTCTAGTTGCCCCGTGGGATTTACCCTTTGAGCTCATGTGCGATGCAAGTGATTTTGCTATCGGTGCGGTCTTGGGGCAGCGAAAAACCAAGCATTTTCGGCCTATCCACTCATAAGTAAGACTATGGTGAAGCTCAAACCCATTACACCACTACGGAAAAAGAACTATTAGTTTGTGGTGTATGCGTTTGAGAAATTTCGACCATACCTCATCTTGACCAAATCGTGGTGTATACGGATCACTCGGCTCTCAAATATCTCTTTGCAAAACAAGATGCAAAGCGAGATTGCTCAGTTGGGTTCTCCTCCTCCAAGAATTTGATATCATTATCGTGATAAAAAGGAGGCGAGAACACAGGCTGCGATCATCTGTCGATTAGAGAACCCTCACCAAGATGTTTTCGAGAAAAAGGAAATAAATGAAACATTTCCTCTCGAGACACTCAATGCGGTTTCTTTTCGTGGAGACTCTTCTACCCCATGGTTTCTTGACTTTGCAAATTACCATGCGGGTAACTTCATAGTGAAAGGGATGTCGTCCCAGCGGAAGAACAAATTCTTTAAAGATGTTAAACATTACTTACGGGACGACCCTACTTGTTTAAAATTTGCGCGGATCAAGTCATCGAGCGATGTGTGTATGGTCGGGAAGCTATTGACATTCTCAAAGCTTGCCATTACGGACCTCTTGGGGACATCATAGCCCCAACTACACCGCCAAGAAGGTGTTTGATTCGGGTTCTATTGGCCCACTATTTACAAGGATGCCCGAATTTGTCAAAGCACTGTGGCGCTTGTCAGCGTCACGGAATATCTCTCAAAGAAATGAAATGCCGCAAAGCGCCATTCAAGTGTGTGAGATTTTTGACATCGGGGCATTGACTTTATGGGGCCATTTCCTTCTTCTCGCGGTAATAAGTACATACTCGTGGCGTTGACTACTTGTCAAAATGGGTTGAAGCTAAGGCTTTGCATACCAATGATGCCGAGTTGTTGTGAAATTCTTGAAATCTCTCTTTGCTAGGTTTGGAACTCCACGAGCCATAATCGGTGATCGTAGTGCGCATTTCTGCAATGACCGGTTTGAAAGAGTCATGCGAAGTATGGTGTAACTCACCGTCTCTCTCTGCGTATCACCCCGAACTAGTGGGCAAGTGGAAGTTTCCAACGGGGATTAAAGAATTACGGAGAGGACGGTTGGCGAAAACCGTGCCTCTTGGTCGGATAAGCTAGATGGCGCGCTCTGGGCCTTCCGTGCGACTTATAAAACACCCATCGGGTGTACTCCATACAAGCTTGTATACGGGAAGGCGTGTCATCTGCCGGTTGAGCTAGAGCACAAGGCATCTTGGGCCTTGAAGCATGCCAACCGATATTGAGACGGTGGTGATCACGGAAAGTTCAAATGAATGAATTAAATGAACTCCGTGATCAAGCATACGAGAACTCTTTGATCTATAAAGAAAAGACAAAGAAGATTCATGACTCTAAAATCAAGAACCGCGTTTTCAACGTTGGTGATCGAGTCCTTCTTTTCAATTCAAGATTGAAGATTTTCTCGGGAAAGCTTAAATCCGTTGGTCTGGTCCATTTACTATCACTAAGGTTTATCCTTATGGCACCATTGAGTTATCTCAACCCGATGGTCCAAACTTTAAAGTGAATGGTCATCGGTTGAAGCATTACTTTGGAGAGGACATTCCTCTGTGATTGTCCCGGATCTACAAACTTTCCCATGAACCAATGAATGCGGGGATCGAGTCAAGCTAGCGACTCGGGAATCAAACGATAGCATGCCATATGGGTTTCACCCATATTTACGAAATTGTCTGAAGTTTATTACGGTTAGCCATTCACAAGTGGCTAGCTTGTGTGACAAAACTTGCGGTTTAGCTTCTTCTTTCTACTTTCTACCACCCTAGTGTGGGGAGTTGCCCCCATGTTGTGTATATATAAGAGTTTCAAAAAAAAAAAAAAAAAAAAAAATCCTTGCTAAATAATGGCCTTAGTATTTCCCTTTTCGTTCTATGTTTTGGCATAACCGCGGTACTTTGAATATTGAGGGCAATATTCATTTCTAAGTGTGGGGGAATTCTCACGAATTTTATCATGTAATTATACCGCCTAATTCCCCATTTTGGCCAATTTTTTTTTTTTTTTTTTTGGAGTAAGTGTTTTACACTTACTCATCTTATAGTTATCGATCCGCCTTGTCTAATAAACAAAAGGATTGGCTAATCCGAGAGCAAGCGGCTCTTGGTAAAGATATCTCAAATCCGTTGACGACTTGCAATTTGCCCAAAATTGTATGGTATTATTCACCATATCCTTAAAAGTGAAGAGTTGGCTAGCCCGCAAGTTTATGGCTTGTGGTAAAGGCGATTGGAAAACCATAATTGGTAATCGACTCACCAAAGATATTTTATCTAAGAGTTGGCTAGTCCGAAGCAAGCGGCACGGTAAAGACAAATCAAATCCGTTGGGCGGTGATTTGCTCAAAATCATTTGGTTATCGGTGTACCAAGGTTCTTACTTGAGCTGAAACATTTGGCTACTCGAGTAATGGCTTTTGGTAAAGAGATGAAATCCATTAATTTTCTCAAAACATTGCTAGGGACTAGCAATATCTTAGTGTGGGGATTGATGAGTGTGTAAATACTCATCATTTTATACAAATTAGGCTGCAAAACATCGAAAACACTCGAAATGCATCAAAATGATAAAAATATCACAAATAAGTGTTTTATGTGTTTTAAATGCAAAAATATCAAAATCGGTGAAAAGCGTATCAAGTTTGCATAATTGGCGGTTTAGTCCCCAAGTTTCAAAAGTTGTCAAAAGCAGGTCCACTGGTAAATCTAAATAAAGAAAAATGTTATTCAAGGTCCACGAAATATTCTAAATTGTCAAAAATGGTCCTTGAATAAATCTTTTGTTAAATGGCGAGAAAAGGTCCTCGACTTTCAAAAATGTCAAGTTTGGTCCCTGGAAAATTGAAATTGTCAAATCTAGTCCTTGTACTATTGAAACTTGTCAATATTGGTCCTTGTAACAACTTTGGAAAATTACGAGTTTGGTCCTTCTAATTTGGCAATTGCAATATTAGTCCTTGTCATTATAAGCTAAGCCAAGCCTTGTCAAAATGAGTTTTGACCCCTGCCTTTTACCATTTGTGACCCCTGTCATTAACCATTTTGACCCCTTGGTCAAAAGAAAGTCAAAAAGCGATAAAAGCCCCCACTTGTTTATCTTCCCTCTCTCCTCTGCTGACCACTTGCACTGCTCCTCCTCCCATCCTTTCTCCTTTTCCACCCTCATCATCATCAACCCCCACAATAAATGCCACCCCCTACTTGCTAACACAGAGCCTACAAGTCAAATTTAGGTGTTTCCGCCAAAATGATAAAAGCGGCCAAAATGCTCAAAACTCAACCATTGGTCAAACAAAGAGGTGGGATACTCTCGGAAGGACACGTGGATGATTTTGAAGCATAAAAGAGGAAGAGAAGGCAAGAGAAGTAGTAGTTTTTAGTTTTTAAATTTTTGTATGTCGTTTTTCATTTATAATGTCTTAATTAGTTTAAATTGTAATTTCAAGTTTCATTGTATCAAATTAAGGTATTTAAGTGTATATAACTCATTTTCAACATCAATTCAAGTTTTTATTAACATTTCATGTTTTTGTTCTTGTTGCAAATTTTCAGGTTCAAACTCTTATCTACCAAGCTTCAATAAGCTTATTTATAAGCTCAAACAAGCTTATTTAAGCTTAATATAGCTTTTGTAAGCTTGGAATTCATTTTCAAGCATCTTTGGATAAATGGTCAACAAAAGTCAAAAGTGAAGAAAAATTGGTTCAAGCAGTTTGGAAATGAATAATGGGTGTTGCGAGAGATGGATTTGGGTTGGATTTGGATTAGAATAGTGTGTTTGGGTTTGGTTTAGGTTGCAGTTACGGTTTGGACACTTGTGAGTTGTCATCTCATTTTCATTTTGCTCGATTTTCAAGGTTTCATTGCATTTGAAATTATTGTCATTAAATAGTTAAAACTGTTTAATTAGTAGTAATTAGGATATTAGAGTTAGTTTAAGTGATAAAATGAGTTAGTTAATTAGTTTACTTAGTTTTAGTTCAAAATCAGTTTTAAAGGGTGTTTGGATCGGTGCTTAATCTGTGTTGGAAGTTTAGTCGGTGTTGTTATCTGTTGGTTCATGCTTGTTAAGTCTATTTTAACTCATATCTGTCTTATTTTGTGCTGCAAAACACTCAAAGTCAAAATCATACTCAAATCATCTAATTACTTAATCTGTTGTAATTTTGGCAAAGCAAAACTCTTGTTTTGTGTTTAAAATTCATAAACATAGCTTGCATGTAGCTCCATTTCATCATATAAACATCATAATCGGTCCACAAATTAGAATTAAAGTTCAAGAAAGTCAACCTTTCAAGCTTTGTCAAAAGTCAAAAACTTGAAAAACTCGGTTTTCAGCCCAACTAGAAAGGATTTTCTTGGACTCATTCTTGGACCAAATCAAGTGAAACTTTGGGTTTTAAAGTTCAATTGGTCTATTTTCTTATGGTCATTTTGTAGATTTTATTAATTTTCTAAAAGCTTCAAAAAGCTCATCAAGCAGGGCTTATTGCCTGCTCCTCAAACTCGATCGGTGAGTTTTCTCGACTTATTGCTAAGCTTGTCCAAGCTCCATAAGAGCTTCTCTAGGGCTGATTTTTGGTTTGAAAGTAGTTAGCCAGGTCTAGTATAGTTTCCAACTTTTGTTTTCAATTTGAGCTTATTGATAAGTGGTTATTGCTTAAGCTCAAACTTGGTGTCCTCAAAGCTGTTTTAGCTGATAAGCTCAAAACATCAAATCTTTTAATTTGCAATTCAGAGGTTAAGGCTTGTTGTTTCTTGTTGCATTTTAGTACTTTTAGCATATTATAGCTTACGTGAAAGTTGGTAGCTTGTGGTGATCATTTGGCTTATTTAAGTGCTTATTACATAAGCACTTGTATTCTGATTTCAATTTCCTCCACACAACACCATGTTTTCTATTTTCCTAGATTCATAATATCATTTTAGAGTTTTCTGAAATTTTCATAATTTTCCAAACTTGTTTGCTATTTTCTTAATTAAAAGCAGTTTTAGGTAATTTTAAATAGCTTTTAATACAATTAAATCGGAAAAGTTCAAAAAATAATTTTCATTTTCTTAAGTTTAGATAAATATAAAAAGTAAAAAAGTAATTTTCAGATTTTTCATAGTTTATTTTGTAATTTTAGTAATTTAATTAGTTTTAATAGTTTAAAATTCATAAAAATAGAAAAATAATCGAGAAAAATATAAAAATAGTTTTGAAAATTCTCTTTTGTTATTTTAGATTTTCCAAGTCATAATTTTATTTTTCTAGCTTTATTTCCTATTTTCTTGTAATTTAGGTTATTATTAAATAGTTAAAAATAGTTTTAATTAATAATAATTAGATAAATAGTTATAAAAATAATTTTCTTTTCTTAAAATTTTCTTATATCATTAGGTTTGTAAAATATCATTTTCATATTTTTAGGATTAATATTGTGTAAGTTTCACGTTTTTATTTATGCGTCGCGTAGTTTTAAATTAAGTTTTATAAAACATAAAATCAAAAACATCGGTTTAAAATTAGTGATAGCGTTTATTTAATATAGTTAATCTTTTAATTTCCTTTAATTTGCATTTAAGCCCTGTAATTTATAAAATAACTCAAAATCCTTCTTGATCACTATCCTTAGTGGTTATTCGACATCGATTGTGTTAAACACGGTCATCCTCAAGTGGGACTTAACGACCGGGAATCCTTTGTATTCTCGATCTAAATTGCAATTGGTGTTTGAGTGTTTTAAGTTCCTTACGGTTGGTCATTCATGAGTGGCTAGCTGCGTGAGAAAACTTGCGGTTTGCACTGCATGGCGGGTAATGACCTAGGTATTGACAACTTCATTGTTAGTGATCATGAGCAGGGTAGTGAGGAAGAGCAGGGTAGTGAGGAAGAGCAGGGTAGTGATGAAGAGTAGGCTATTGATCATGAGCAGGGTAGTGATCATGTGGACAATGAGCAGGGTAGGGATAATGTGGAGGATATAGTGGATGAGGAACACATCATAGAGGAAGTTGAAGTTAATATGGATGGCTTTAGGTTTTCAATAGACAATTATTAGAAGTTAGGGACTCACCAATCATATCTGCCTTAGAGTATGTTAGAGCCTATCTAATGAAAAGGATTGTCATTGTGCAAAAATCAACGAAAAAGTGAAGGTCCGCTCGCTCCTGTTTGCTACAAAAATTTTTAGCCAAATAAAAGATGCTTCTGTCAACTACATAGTAGAATGGAATGGGTTAGATTTGTATGAAGCTAAAGGACCTCATGGTGATCAGTGTGTTGTAAACCTTACTGATAGGAATTGTTCTTGTAGAAAATGGTAAGTGTCTGGTATCCCTTGTAAACATGCAGTAGCATGCGTTCATGATATGGCAGATCATGGAATGGATGTGGGTTTGCCAGAAGATTGGGTCCATTCATCTTATAGGCTAGACACTTTGAAAAAGCAATACTCTTTTAAGATTAATCATGTGGTTGGTAGACACTTATGGGTGAAGAATGAGTGGCCAACTACATTGCTTCCACCTAAGGTTCATGTGCAGATTGGTAGGCCATCTAAGAAAATAAAGAAGAGTGTTGGTGAGGTTGAAAGTATGGCGCAGTCAGGGAAGATAGGTAGGAAAGGGATACAAGTCACTTGTAAGATTTGCAAAGCGAGGACACAATAAAAGAGGCTGCAAGGTAGCTCAGTGCGACAACTCAACCAAGTCACGACAAGATTACGCAAACCAACCAAGAGGCTGCAAGGCAACCAAGTCAAGGCAAGCTTACGCGAAGCCAACAACGGTCTGCAAGCCAACCAAGATCGCTAGCCAACCAAGATCTACAAGTTCACCACGAGTCGCAAGACAAACACAAGTTGGAAGCCAACAAGGTCTTTGGTGAACCAAGTGCGACCTCTGTAGTCGGTCAAGCCATCTACACCTCGGAGAAGGACAAAGATGACTCGAAATAGGCGTTTGACTCCAACTAAACTGTTTGATTTGTTTTGTGCAACTCTATGAACCTTAGTGCATATGAATATCACTTTATGGATGTTATGTGTTTGGTACTTTGTGTCTTAAGTTTATGTCTTTTGAGTTCATGTCTTAAGTTTATGTCTTTGAACCTTGGTCTTTTATGTACAAGTTTATGTCTTATGTTTATGACTTTGAACCTTGGTCATTATGACTATAAGTGTATGACTCTATAACTTAAGCTTATGACTTTGTGTATCTTTTGCTATTATGTCTGTTATGTACACTTGCAGTTTAGGCAATCTTGTTTACCACTTGTTTAACACTTGAATTACTCTAGAGTGTGTTACAAGTACTTGTTTAACACTTGCAATTTAGACAATCATTTGGTACAAGTACTTTAGAATGTGTTACATTAATCTGTTTTGCAATCTTGTTTAACACTTGCAGTTTAGACAATCTTGTTTACCACTTGCACAATTAACCATTACACTTACACAATTAACCATTACATTCTTCATTGAAATACATAAGCTAATACAAAAGGTGGAAATTAACCATTACATATTTTGGTCAATTTTTTCTAGTCAAATTAAAAAACAACATATACAAATACACTAAAAATATGATCCAGCGCAAACCAACAATTTCTTCAATCTTCCATTTGAGCAACCAATGCATTATTGCTACTTCAAGATCATTCGTGCCCTTAGCAAACCGGGAATAATGGTCATTGCTCTAGCACATTGGAGGATCAAACCAATTAATAAACCAAAATCATCCTACAATCAATGATTGTTTAAATTATTCCTTGTTAAAAGAAGAAATTAATCAATCATTGAAAAACTTACATGTTTGGGGCGTGATAAAAGCGGCGCTCGAGGTTCAATGGAGTCCATGATGTGCGGTCGAGCATGAAACCCGGTGACAAAACACCATTTCTTATATTGAAATAACTAGGGTTAGGGTTTATTTTTAATTCAATTGGGATTGCATTTGGGGGGGGGGGACAGATTTTGTGGGTGAGTGGAATGTGTGTTTTTTAATGTTGTATTATATAGATTAAAAGGGTGGGTGGATTTTAGTGGGTGAAAAGACAAAAAGATCCTCATGTGCAAACCACATGGGATGTGTAACGGAGCAGAAGTAACGGTGTGTGGGGCCAGGGACCAAATTTGCAACTGAAACTTGAAAATGGGGACCTCTGATGCACTTTCAAAGTTTTGGGGACAAAATCTGCAATTTGACCAAACCACAGGGACAAAAAATGCAATTAACTCAAAATTAAATAGTTCAAGTTTTCATTATCACTGCTAAGATTAGAAAGAAGATCTGTATCCTTATATATAGTACCAAATGTGGCAAATTGTTTGATGATTTCATCGTTAACGTTCTTGATGCTCTAAGGCCAACATTTTCATTCCCACGAATTATGTGATTGACGAAGTTAAAAAATAACCAAGGCTTCAGGAGTTAATTAAGGACTAATCTTTCTTTCTCTTTTGATTTAGTCCGTTGCTTATCAACTCTTTTAGTTAGTTTAGCAAAAATAGAATGGTTAGTATGTTGGTTTACAAGTTCTAAAGTTTTGTAGTGAGATATTAAAGTTAGTTAGCGCTCCTTCTCAATATTAGTTTGAGAGTTGGAGATTGACATCCTTTCAAACTTGGCTAAGGATCACGATCTAAGCGAACCACGGGGACCAAAACCGAGTTGGTACAAAACACCAAACCGAAATGTGTTTGGTCGGGCGAGTTCGGCGAGAACAAAAGCATTGACGGGTTGTGTGTAAGGCTGAATCAAACTAGACCTAACTGAGAACTCAATATGAAACAAATGATGGACCTTTGTCGGTTCAGTTAGGTTCGGCCATACTTATTAAAGTTTGCGAAATCTCTTGTAAGCTGATTTTAAAAATCTCAAATGATATATTAGACCATGTGTAATGGTGACCACCAATACACCAAATTCCCACTATCACATCAACATTCTCTCTTTAATCAACATTCTCTCTTTAAGGTAATTTTATGACCAACTTTGTATAATAAAGAGACCGAGAACATCATTTTTTTCTCATTATCATTTTTTTAGATACTAAAACTAAAATTTCATTAATAACTAAAAACATTACATTAATAATTCAAATAAAATTAAAAAGAGTACAAATAAAAACAAAAACTTAAAGTATCAGTCTAAATTATATTTCTCCTTTATTATTTGCTTCATCTTAAACATCTTCCATTGTTGCATTTCGGGAAAAATCTCATTGATGCGTGCCTTTTCTTTTCTCGTTGAAACTTGAAGCATTTCACGTTGCAGCTCAAGTTCTTGTCTTTGGCGTGCAAGCCTTTTGTTTCAATTCCACTTGCTCCGACGCTTGGATTCTTCTCTCAAGCAGCGTTTATTCTTCCATTTCCTATTGCCGATTCTTCAACGCTATATAAGACTCATGCGCTTCCTTCTTTTTGCCCCAAAATACCCGATTTGATGTTTTTCCATTTATCGACTATCATATCGGCAAACGGGTGCAACAATGAAGATTCCAAAGGAAAGAAGAGGATGACGCTTTTTCTTAGCTTTGTCGACCCATTGGCGAACTTCCCGAACCTCTTCTTCCTCATCTTCATCCGCTTCATCGTTGAGATTAAAACCATCATGTGTCGAGTCCGATGTGACGTGTGAGGTGGTTTCCAGTGTCTTTGATTGTTTGAGAGCCTTTTCTTTGGTTTTGTAAAAATTTTGGCATCTCAACCTCTTTCCAATTACTATGCTCCTTCAAAAGTTTTTAAGACTCAATCATTGTGAAAAGCTAACCGTACATTGTACGATATTCAAAATACGCTTGATTAAACACAAGTTGGTCATCTGCATCACTCTTATTTCTCTCTTTTACATTATCATGAATGTCACAAAATTGATCACACAACCTTAAACTATTCAAAGTCAAAGTCAATTTGCAACATATTAACTATTTCCCCAGCACATTGAAAATCAACTTATTATCCATTTCACTCATTCCTTGAAAATTGGTATATAGGAAAAATGAGTTTGTAGCTTGTGTTAATCACCGTGAGCTTAAAGAACTTTTTCATATTCATGTACATAAAGACTGACAAATTAAGCTAATCCAAGTAACCAATGAATTAGTAATTTATAGTTAAATAATAAAACTTATTTACTTTTGTTATCAAGTATTTAAAAAAATCTACAATTCAAGTAGTTAAAAAATAATAATTTATTAGTTATCTACCCTTAAATTATAACTACTAATTATATAACTCAATTAGTTATAAGTCAAGTGATACAAAACTAAAAGGGCAAAATTAAAAATATATATATATATATATATATATATATATATATATATATATATATATATATATATATATATATATATATATATATATATATATATATATATATAGGGAGGGTTATTGTGAGATCATGCTTAAAATTCTAAAAGTAAAACCCAATATGGACCGTTGGATCATTGTATTTGTATTTAATGAGATTAATGTTTGATGAGTGACATTTGAGTAAATAATTCACTTTTTAAAGGTATTTTGGTCAAACATTTATTAAGAGATTATTTAATTGAAACATATTAATGAGGCCTTATTTTTCGGTTAAATATTTATTGAGACATCCTTTTAACAAATTAATATATCATTTGATACACACGTCCTTAATACATTTACATTAATAAATACACGGGTACATTAAAAATATATTTACATTAATAAATACACATGATCGTTTACTGATACATCAGGTACATGAAAAAAATACTTTTATACTTACATTAACAAATACACGATGGACCACCAGGAAATTGTACTGATACATCAGGTACATTAAAAATGGATTTACATTAATAGATAGATACATCAAATACATATAATTACATTTGATACATTAAAAATATATTTACATTAAAGTTTCAACACTTACACACTTACATCGGACTATAACAAAATCATTAAAACAAACATAGCCTATCTCATAAACTTTTATATATAAAAAAAAAAGACAAAACATTCAATTGCTTATTACATTGTAAATGAATGAATTGTTACCAATACATTTAATTGAATAGTTATTGAATACATTTAATGAATTGGTAAATACATTTAATTGAATAGTTATTGAATACATTTAATGAATTGGTGAATTCCCAAAATGCCATTTTCATTTAATTGTTAATTACATTGTAAATTAAACTATGTAATTAATAAATGGGACAACTGTCTTAATCTTATTGGTTTTAAGTGATCTTATTTTACAACTTTAACAATGATCTCATTTGATCCCAAATCTCTATATATATATATATATATATATATATATATATATATATATATATATATATATATATATATATATATATATATATATATATATATATATATATATATATATATATATATATATATATATATATATATATATACTATTCACATAATTAAATAATAACAACTTATTAGTTATTGAATGACAACTAATTATATAACTCAATAAATTATAAGTAAAACATAGCAAAAATAAAAGGGTAAAATGACAAAATGAAATGCATAATAAGTGTTTTGATAAAATTTAATTAGATACAAGTCAAATGATGCAAAACTAAAAGGCATAAGTGAAAATTTGAAATGAATAATATTTTTTTTTTCTTTTTTGATAATTGGTTATAAGGGTGGATAACTATAACTTAAAAGTATATAACCTAAAAAATATATATATGCTATTCGCATAATTAAATAATAACAACTTATTAGTTATTGAATAGACAACTAATTATATAACTCAATAAATTATAAGTAAAACATAGCAAAAATAAAAGGGTAAAAATGACAAAATGAAATGCATAATAAGTGTTTTGATAAAATTTAATTAGATACAAGTCAAATGATGCAAAACTAAAAAGGCATAAGTGAAAATTTGAAATGAATAATATTTCTTTTTTCTTTTTTGATAATTGGTTATAGAGGTGAGATCAATACAAAACACATCTAATCTAAAAACAAATCGTAAGATCTCAATCATTTATCTTCTTTTCGTCCGATGGATGAGATGAAAGCAAATTATGAGGAAGGGTAAAATGTAATTATATAAAACCCACTTTTCACCTTTTTAAAAAACAACATATCTTGCAAATGGTAAATCTTCAAGCTACAAAATACATCGTCGTGACGAGAAAAATCATCTTTCTATTGATATATGCACTTTTATATCTGATTTAACTTTTTTTTAAAATTTTTGTCAGGAAAAATCCCACGGGATTAAGTAAAAAATGAACTTTTTTTCCAAAATTTCCGTCGTAAAAATCCCACGGGATTAGTAAAAACGAACTTTTTTTTTCAAAATTTTCGTCCGGAAAAATCTACGAGATTGTAAAAAAATCACGGGATTAGTAAAAAATCCTCGTGATTAGTAAAAAATCACAGGATTAAGTAAAAAGATGATTTTTTCAAAATTTCCGTCGAGAAAAATCACGAGATTCATAAAAAATCGCGGGATTAGTAAAAAATTCACATGATTTGTATAAATCATGGGATTACGTATAATCCCATTGGTTGTATAAATCTATGGGATTCATATAATCGTGAGATTATATAAATCGTGAGATTCGTATAATCATGTGATTTTGTATAATCCAAGAAACAACCAAAAAATAAACTAATTAAACAAAAAAATACACCTAAAATCAACACATTAATATTAACCAATAATGTTTATGACTTGAACTTGTCTTTTTCAATTATGACCTAACTTGAACTTACAATCTACTTTTCCATTAACAACACACTTTAACAAACATGAACAAAACTTATATGCTAAGTGCTAATTTTAACACCTTATGTCTTTGTAGCTTTGTTCCATATCTGCTACACCACTTGGGGTCCACCACCAATTCCCTAACATAGAGACAACCTAAAAAATCTCCATCCTCTTAATCAAAATGCAAAATTGCATAAAGATTACTTTTTTTTTAATCTTCCAATGCCTTACATACACCTCACGTAAATGGTTTATAAGATGAAATCTTTAGACATATGAGAAAGGAGAGCTCTACGCAAGACTCCCATGAAATCATGCGACACCTCATTTAGTGTGGACCCCTTGTCGGCGATTTTTTTTTTTTTTTTTTTTTTTTTTTTAATAATTGTGTAGTGTTTTTAGTGTATTTAATTATGTAGTGTTTTTATATGGTATTTATTTTACGTTATGTTTTAATAGTGTATAACAACAAATGTAAACATTAAACAATTAAAACAACAAATGTTTCAATATTACAACGTCTACTCTATGAAGATTATTAATGTAATCTATAAGCTCATAAGTATTCCACCCGGTGACATGCGTGATCAACTGGATTCTTGCGGTTCGGTGACGCTTCAACGCCTTTATTTTTGCCTCAACAAAGTCTTTTCACCAATAGCATGTTGATCGTTGTATCTTTAGTTTGTGATTTGAAAAGATTGCGTTGAAGAAGAGGCTTCACCAAATCTTTGTTGAAATATTTCCTTCCACATGAAGTATCGACACCCATAGTCTTTAGTCCGCATCGCATTCATGACGTAAACAATTATAAAAATGTATTCTAAACAAACAAGTTATTGATATATTTACGCAAATAAGCAACGCGTTTAATTATTTACCTTTGAGAAGGACATGAATAATCTTGCATGCAGTATTGGGTTTGGTGGATGTTCTTTCGATTATTAATCCGCGTTGACAACGACACAAGTAAAATTTTGTTGTTGCATCTGGTAAAAAAATTTGTATAATTATTCATGACATAAATTATTAATATGATGGTCACAAAATTAGAAGCTTGAATACATAAATAACCAATCTTGTTATAGATTAATAGTTGATACATGGTTCACAAAATTACAATATAACTAGAAACTAAGATCAATCACGCCCGATCGTAGTCGTCAACGATAATCTTGCCATCTTTCCCACGTGACTCTAACTACGAAATCGTCTGCCTCGATCAGTCAATCTCGCTCGTGGGCGTCCCATGTCTAGAACACAAAATTCGATGAAATTACTTATAGCCTATCTGCTTTACTTTTTCTAATAACAATAATAAACTCAATCGATTCAAAGTGGTAGATCGAACCCAATTAATTAAATCAACTTGATCGAACACCTATACAATATAAAAACACAACAAACTTTTAATAAACCTTACTTTTTTTTAACAAAGTTTACTTTTTAAAACAAAGTTTACTTTTTTTTAACAAGTTTACTTTTTTTAAACAAAGTTTACTTTTTTTTTTTACAAACTTAACTTAACAAAAAAAAAAAAAAAAAAAAAAAAAAAACACATAAAACCGGTTATTACTCCTCTCTCTCACTCACAAACTTACCTCTCTCACTCAAATTACTTTCTCTCTCACAAAACTCTCTCATATCATATACCGCGACTTAATATATTCCGGCCAATATTTCGCCACGCACCACCGATAATTTTCACATCCTATACCAAGCGATAGATCGGGAAAAGGTGATCTTTTTAAGATAGGCCACGCGCAGTATTTCTCACCGACGCGCCCTACATCTAAAGTTTTAGATTCGTGATGGTTCGTTTTTTGTGGTATGTTGTTACCGTGGGTTTGTAGATGTTGTTACGGTGGGTTTGTAGATGTTGTTACCGTGTTTTATAAATGTTGATACGGTGGGTTTGTAGATGTTGTAGTTGATACCGTGGGTTATTAATTTGGTTAAAGGGTTTGTAGTTGATAAAACTTCGTTTATAATCTTGTTCATATTTTTTTTTAAAAAAATTGTTGATATCGTGGGTTATTAATTTGGTTAAAGGGTTTGTAGTTGATAAAACTTCGTTTATAATCTTGTTCATAATTTTGTTTTTAAAAAAAATTGTTGATACCGTGGGTTATTAATTTGGTTAAAGGGTTTGTAGTTGATAAAACTTCGTTTATAATCTTGTTCATAATTTTTTAAAAAAATTGTTGATATTGTGGGTTATTAATTTGATTGAAGGGTTTGATACCGTGGGTTATTTGGATTAAAGGGTTGATTAATTTTTTTTTTAAAATGTGAGTAGGGTTGATTAAATTGTTGATACCGTGGGTTATTAATTTGGATTAAAGGGTTGATTAATTTTTTTTTAAAAAAAATGTGAGTAGGGTTGATTAATTTTTTTTATGTATAATAACTTATAAAAAAAAGTTTCTTTATGTATAATAACTCTAAAAGTAGCGGTTTTTAAAAAGTTTTTATGTGTAATAAACGTTTTTAATAAAAGAGTAAAAGTAAAAATACTTTAAAGTAAGCGTTTTTTTTTTAATAAGCGTTTTTATGTATAATAACTTATAAAAAAAGTTTCTTTATGTATAATAACTCTAAAAGTAAGCGTTTTTAAAAGGTTTTTTTATGTATAATAAACGTTTTTTTTTTTTTTTTTTTAATAAAGAGTAAAGTAAAATACTTTAAAAGTAAACTTTTTTTTGCTACGTGTATATAGTAAAACGCAGCGTTTTCTTTAAAAACATGTGTGTGTATATTTGGTGCTACGTGTGTGGTTCTCGAATGGTTCTACGTTTCTTTTGTTGACCGTGTATACCATGTGTTGAAACCATGTGCGCACATGGTTTTCTCTGACTTAGCCAGTTGATATTCTCTGTCTCTCTGCACTATCTCTATCTCTCCTAGTGGTATCTCTCTCTCTCTCTCTCTCTCTAAAAATTGAAGATCTAAAGTTTTTAGATCTACAAACTTTGATCTAATAAGTGTTTACACTTGTTGATACCGTGGGTTATGATCTAAAACTTTTTTAGATCTAAAACTTTAAATGCTTCTAAGTTATCGATGTTGAAAATATTATGAGGTTTGTAAAAGCGTTATACTTTTTGATTTTTAAAACATTTAAGATCTAAAACTTTGAATATGGTGATTTTCTTAAAACAATAATGTTTCGATTCTTAAATTTTTAGATCTAAAACTTTTGTTACTTTTTTTGCAGGTTTGCATAGGAGGACCCTTTTGTTTTGTTTGTGGGCAAGCCTACGTAGGCACCCCATGAAATCCTTGGCAGGCACCTCATTACTGGATGGTAAAGTGAGTTTAATTCACTTTGCAACTGTAATGTATAAAAAAACTTAGTGTTTTTGTATAAAAAAATTTCATTACTGGATGGTAAAGTGGCCATTCAAGGTCATTTTGCAACTTTAATGAAATAAAAAAGGCAATGATGATTTTTTTTTAAAAATAAAACTTAAAAAGAGTTTTGGCGAGGCAATACTTAATTTGCAGCCAACATGAACTATAAACTATTAATCTGAGCCTTTGATAAGTTGTTTACCTCTTGTGTGTTAAATGGTGAACTAGACATGGTGGACTCGTATCTTGTCAGCTAGTGCGGTTGTTCTTATTCTTGTTTGTTGTTATTACAGACCACTTGCGATTCCCACCACTTGTTTGTTGTTCGGACCACTTGTTGTTGGTTGATTGTTGTTGGTGTTGTTGCTTTCACCGGGATTATATGGGGTAGTTGTTTGTGTTGTTGGTTGATTGTTGTTTGTGTTGTTCTTCACAGGATTATATTGGGTCTGCCAAGTTTCATGTGAACTTAGTACATTGCCTTTGAGAATCTTGTGAACTTTTGTAGTACTTGGTAACTTTTGAGAATCTTGTTCAAAACGTATAACCTTGTGAAACATGTGAAGTTCATGTGAACTGGTAACTTGCGAGCGGTTTGAGGCAAGCGATTTGAGACTTGTGTAGTATTGTTAGACTTGTGGGCCGGTGACTTTGTGCGGTTGTGAGCGTGACTTTGTGCGATTTGTGACTAAAACTTTTGCGGCGATGATGTTTTTGAGCCTAAAACTTTAAAACTTTCGAGGCGATGATGATAAAACCGAATGGACGGTAAAGTGAGATCTAATCTCACTTTGCAACCTTCAGTTTGAGCCTAAAAACTTAAAAACTTTCCGAGGCGATGATGATAAAAACCGAATGGACGGTAAGTGAGATCAATCTCACTTTGCAACCTTCGAGTTTGAGCCTAAAAACTTTCCGAGGCGATGATGAAAATCGAATGGACGAATGGACGCAAAGTGGGATAAAATCTCACTTTTGCAACCTTGATCGAGCCTCAAATATTTTCAACTACAATTTTGAAAACTTTTAAAAGCGAAAAAACTTGTAAAATCGTAGAACTGTAAAACCAAAACAAAAAATAAGTTGTAAAACCAACTTGTAGAACTATAAAACCAAAACAAAACTTGTAAAAAAAAAAACACACATGTACAAAAAGCTGTCAAAAAAAAAAAAACTTGTAAAAATAAGTGTTATAAGTGGTAAATAATAAGTTGTAAAAAGACTTGGCACGGAAATCGAGAAACCAATCATTACCAATGATTGGCACGGAAATCGAGGCACAACAAAATGCAACCACCCCCTACTAAGGGGTGCCTGCATAGGAGGACCCATGAGAAATCATGGCATTTAACATGAGTTCAAACAGTTGTGATAGTCCAAAAAACTATCTAGTTGATTTCATTCATTTGGATTTTTTGTAAAAGAACTATCTGTATCAGTCATCGTCATCAACATCATCACAGATCATTAGCCGCGCCATCACCGATAACCGGCACTTGATCCGATTGAGCGGCGTTCTCCGCCGCTATTGATGCGACGACGGCCGAATCAATACCGCATCACCTCCTACAAGCTGTACTCTATTCGCAATTGCAGCGAAATGAGCTTTGGATGTGGCGTGGCGAACACATACACATCCTACGTGGACTAGCATCGGTATTCTCTAGAATCGCTTTTTCTTCTTTCAAGGCGCGTATCTCAAGAAGATGATGAATATGATGGTGATGAAGATTTCTGATGAAATGGGGGAAACAATTATTGAGAGAGAAATGGGGGAAAGAGTTTGGTGTGAGTGTGTTGAGTGGGTGACTAAATAAGAGTGTAGTTAATTTACAAAATTACCCTTCCATTTAAAATAAATTGATGGGATGGTATAATCTCTACCATCAAATGATATAAAAATGAAAGGCCAGGATGATCCAATTTGATCTTTAGCTAAATGTTGTTCTGTAAAAAACTTTCCTCATTGGTTATAAGGGTAGATAACTATAACTTAAAAGTATATAACCTAAAAAAGTTGAGAATCTGTATCAATTTTAATTATTGACAAACGGTTGCTAATTTATTCATTACTAGCCAACTTTGGCAATAACTAAAACGTAACACTAACCTCAACACAAATGTTCATATATGCCATGGTATATCAACTAGCAAAGTTTTCTCTCTTTAACCCATGTGGGACAAACATGCTTATTATGGGGTTAAAACTAGCAAAGTTTTCTCTCTTAGACCAATTTGTTTTTTGTGAGTTAAATAAGTTGCAAGACATTAAACATAGGCATGTTTGTCCCATAGTTTGAAACTAGTTATAATACTGTGCTTGACGCATGCGTTTGACAAAAAAATTATTCGTATTAATATTGAATATTGTGTCTTTAAAGGTAATTGCATATAATTATATAGTTATAAGTTCGCATGCGCATGAAGTTTATACATAAAAATACATTAGGTAACTCAAGATTTTATTTTATTTAATGACAAAGATGTTGATATTGTTATTTAAATTTCACTAGTGATATTATGTTCTACACAGATGCAAGTTTAATAGCACATAATGAGTGTTGATAAAGTTAAAGTATATTTATTTTATAATGAGCGTTGATATTATGTTGATGTTTTCTAAATTTTTTTTTTCTAGATAGCCTTATATAAAGTAAACCGTGCTTACAATTTGATAATTATATTCTCGTTTTCAGTAATTTAGTCGTATTTAAAATGTAAACTCGTGTCCACGTAGGTTATTTTAAAATTGAAATAAATGAGTCTTTATTGAACGTATATAGTAAAAAAAATTAATACTTATAATCTTATGTAAATTTATATGTTATTTATACATTGTATTTTTTAAGATATAAAGTTTAAAGTGTATAAAGTATAAGGGGGTATTTGTTTATAATCCAAAGTTATTAAAAAACATGGAGGTTTATAATATTAAACTTAACTCTATATAATTTTAAAAATCAACCACTAAAGTTTTATTAATCACCTCATCTTTTTTAAGTTTTGTTTTCACAAATTTGACACATATATTTTATGTGTTTTTTATCAACCAAATTCTCCACCAAATTTATTAAAGTCAATTAAAATCAATTTAATTTTGATTTTTATTAACCAATCACATCACGATTTTTCTTACGTATTAAATTGAACTCTCCTATTGGCCCAATTTTTTTTTTCAATAAGAAGAGTGTTTCAAAAACAATCCGAAATAATGTAATTCTTTTATTATATAAAAGATATTGGTTTGAAGCACAAGAAGTTGATCACAAGTGCTCTTGCCACCCTACGTTATAATTTACTCCGTTTTGAGACTAGATTGCAATAAATTTCTTTAATTCATCTTTTAAAAACTACAGGTATTAGTTTTTGACTTTTTGCCGTAGAAGTAACTGCTTGGTATCGTAGTTTTATATGTAATTATGAAGTGCAAAATGATAAAGAAAAACTAAACGCTAATTCTAAACGCCTCTTCAACCTCAAGACTTCAGGTAACATTTGAAAAACGTCGTTAAAAAAAGAAAAACGTTGATTGCCAAACAAACTTGTGATTCAAAATGCTACATAAAAAAATCTAGACACTTGGCTGATTCAAATTCAACACAAACCTACTCAAAAAACAAAAGATTATACTTGGTTTTAAACGAAGTTTCATTGACATCCAAAATTTTTTGACTTCTTCGATAGGGTGTCTCTCCATCTATTATTACACGCGTTGTCTCATTTAAAAACTTAGCCTACAAGCATTTGGTTAAAAAAGATCTACAATACAAATTCTAATTTTGATTCTAAACACACCTTATTAATGTTTTGCATATAAAATAGGGAAATATTTTGTTTTGTATACGTTAGCCGCAAGCTATTCGAGGTAGTTGGTGATAAGTAGCTCAGAGTAGTTAAAATACAAAATACTATTTTCAGATGAGAAATCGTAATGACTATGTTGAACATTATTTGGTAAGGAAATAATGTTTTACGTTTGCCTAAGACAGGGTGTTATGGTCATCAAACTCATCACTTTCACGTCAGTATTGTTAATCGAATTATTAGTAGTATGGGTCTAAACCCGCTTCTAGACTCTTCTTTATAATATTTATAATGTAACGAACTTTTAATAATAATTCATTCGGTGATTCACCTTTACAAGCATCACATTACCATTTAACACATAACCCACAATATAAAAAGAAAAATGATTTTGGTGCCTAAAACCTACACCTAATATTAGACCTAAAGATGTGATTGATGCATTTAAAAAAGAGTTGTGATATTTAGGCTCACTGATGAGATCTACTAATAGGCCCACACCATTAATTTTTTATCAGTGTCATACATCTTTCTCTTTCATCATTTTCACAAATGAATTCAAACGCACCAATCACATTTTGGGTCTAATTGATTGGTGGGAAATGATGAAAGAGAAAAGTAGTACACACTGTCGAAAAGATGAATTGAGAGTCTACTGTTAGCCTCATTGTAGCCTAAATATCACCACTCATATAAAAATACTCTATTTTATACAAACATAACCCACAATATACCTCACAAACACACACACAAAAAAGAAACGCAGAAAAGATGGGAAACTTTTCAGGCCACCAAACCATTAGAAAAACATACAATTTGGCGCGTGGTTAGAACCACTTTTATAGTGATCCCATGTGAAGATCGAAGGTGATGACGATATACCATCCACTATAATGACCAGTGTAAGTGCATTGGGTATAAGGCATTATGGACGCCTTCCCCGGGAGTTCAGTGTTATGGCTCAATATTGTCAACACAACAATCTTGTACAAAATTGAAAATTGAAACATACATACGAAGAAACAAATTGTACAATTTTTTAATGCGTTAAGACATTAAATTAACACATAATTAATACTCTTATTAAAAGCATAGTTATCAAATTGAATACAACCAATTAAAACACCCCGTACTAAAAACTACAATAAAATTTTACAATGTACAATCTAAACAAACTACAACATAATCTGAAATAATAAAACACAGTAATTAATGTTATTTTTAAAACACCTATAAAATAAAAAAATACATGTTATTATTCAGTTGTACAAACTAATAAAAACACACAAAACATACATTTATGAGTTGACAAATCGATATATATAGCTTTAAAAACCGCACCGGACCAACAGGTTCAACCGGAACCCGTGTCGCCAATTCGGTTGGCCACCAATAAAAGCCATCCGAAAATGAACCGAGATGACCTATTCGAACCGATACAAACCGGTGAACCAGCCTGTTGGATTTATTTCTCCAGTTAATCGTCACAGTGTACTCCACTGTCACAACGCTGCAAAAGACTACTATCCTTTTTTTTTTTTTAATGAGGGTAGATAACTATAAGTTACAAATGTATATGATTTAGAAAAGCTAAAAGTATATGACTTAAAAAAGTTAAGAATCTGCATCATTTTTTAGGTATCAACAAAGATAGATGCTAATTTATTCGTTAACATCAAACTTTGACAACGACTAAAACGTAACACTAACCTCAACACATATGTTTCATATACGCCATGGTATATGAACTAGCAAAGTATTCTCTATTTAGCCTATGTGGGACAAACTTTATGTGATTCTCAAACCGCTCATCAATTTGTCTTTGTGAGTTAAAACTTGCAAGACATTAAACATAGGCATTAGACTCATGCAAGCCACTAAAAATCAGTCCAAAGTTTTTTTTTTTTTTTTTTTTTTTTTTTTGGTAAAAGTTAATTCACCCCAGTAAAATTCAATTACACCAAAAATCATCTGAAATAAACGATGGGTGGATCCGTACGCCTCGGCCGATCAGGCGACAAAAATGCACAACACGCAACTAACATGTAACCACCATATAAGAATGACATGCCATTCTTATAAAGATACAACAATCAGTCCAAAGTTATATGTCACATAGTTGGAAATATTGGTTTGAAGCAAAAGAAGTTGATCACAAGTGCACTTGCCACCCTAGGTGATAATTTCCACCCTTTGAGACTAAATTGTAATCAACTTCTTTAATTCATCTTTTAAAACGAGCAAGATTAGTTGTTGCCGAGAACCAATAGACTTGGGTACCATAGATTGATGTTGTTTGGGAACGCCGAATATAGCTATCCGGATCGCGATCCCAGCGATCCGAAGTCAGTGATCGCACTGCGTTTGAGTACGAACTATCCAAACGCGAATGCGGCCGAGTCAAGATTTCGTGACTCGGGAGGCTTTACCGATTTGAGTCACGTGACGGTGGGTTCAAACCCCATGGATTAGTCGGCCAAAAGATCGGAAATGTTGGTTAAAAAAGTTACTTCATAATTGCCTAATATTTACTTTCTATGCCTTTAATCAGATATCGAATATTGTTAGGTCAGAACGAATCGAACGCTCAAATAACATTTCATGAACCGCTCGTAAAAGTTCGCTTATGTTCGCTTATTTATTAAATGAACGAACATGAACAATATTTTACGTTCGTTTAGTTAAATGAACGAACACGAACAATAGTCACGTCCGCTCATTTATGTTCGTGAATGTTCGATTATGTGTTCGTTAACGCTCGCTTATGTTCATTTATTTATTTATGTTCAGATATCATATCTTTTAATTCTATAATTTTAAAATTGGCATTGTTTAAACAAAACGAAACTTGTAAAACAATATATTGTGCATATATTAAGAAATTTTATGTCCGTTGCATACGCTCATTTATGTTCGATCG
This sequence comes from Chrysanthemum lavandulifolium, assembly GCA_022545495.1. Classification (NCBI taxonomy): domain Eukaryota; kingdom Viridiplantae; phylum Streptophyta; class Magnoliopsida; order Asterales; family Asteraceae; genus Chrysanthemum; species Chrysanthemum lavandulifolium. The sequence continues at coordinate 271,197,312 of CM040241.1, forward strand.
CTTATGTTCGCTTAACGCTCGCTTAATGTCTTAGAAACGAACATAAACGAACATGAACAACTAATTTCTTAATAAACGAACATGAACAAGAAAGTTCGCTCGCTTAAGCGTTCGTGTTCGTTTATTTGTCGGTTAAAGTTAAACGAACGAACATGAACAAGGCTCCGTTCGTGTTCGTCCGGTTCGTTTACAGCCCTAAATATTGTTATTCCTCATTAACATTTCACGTTAGGAGATGCCTCCTCTCTACGGTCAAATAAAGCCCGTTGAAATATTTGAGACGCTGTAAGTTTTGGTCAAAATCTTGTCTTAACCAACGAGAACAGTGTCATTTGTTGTATATGCAGATGCACGTGCACCTAACCTTTTCATCTAGTGCAAATATTTTGCTTTCTTATTTTCTCTAACAATCAATGTATACTAGAGTACTAGTTCAGAAAGTTAGCAAAAATGAGATGGAAACTTACAAAAGTATATGCCCTAAAAAAAATTAAGAATCTGCATCAAATTTTAGCGTTTGACAAAGAGGATGGTAATTTAATCATTACCGTCAAACTTTGCCGACAACGAAAACATGACACTAATCTCAACTCATATGCTTTGTATACGCCATGGTATATCTAGTAGCAAAGCCTTCTCTCTTTAGCCTATGTGGGACAACCATGCTTATGGGGTTAAAACTTTAGTATCGGGCTTTATGTGATCCTCATAATATACATTAGGCAAACCTCTCATCAGTCGTTTTGAAAATAAGGCATAAGGCTCTTAGACCAATCTGTCTTTTGTGTGTTAAATAAGTTGCAAGACATTAAACATAGGCATTAGATTCATGCTAACCACTAAAATCAGCCTAAAGTTATATGTCCCATAGTTCCAAATATTGGTTTGAAGCAGCTGTTGACTTGTTGAGGTAGAAGTAATTGTTTGATATCGTAGTTGTATATGTAATTATTAAGTTAAAATGACGAAAAAGCTAAATATCGTATCTAAACACCTCTTAAACCTCAAGACTTCAAGTGACATTTGAAAAACAACGTTGAGAAAAGATAAAGGTCAGTTGTCATTAAAACTTCGATTCAAAACGCTTAATGCTTCTAAACACTTTTCTTAACAGATCCTTGTCCAACATACAAAGTTCTACCCTTTTTACTTTGAAAAAACTATTTATTCAAGTACTAAGCATATCTCCACTACGAGGTAGAAAATAGCTTTTTTGCTTCAAAAAGTCTTTGAAAAGCTTTTAAGCATTGAAGTAATGATTTTATTATTATTATTATTATTATTATTATTATTATTATTATTATTATTATTATTATTATTATTATTTTCACAAAGACTTGAGAATTAACATTCACAAAACAAATGATTGATACTTGGTTTAAAACGAAGTTTCATTTAATATTTCAAACAACATGTCATACAAGCTTTTGTGACTTCTCTAATAGGTTGTCTGTCCATGTATTACACGTTAGGTATGTTTGCAAAATAATTGAAATTTGAGGTATGAAATTTGAAATGGTGGTGATATTTGAGGTATTGAAATTTGAGGTTGGGTTGAGACTTATATTATAAGCCGAAACTAGAATTTTTAATTTATAAACTTGTTTGACAAATTAGTTTAAGTTGGGGTTTATTATTGTAAAATTACTAAAAAAGACATTAAATTAACATATGTATATATTAGATCTTTTTTGGGTAATTAAGTAATTTAACATACTATAAGCTCCGGTCTAAAAATTTTAGCCTCATTTTTTAGGTTGTGGCTTATAACTTCAAAAGCCCAAAGCTAAATAAGCCTATTGCCAAACGAGACTTATTTTTAAATTGGGGCTTATTTTTAAAATTTAAGCCACATAAACCCTGTATAAACCCCTCCCAGACACACCCGTTGTCCCATTTAAAGTCTTAGCCTACAAGCATTTGATTTAAAAAAATCTAGTTTTGATTCTAAACACAACTGTATAATATTTTGCATATAATATAGGGAAATATTTTGCCCGTTTAGATGGAGTTCTACTTTTCATTTATTAGCGAGAAAAAAATGAAGAAAGGTAAATCGAAGGTAGTTTAGTTGGTGAAAAATATCTTATTTTTTTAAGAAAATTTTCATATGAAAATCGAAAAATTGAAAATCCATTTATTCACAATTTTCTCTAAATATTTTCAGAAAATGTGAAATTCTCATTTTTAAAATTTTAACTAAAAAATTGAAAAGCTCATTCTACCATTCTTACATTTTTCTTTCTCATTTTTCTCTCAATAAAAAGAGACGGGTCTACAAAACATAAAAGATACATTATTTAAGAGTTTTTGAAAATGAACTATAATTGATGCATTTAAAATGGGGTTCTCGCATGGTATTTCTGAAAATGAACTTTCCAATGTTATCCGTTGGATCTCTTACAACATAAAATCCCAACACTACATGTGTATTATACGATTTTCGGGAGTAGTCATGGCGTGCATACCAAAGCGAGGCCACAGGCGTGGGTACTGACCGGCTTGGGGAGATTGTTGGGCGTGGTTTGCTGGCGTGGCCTCAGGCGTGGCGCAGCTCTAATCATAAATTGTTGTTGCGATGCACCTTGAAACATTGTTGGGTGACATTTCGACAAGATATTGTTAGAAAACATAGTTCGCTTTGTATTTGAAGTCATACGTAAAATGTCGCATCTGTTTCTTTATCATTCTTACTTTCATGCAGATGGAGCGAGCCATGTGTTATCTGATGGGGAAAGGCCCCCAATAAAGCATTAGTAGAAAAGCTAAATTAGTGAGAAAATTTGGTAAATTTGATGAAAAGTGTTAGAGTGCCCTCACCATATATTGTTGAGTGCCCTCAACTAAACAATTGAATTTTGAATTTTGTCTGAATATGTGCTAAAAAAAAGTGAAGATGAAGAGATGGGATGTTGAAGACGAAGAGATAAGGTTGTTATTGAAAACTGTGAAGTGAGACTGTGAGAGTCAATATTACTATTATTAAGTAGAGCAGTGATTGGCATGACTTTAGTCATGTGCCTAATTTGATGCCTAACAAGAATCTTGGAACACATGACAAAATCAATGGTAAATAAGAGGAGTGATAATAGTGGAATACATGTGTCACTAAATGAATATATTAGGCATGAAATTAGTCACATGAATTAGTCATCTCAATCATTTTCCTATTAAGTATGTTACTCATGTGAATATAACTAAGGAATAAGTTTTATTAAAGAACTATATAACTAGCTGTAATAGATTTTTAATTTCTGGATTATATATTTGTACGAAAGTATAAGCAACACAAGATGAACAATAGAACCTTTATTCAAACCTAAGCCACAATAGTCAGCTTAGATTAAGTTTACAATAGTATCCAAAATGTTACAAGATTAGATTAATTTCAATGAGACAATAATCATGTAAGTACAAAGACAAGACAAGATCAATGAAATGATCGAAGAAGAAGAAGAGTGTGATACAATGACTGCACACACAAGTGTATCTAACCCTAGATTAAGGGACTTATTAAATAGGAGATTAAGTTACACTAAGACCCTCTAACGGCTATAAATGACTCATCGCCAGAAATGGGAATAGCTTCACAGTAAACGAGCATCTTGGAACTTTAAACCTTTATTCTTTGTCCATGATTAACCCTCAGAGAATCTCTCGCAATGAACATAACTTGAAAGCCATTAGTAATTGATAGAATGATATGTTTGCCACGATTGATACCCCAAATTTAACATTCCCCTTAACTGATGGGTAAACATATCAAACAATATCAATTTTCACACAAAATTTATGCCGATAGACAGGAGGTTTTTGTTAGTATGTCTCATAGCTTGGTTTGAAGAGCCAATCTTTTAGCACTTATAACACCTCTAGCAATTTTTCCCCGATGAAGTGAACATCAATTTCAAAGTGTTTTGATCTTCATGGAAAACAGGGTTGAAGAAGTTGTAAAGCGATTTGTTATCACAAAAAAGATTAACAGGAGATTAATATCAACTTTTAGATCCTTTAAGATTTTTGAATCCAAATGATTTCACAGCAGCAGAGACATAGATCTATATTCGCCTCGTGGAAGATTTTGAAAGAGTGTTTTGTTTTTACTTTTCCATGAGATCGACAATCATTAAAGAAAACACAATACCGTGATGATTTTCCGTTTTCTTGCATTTGGCCCAATCAAGATCACTATATCCTTCAAGATGATTTTCGAGTTGTCGAAATTGTACCTTAGACCTTTTCCTGGAGCTCCTTTAGATATCTCGTAACATTGAGGCACATTCCGATGAGATTTCATGGGAGAATGCATATATCGTGCAAACAATGAACCGAGTATGAGATGTCGTCTTATGGGTGAGATAGATAAGTTTCCAAGTAACTTCGATAACCGTGATGTTGACAAGTAAGTGGATCATCGGCAGTGGGAATGTATGGAAGGACAGAGTTGGGTTCCATAGAGTGGACACTGTGTTTGCACCCAAGAAGGCCAAATTCTTTGAGGAGTTCAAGATGATTTTCTTTGGGAGAGACAAATGTCATTCCCAGCTTTTAAAACCTCAATGCCAAGGAAATATTTTAGATTTCCCAAGTCTTTAATATGAAATTTTGATTTTAGAAACTCTTTGAATAGGTTTATCTCATCAATGCGCTTCAAAGAAGGACAATATCATCCACATAAACAAGCAGAGCAATAAACTTGTTATTCTCTATTTTGGTGAACAAAGAGTGATCATTAATGATTGAACAAAGTTATTTTCTTTTAAAACACCGACAAGTTTTTCATTCCATTTCACGGGAGCTTGTTTTAGGCCATATAGAGACTTGACAAGTTTACAAACTTTATTCTTATTGTTCTCATTACAGTAACCCCTTGGGATGGTCATATAGATATCCTCATCAAGATCTCCATACAAGAAAGCATTGTTAACATCAAGTTGAAAAGAGGCAATTTGTTTTTACACTAAGGCAACAAGACATCTAACAAGTATACATTTTTACAACAGAGAAAAAGTTTCATCATAGTCTATTCCTTCCTTTGGTTATAGCCTTTAACAACTAATCTAGCCTTGTATCTATCAACTTCACCATTGGCTTTATATTTGATTTTAAAGATCCATTTGTAGCCAATAGGAGTTCTATTAGAGGTAGATGGTTATATCCCAAGCATGGTTTTCATTTAAGGCCTCAATTTCGTAGTTCATAGCATCAACCCAATTACTATCAAGGATAGCTTCTTCATGTGTAGGTTCAATACTTTTATTAAGGCTAGATGCAAAGCAAGAATTATCTTTGTTAAGATTAGAGTAATTAACAACCTTTTCAACATCATATTTGACTTTTCCTTCTACAATAAAGTCGTTAAGATTACCGGGCAACTTAGAGACTCGTTGACCTTCTAGCGAAGTGGTGGCAAGCCTCTTTCTTGTTCAGCAGAATCGGTGTTGTATCGAGAATCGGAAGATGCATTAGCAGGATGTGATTCATGTGATATGGTGCCGCTGTGGTGTGTATTATCATCTATAGATGTCGCAACCGGTTCGTCAATCCTAGTAGGATGACTTACCACCGTGCCATCATCATAGGATGTCACTCTCCTTCATCATTGGGACTTATTTGTGAGTCAAAGAAATTTTGTGATTTAAATCTTTTGGCACAAAGGTTTCAACAAGGTATTTTCATTTTGAAGGAAAACAGTTTCATAAAATTTGACATCTCCGAGTAAAAGATATTTTTGTTTCTAGGCTCAAGAGTTTATAGCCTTTTTCTCATTTGAGTAACCAATGAGGACACTTTTTTCGCACCTACTACCAAATTTATCGAGATGTTGAGAATGGTGGCATAGCATAAGCAGCCAAAGACTCTAAGGAGAGAGAGTGAAGGGTCATGCCCATACACAAGGAAGAAGGGGACTTGCAGACGTAATCAAGAGGGTAACCTGTTTATGACATAAGCAACAGTTAGAACACATTCAAAGCCAAAGATATAGAGGTAATTCCCCTCAAACATAAGTGGATCTAGCTACATTAAGGAGATGCATATGTTTCCTTTCTGCAATACCATTTTGTTGAGGTGTATAAACACAAGAGGTTTGATGTAAAATTCCTTTTCATGGAAAAAGTGTTGAAGTTTATTATTGACAAATTCTGTCCCATTATCACTTCTAAAAATCTTAACATTGTGTTCAAATTGATTTGATAGCATATGAGTAAAGTTAACAATGGAAACATAAACATCATCCTTCCCATTAAGCATATAAACCCACACTGCCCTCGAATAGTTATCAACAATGGTTAAAAATATTTGTAACCATCTCTCGCTAGTGACTTTATATGGTCCCCATACATCAAGATGAACAAGTTGACCAATTTTAGTTGATTTATGTTCACTTGTAGGAATGGTTCCCTCGGTTTGTTTAGCTTTATTACAAGTATCACGAGAGATGATCAGTTGGATGTACTATCAAATTTAAGAGTGGGTTTAAGATGTGTAGGACTTGGTCGTAGGATGACCAAGTCTTTGATGCCGTAGATTTCTAGAAACATGACAAATAGATATGCGCTATTAGAAATAATCTTACATGTAGAATCAATATCAAACATATATAACCCATTGTACTGTTTACCAATCCCCACAATCCTTTTTGATGTAAACTCACGCATATAGCAATTAGATTCATTAAACCCAACAAACATCTTATTGTCTCTAGCAATTTTATGAATGTACATCGACTAACATTATACTCGGGAACAACTAGAACATCAAAAAGAGTTAGGTCATTATTGACCTTTAAATCACCAATTTTAGTAATTAAGGCCTGAGTACCATTGGTATGTCCAACAGTTAAGCCAAGATTTGAAATGTTAACAACATTGATTAAAAAAATTTCAGATGTAAATTAATTTTTTAGCCTCCATTAAAGTTTGTTTTCTTCAAATATTTTATGCTAGTCTTTTTCATATAGTACTTAGTAATTTAGTTCAAAAAAAGTCGAGTCATTTTAACATGATACTTGACTCGACAAATATTTTCTAGAGTATGTGGAGAAGTTTGAGCAATGACTACCGAAAGCGTACCAATTGTTGAAGAGAAACCGTATCGGAAAGCAGGAAGAAAATTCACAAGCTTTGCTAGAAAAAAAAGGATAAGAGAGACGAGGTGAAAAGAGTAGAAACTCCGAAGGAAGTGAGAACATATGTAGTAGAGGTTTGATTTGATTTGGTTTTGTTTTGTAGTATACTTATTAAGATCTGAAGTAGCTAGTGAGATCATGCATGTGAGGGGATCTTTGACTGATATCAAGATGGAAAAGGTGATAGTGAGATATTTTGGTGACTTTCGTAAAGTATATGAAAAGAGTTCAGTTTCGTAATATGACTTGGGATATGGATTGTTTTGGTAATTTGCTTTTATTTTAACTCTAATCTCCCGTGTCATCCTCCACCGCCCACCGTCGCCGCCACCACCCACCATCGTAAAATTCTCAAAGGAAAAATATAACTCCAACTAAACGTGTGTTCAAAATTCTCAACTCTTCACTGGAGAAGAAAAACCATTCCCTTCTCCCAAGAAATCTAGAAACGGAAAAATAAGAAAAAATTTCACCAACTAAACAGCATATGGGGTTTTCATTTTTCTAGTTAAAATTTAGAAAGTGAGAATTTCATTTTTTTTTATTTATTAATTGTTGGGGGAAAAATATGACTATACGGATTTTTAGTTTTTCTATTTTCTTATGAAAAAATTCTTGAAAAAATAGGATATTTTACATCAACTAAAAGCTTTTAGTTTTCTATACATTAGCCACAAGCTATTTGTGGTAGTTGGTGATAAGTAGCTCAAAATAGTTAAAATACAATAAACTAAAACGTATTTTTTTTAGATAAACCGTAATGACTATGTTTAACAAAATTCGGTAAGGAAATAATGTGTTACATTTGGCCAAGTGCATTGGGTATAAGGGCATTAATGAGGCCCTCCCCTGGAGTTCAGTGTTGTTGCTCAATGTTGTCAAAACCTGTTATGCAACTTTTGAGTATTTTCTCTAATGAATAAAAACGTAAAGTAAAAAAATTAAATGGGTTCAAGTTTTCATTATCATCGCTAAGAGTAGAAAATTAAAGATCCGTATATATAGTACGGTGGCAAACAGCAAATGTAGCAAATTGTTTGATGATTTCATAGTTAACGTTCTTGATGCTTTAAGGCCAACATTTTCATTCCACTTAATTATGCGATTGAAATAAAAAAATAACCAAGGCTTCGTGGAGTTAAGGACTAATCTTTCTTGCACTTTTGATTTAGTCCGTTGCTTATCAACTCTTTTAGTTAGTTTAGCAAAAATAGAATGGTTAATAAGGGAAGGCAAATACAAGTTCAGGGTATGTTGGTTTACAAGTTCTGAAGTTTTGTAGTGAGATATTAAAGTTAGGTAGCGTTCCTTCTCCAATATTAGTTTGAGAGTTGGAGATTGACATCCTTTCAATCTTGGCTAAGGATCGGGATTTAGAAATCAAACCAGAGTGGACCATAAATCGAGTTGGTACAAAACACCAAACCAAAATGTGTTTGGTTGGGCTGGGTTCGACCCAACAAAACTTATTGACGGGTTGCGCGTAAGACTGAATCGAACTAGACCAAACTGAGAACTGAATATGAAACAAATGATGGACCCGAGGACCGTACCAGTATACACTCAGCTCAATTTGTGTTTCGGGCATGTTTGTTCGGCCCTACTTAATAAAGTTTGCGAAAGCTCGTGTAAGCTGATTTTAAAAATCTTTAATTGTATTAGACCATGTGCAATGGTGACCACCAATACACCAAAATCTCCACTATCACATCAGCATTCTCTCTAGGGTAATTTTATGACCAACTTAGTGTAACAAAGAGAGCGAAAAGACCATTTTCTTTTTCTCATTTTCATTTTTTTAGGTACTAAAACTAAATTTTCATTAATAACTAAAAACATTTCATTGATGTTGATACCAAAGTTAGGCATTCCTTGTTTGGACTCAGGTTCAGATCAATTGGATCTTAATGCTTGAGACCAAGACTAAGTAACAGAAAACACCGTTAGGCTTATCGTAGGATTGTCTCCACGATTATCCTCAGCGAGAGTAAGTAATCGGTTTTAGGGTTAATGGAGAATTATGGTTTTAGATCGCACCTTTAATGAGGGATGAGGTTCCTTTTATATACACACGAAATCCTTGTTGGTTTCGTGTTCCCAACCTTCGCGTATCCCGCCTAAGTCGGTTGGTAAACGATTATCTCCAAAGATAGGAGATATCGATATCTTATTCCATAAATAACTTTGGGTTTGAGCCTTTGTGAGCCCAAACACTTATCGGCTTAGCCCGATTCAGGCTTTGGGCTCGCTAGTAGCGGTCATTGGTCGGGTTCGTGACCAATGTAGACTATACGTCATCATGTCCCCGCCTAACGCCGCAGCCGACCAATCTGCGTTGCTAGACTAATAGTTGTAGCCAATAAAATCTGCAAGCGTAGCGAAGAAGTTTAAAAGGTTTCCTACCTTAAAAATACTCGGTGAATCTAGTCACAATATTTCAAATGAATGCCTCGAATCGGGGAAAGTAATCAGAACGGTGTCACGTCAAGTCATCCTAGCCACACATTGGAGATAGTGGGATTCACGTGTCGATCATCGCGTGGCTGTAAAAACTATATAAACGTTCGCCTCCTCATTACTGTGTTTATCACAGTAAAAATCATTCCGCCATTGTTAAAAAAGCTTCAATCTTTCCAGCAAGAAAAACTTAATATTCCAAAGGTAACCGCGCGTGCGCATTTAAAAACTATACCATGGTCCGTGGTTTGGCTGAATTCACCTCTGATCTGACCGAGGATGAACTGCGTGAGTTCACCTCGGATTATTATATCCCGATGGCTCTGCATCCGGAGGTGCCGGGCGAAGGCGTCAATAGCGAATTTCCCAGGAAGTAGGGGTATACACGCGCCGAGTTCGCGAATCAACGTGCCTATATCCTTATTTTTGTGCGATGTTAAATTTTTATCGCTGCAGACATATCTCACCGTGACCGTATAGGTGCGGTAAAATTAACTTTGAGATCAATCGCCATTTATCGGGTGGGTTGATCTCAAAGTTAATTATAGGCACGTGTTAAATTTTACACCGAACGATCTACCTTTTTCACAGATTCTACCACACGTGGGTGGGTTGATCTCAAAGTTAAATTTTATCTTGGCGATGTGTTAAATTTTTGCCGCACCTATACAAAGGCAATTGAACTCTACCTTTTTCGCAGTATAACACATCGCAGTATAACCTATACAGTGCAGCTTGAACTCTACCTTTTGTGTGGTAGAATGCGCGAAAAAGGTAGAGTTCAAGCTGCACTGTATAGGCACACCTGAACTCTAAATAATGTTATAATGCGATGTGTTAAATTTTTATCGCCTGAACGATCTACCTTTTTCGCGCATTCTACCACACAACGTGGTCAACTGGCTGGGTGTCGTTCGCTAAGCGCGCGGGGAGGCTACAATGTTATATCGATAAAGTGGACGCGCTTAGGAACTGGAGGGAAAAAAATTTATGGGTCGATGAAGTGTTTTTCCCGTGGCGTTTCGCATTTTACACCCAAAGTTCGCTGCCCAAGGATGAGCGCCCCCTCCCTGGATCATATAGCGCAGAAGATGCAGAAATGATAAACGCCAATCGTCCGCCCATTAATTCTTACCCTGAGGAATTTTTGGTATATATGGGCATCGGTCGTAACTACTTTGGTAGACCTAATGAAGTGCCAATCTTCTTAGACGCGGATGGCCAGGGTGGGTGCTCATCCTTTCGCATTCCTTTGCTTTATTAATGTGAGCATTTCTTTTCATCTCTGTATTTTTAGTAACCTGTTTGTTGTTTTTCTTTTGTTTCGCAGAGATGGATCTATTCGAGTCGCTCGGTTGGCGGCCGTAAGTAACGTGGGAGCGCCGGTGAGGAGGGTGAAGTCCCCTTTGATTGGATCGCAGGCGTGTCATGGAGTTGAACCTAGGAGGCTGGGAGCAGTGGGGCAAGGTGTCTGGAGGCTATTCTCTGCAAAGCGCACTGGGTCCTCGGGTATCGTCCCTACGGTAGAGCCGTCGCACATAGATGTGGCGGAGAGCATGGAAGAAGAAGAGAGCCATGGCCTGAAGCGCAAGAGAGTGCTTGGTGGAGATGGTGCAAGCGCGTCTAGGAAGAAGCGCCCTGTAATTCTTGACGTGGAGTCTTCATCAAGTGATCTGTGGAAAACTAGAAGGGGGGTTGAATAGTTTTACCAATTTAAAACTCCTTTTTAAATATTTAGATCGACTTATGTCAATCTATTTGGTTATTTATGTTGGACGTTGATAGGTAGATATATAAACGTAAAATGAAAGATAAAGAGTAAGAACACATCACCACGACACAAGTTATTTATAGTGGTTCTGGCCACAAGGACACCTTCCTTGCCCTACTCCACCCCCGAGTCACCTACTTGAGAGTTCGTAGCACTACACCAAATCTCCTTATGGCGGAGAAGCCTTCACAACGTCGCTTAACCTTTTTCCGTACAAAGCTAAATACCGAAGTTCTTTCACACCAAGGCGAACCACACCTAACACAACGTCGCCTACCCTTTATACGGTGCTAGGCTAACCACCGAGTTCTTTCACACCTTAGGAGAACTAATCCTATCACAACGTCGCCTACCCTTTATAAGGTACTAGGCTAAGCACCTAGTTCCATTATGGAGGAACTACTACCCTTCACGACACAACACCTATTATCAAGGAGATCTACTCCTTGTTACAACACCATCAAGGATATCACCATCCTTGTGAATAAATAAACACTTATATGTATAACGATGCACCTCATCGATTATCGACCTAAGCATTCTTCCCAAATGCTACTTGATTTGATTCTTTGGCATCCTTCACTAATGCCTTTGACACAACGCTTGGCATCCTTCACTAATGCCTTCGTCTTGACACCTTAAGCATTCTTCACTAATGCTTTGACTCGGATGATGAGCACCTTTCACTAATGCTTTCATCTTGACACTTTCGGCATTCTTCACTAATGCCTTCAACCCAACATCTATGGAGAAAGGAAGAACTATCAACAAGAGAACCTTTGTTGTCTTGATGATGACTAAGCATGGCAACTCATGGACTTGAGCTTGCACGCCTTCAAGATGTGGTGATCTTTCCTTTAAGAGGAACCTACAAGATCACACAAAACAAAAGAGAAAAGCTACATAGATCTCTTGGATCCGAGGTTAGAGGGTTAGAATACTTGGGGAAGTATGTGTAAAGGGATGATTAGTAAGGAAGAAATGGCTCTCTATTTATAGAGAAAATTCTCACTGTTTCCGGATCCCACGGATCCCTTCCACTGGGATCCGGCTAGCACAAAGCTGTGGATCCGTGGAACGCTCCTCTTTGCCCATGGGTATTTTGGTCATGGGTCATGGGTTATGGGTTGATCCATGGTTTTCTTTCTAGATACAATGAACTTAGATAAGTGGTATATATAAAACCATGGGTTATGGTTCAATACGATTTGCTAGTTTCTACCCATTTTACATGTTTTACCTTATTTTAGTATTTACATGCTTTTACCCATTTTAGTATACTTAGTTTAAGTATATGCTAACCTAATATGTAAACACTAGTTGTTGTACATATATATATCTAGATCATAAAATCACTTATACTTGTTTTAGTGTTTTATGTGAAAATGTGAATATGTTAGAAAACTATTAGTTCAAACCATTTACGTATTTTATTTGTTTCCTTAAATGATTTTACTTTTGTTATCGACAAAACATTAGAAGATCGTAAAATATAAATAAACATTTTACTACTTATTTGTATTAACAATCTCCCCTTTTGTTGATGACAAAACATAAGATTATTTTAAGTAAAAGCTAAAATTAGTAAAAGTTTGAATTTGTAGTTTTACTTTCTTCTCCCCTTTTGTCGAAACAAAAGTGTCAAAAGAAACTAACACAATTTTTATAAGAAAGATTATAAAAGATGTAACGAGAGCAAGTGGCGGAATGGTACTCATCTTAACTCCCTCGACGAGTCCATCCCTTTGAAAAAGGGCGTCAAGGACATAGTGTAAAATAAGCTACTTGTGTTTGCAATTAAGTTTGCAAATGGTTCGTCTATGATTTAAAACGTGCTCCCTTGAATATTGCAAAGTTGCAATGGGGTATCATGAAGTGTAATCCAAAATTGGATTGTTGCAAATGATTTTGCAATATTGTTTGACACAAAGCTCCCCCTAGCTTTTATGGTGTCAAAATCTTCATGTGTTATTTTGAAAATCTACAAAACAAAGGTTAGAAAAACAAGAGTATAGTGCATAATTTCTCGCAAAAGAGACTCAAGTTAGTAGAAATTTGTGTTCATTACCACGGATCCCGGTTCCCTTCTTGGAGGATCCGTCTAGGAAAAAATGGAGGATCCGGTACCGCATTGCTGATTTCTTCATTAATGAAGATGTGTCAAGTAATGCTACTATGATGATGATATATATATGAGCAATACGGATCACAACGCACAACACATAGCAAATAGATGTTCATTCAATAAAACAAGAGATAATCAACTAAATCTCTAAAACTAAGAGAATGAGCTTAACCAAACTAGTACTCATAATGCTAATAAGTTCCTCCAAATTAGTGATTCAACTAAAGAACTTAATTACGAAAAGGTGTCCTAAACGTTCTAGGTTTGAGCTCACGACTATTATGCTCATTGTGGTTTAGGTTGTTAACCTCTTGAAACGCTCAAGAGGTGATGAAACATGTAAACGTTGCTCTTCGTAAATCATGTATCGACCTTTCAACATGTTTACAATGATAGCAATCCTTGTTATGGTTTTGAATTTCTTGAAGTGAAAGTTCAAGTGAAGTGGGTTGAGGTTCTTTAAATAAAGGAGGATTTGGTTGAGACTCATTTAGTGGTGGCTCTGTAATGCTTGTGGCTAGAGGTAAAGAGACATCAACTTCCATTTGGTCGTGGTTGCTTTTGATGTCTTCTCATAATCCAAAATGGACTATTGGAAGGATGATAGAGTTTGCTTTTGGATCAAGTGTTGATTCAATATTTTGATTTTGTGGCTCAATCTTTTCATGTGAATTGGATGGTAATGGTGAAAGATGAGATGGCCAAGAGGGTAAGTCTTCTACATTGTGAGAGTGTGAAAATGATTGTGAAGTATCTCTAGGTACTAATGATGTTGGTTGAGTTGTGGGGGGTTTGTTTGCTATGGTAGAATTTGGTGAAGATATCCTAGTGGGAATCTTATTCTTGGGGATTAGTTTGATTGGTTTCCTTGATGTGGGAGAAATCCTAGCATTGGTGGACTTAACGGAGATGATTCGGTTGAAGAAACTTCGTGTATGATTCTAGAAAGTTTCTTGGGTGGTTCTTGGGTGGATGAGTGAGCACTAGGAGCCTTTCATATTGAAATGACTAAGGAAATGGTTGCAATTGCGATATTTGTGTGAGATGACTAAAGTGTTCTAGGCAATGTGGTTTATAAAGAGAAGATCTTGGCAATTTGTATTTAAGACTTAATCCACTAATGTTCATGGAAATGTGATGATTGACATGCACAAGGTTGAGATTCGAGTTTACATCGATCTAGGAACTCATTTAAGATGAGATGGAGTGTTTGGGTTAGCAATGTTAGACATATCATCGTCACCCGGATCCCACGGTTCCCTCCTGGAGGATCCGTCTAAGGCTATTCCTAGGGATCCGCCTCCAGATTATGATGATTTGAAATGAGGTTTCTAGAAGCTAAAGCCTATCTTGATTAGGGTGTTTCAGCTCTCCTAAGTGTTTTAGGATGAGAGGGTACTTGAATGATCAAGAGTAATAAGTGTTTGTAGCTAATGATTGTTTCTTATGGAAGGAGGATAGGACAAGATGACTACCAATGGATATCCAAGGTTAACACTAAGTGTTTTGGAGGTGTTAAGTCATAATAAATGATCCTAGTGATCGATTTAAGCTTGTGATGAAATTTGAAAATCCTTAAATATTATAGGAATTGAAAAACTAATTTTGACTCATTTTGAAATAAGAATGACTTGAAACAATTTTCTAAAAATGTTTAATTTGTCTACTTAAGTGTTTTGAAAGATGAAAATTTGGCTTGTGAGTAATGGAGCGGAAATATGGTGGTTTTTGATGTGTTAGTAAATCAAGACGTATTTAGACTAAGATCTTAAGTAAGCCTTTAGTGAGTTTAAGCTTTTTCTTATCATGGAATAAGACTTAGTTGGGTTCTAAAGCAGATGCTTAGCTAATGTGAAGTTTATCTAGAAAGCAATCTTGATGTAGGAAATGCGAGATTGCTTATCTCACGACACGGATCCCATGGTTCCTCAAGGATGGGATCCGCTAGGTTATTCCTAGGGATCCGCATCCGCAGATCGTAACCTATTCGTAAATGATGTTCGTGTTTTGCACATTATTACGCCTATAAAACAAGCAATAAGAACAAGCAAGCCATCATATAGCACCGTAAACAATATCCAAAATACCATAAACCAACAATGCTAAAAAGAAATCATTCAAACATAAGATAAATGAAAATAAGCATATTCCTATTGTCTCTTTCGTCAATTCTTCCTTTTTCTTTTGACGGCTTAGTGAGATTGTAAGCGAGGTTTTGAATCATGCCTCTTATTTGTTTGAATTCGCGGTCTCGCTTTGGAATGGTTGGAAGTTGTTCGTGGTATTCAAGAATGTCCAATTTGATGTTGGATACGGGTCGATGTCCTCCTCATCTTCTTCTTCTTCTTCTTCTTCTCGGCCGAGGAGTCCGAGAGAGCCGGGTTTCTCTCCATTGACCATGAACCGTTTAGATGGTTGTTTGGTAAGGGTACCATGACGTGATCGGAAAGGTAATGGTCATCGTTGATAGGGATGGTTGCAATGCACTAACGCACTTACAAAGTCGTGTTAGGAGCATACCATATGGGAGTACCATGTTGGAAGCTTTGAATACCCGACCATTCTCCTTACCATGTAATAGGTAAGATTAAATGGCCTTTGGTGGATAAGACAATAGATCATTTGCACAAGGCATGCGTTTGGATGATCTTTGTTTCAACTAGGCTAATGATGTTTTCCCTAAGGATTTCTTCCCATTTTCTAAACATGGGATGCATTTCAAAAGTTCCATTTTAAAGGGATCACGGTGAATGAGCTTTTTGTTACGATCGTAACGGGATTGGTTGGTCCTAATTTTAAAGATAGTATCACGAATGGTTTGGGATTGTCGAGAGGAGTGTTGTAAAGAGGCTTAGGATCAAGTGCAAGGTTTTGAGCGTTAATTGCCCAATCTTGAGAGTACATATAAATTCCTTCACAAGGAATGCGAAGAATTTGAGCAAAAGTGTTGAGAGGAAGAGTAAAGTTTTGTGTGTTGATGATAAAGGCAATTGAGATGCTATTATCGGTGTTTCTAATGATCCTAAAGCTTTTGTAAAACTCAAAATAAAACCGGACAAATTTGTTCATCATCGTCAAGAAGACAATCAAAGTTGATTGTCGAGAAAACTTGACGAATGTCGATATCTTCAAGGAAACATTCCTTGACTACACGATCTTCGTGAATAAGTCGTTTTGTGAGGCTTTTGAAAATTTTACTGTTAGTTTTGGTCAGCCCCTTTAACGATAGTAGTGAGTAAGATAGTGGACGGTGTCATGATGATCTTGTTGAGTGGCTTTGGGCATGGTTGGTCCTAGAAATACAAATTTTCCAATTAGGTAAAATTAGTTGGAAATGGGTTTATGGTTTTGATTTGTATTAACAATGTTGTGAACACAATGTGATTTAGTTAAAAGCCCTTTTCATGATTAATTTGAAAACCCTAATTAAATTAATTTGATTATAATTTAAAGAACCATAAACCCTAGAAATTAGAACAAGTTAATGTAATTACTTACAATGGTGTTCTAGGAAGGAATACTTTGAGGTTATGGAAGCCAATGAGGATGGATTCAGAGCTTGGTCGTTTTGTGTTATGAGAATAGAGGAAAAAAGATCGGTGGTGATTTTTGAAAGCGTATAGTGAGTTCGCTCCACGGTTCCCCGGATCCTTTGTATTTGGGATCCGCTAGTACAACTAGAGGGATCCGGCTACTATGAACATAAGAGAGGTTGTTTGACATTATTTTTGTAGTATGTTTATGGAATAGCTTACAAAAAAAATAGTTCGGAGGTTTTAGATGATGATTGTTTTTGGATGACGGCTTTTGATGAATCTCATATCGAGGATGTGATGACGGCGTTAAAAAAATATTATTCCCGATGACGAGAAAGGTGGAAGAGTGACGAAAGAGACTTCTAACGCTCTTAGTGATTTAATAATCAAAGTAGTACTTGTGAAAATAAGTAGAACTCAAGTATCCTATCTAATGAAAAGTAGAACATACCTTTATTGTTAGATCGATATACTTTAATCAAACTAACTTAACTAGCTTGTTAAGGTTTAATAACCTCTGATAAATCCTAAGTTATTAACAAAGAAACACCGAGCAATCTTTATCAAGCACGCGAATTTACTTAACAAAGCTAAGAAGAAAACTTTATTATAAACTCTAAATCGCTTATTATGCATACTCTAATACAACTCTAAGATAATCGAACTTTTCTCTAAAACACTAATTGTAAACTCTAAAACTCTTTTTCTCAAATCGCACCTCTAATGCCAATCTAGGAGTCCTTTTATAGGCTCAAGGATATCCTAGTCGGTTTACAATTGATAACCTTGTACGATAAGTAATCTAAACATGGAATACAATTCTTTCCATAAACGAATATAACAGTTCTTTTGTTCTAGCAAGATTTTGACTTTATCTTGCAGTACTTTGACTCTGTCTTTAGCAAGACTTTCATATCTTCAAGACTTTGATATCTTGAAGACTTTCATATCCCAACAATCCTCCCTAACTTGAATTCTACTTGCTTGACTTCAAGTTCCTTTGTGAATATATCTTTATGACTTCATCTTTAAAATGGATTGTTTCTTAGTCTTTAGATTGTATCTCCTGTAATATCTGTGCTTGTCAAAGTATCTCTTAGAATTGTTCTCTTCACAAGAAGATCCAAAGAATCTCCATCTTTTCAAAGAACACAACAACATATGACAATTTGTACATTAATTAGCTTTAAGTTGCATACTATTCTCATCACATCTAAGTGAATCATTGAAAATTTAATGGATTTAGAACTCTTTACCAAAGCCATTATCTCTGGAGTAGCCAAATGTTTTGGTGTGTAAGACCATGGTACATTGATAACCATATGATTTTTAGCAAACCACCGACTATCAATGATTTGTTTTGTCTTTACCAAAAGTCGTACCCTTCCGGACTAGTTAGTTCTTTTATCTAATGGTGAACTAATTACCAATAATGGTTTTTCCACGCCTTTACCACAAGCCATTTTCTTGTGGGCTAGCCAACTCTTCACATTATCGATATGGTGAGTTGATGACCATCCAACTTATTAGCAAGTTGTCAACTAAAAACGGATTTGATATATCTTTACGAGCCGCTTGCTCATGGATTAGTCAATCCTTTTGTAACCATGGTGGATTAATAACCTATTGATGTTATCATCACAAAACCATTTATTCAACCTTTATTTCAAAAATATTTAATACTTAGCAAAAGGTTTTCTAAAATTCTTTTAATCTGGTTTAGTTCGTAAAACGAAGACTTTGATGAAATCTCGTTCGATAAGCAAGACTTTGAATAAAAATCTTGATATATCAAAAGTATTTATTCAAATAAAATTCATACCGCTTATAGATCATTCTCAAATAATAGTAGTCCAGCTTGATAAACAAATTGATAATCATGCAAGCGGTTTCATTATCCTCTTCTACTTCCAATCCATGCTCTAACATTCTTCTCATGAGCTCAACTGTAAGAGGGTATCTTCTTTCTGCAAACATGTGTATCATTGTTCCATTTTCTAGCTCAAAACATGAACCCAGTTCTTCAAAGAATCTCCAAGAAACTATTTCCCGCCTTTCTTGATCCTTCCAAATATCATCGCTCTCTTCATCGGTTTCCACATGGTTATGAGATCACCATGTAAAACCAAACCAATCCCTTCTAATGGATTATCTTCAAAATAAGCCTTCACAACATGATATAAGTAGAATAGATCTACTCTATCTATAATATGCAGCAAATCCCATAGCCTTTTGAAAACTTTGAAGCTTTCATCTTCTTTATGAAAAACCATGTAATCTCCATTCTTGGATTTCACAACTTTGAAAACACTAATCTTTGATCTGTTCATCTTCATGTCATTATCTTCATTTGTATAATCAAAATCTACCACTCTGAGATAATTCTTCAATTCATCACTAGTCTCAGATCTTAATTCAACCTTTTCTTTCTTTGAAAACTGAACATCCAGAACCCGCTTTTTTTTTCTCTTTAAGCTCTTCTTCCTTTCGACTTCAAATTCAATGAACTTCTTCTCTAAAGTCTTTTATTCCCGCAACATCTTTCTTATAAGCTTCTCTCTCAAACATCATATAATCTTTTCATATCCACATAATTTAGCTTCGCAATCCTTTAAATCCTCGCTTTTAAATATGCCATCATTGCATTCCTTTCTTTAGCTAAATTAGGTCTTCTTGACATAAATCTAACAGTGTAGGAGACTCTAATGATTCAAGAGCTTGATTCAATTCCTCATGTAATTTCGATTTGCTTCTATTTTGAGCTTCTTGAGCTTCTGTTCTTCTCTATATTTAGTATTTAACTCTTCTTGAACTTTTCTCGTGCAGACTTCATTTCTAGCAACTTCAATTGCTCTAAGTTACGCCAAAGTAAGTTTCTTTTCTTAGTTTCAACGAATACCTTTCCTTTGTCTTTTGGATCAATTGCGGTTGATCGGTTCTTGATTGTTCTTCTTCTTGTACATCTCTAATAGTAACTCCTCCTCTTGGTTGTGACAAATCTAACATTGTAGCAATTAATTCATCATCACTCGCAGAATGAATAGGTTTGAATGTAGGTTCCTCCTCTCTTCTATAACGATTGTAGATGACCGATTTCTTCTTCAAAATTCAATACCCTTGGAGTTATTGGTGTTATTACTTCTTCCCTAGATGTATCATGAAAATCAATACTTTGATGTTCGTACCTTGATCATCGATACCTTGAACTTGCACTTCTTCTTCTTGTTCCTCCGAAATAATATTTTCTGCAGCACTTACATGATTCTTTCTTCTTTGTAATATCTTCTTGATTCTTTCTTCTTCATAACATCTTCTTTCAAATTATCCTTTTCTAAATTCCTCCCAAGTTGATGTAAGATGATTTAGGAACCTTCTTTCGTGTCAATTCCTTTCAAGTTGTTTCTGACGTTTGTTTTCCTCTTTAACCCATAAGTTGAAACCTTGAATATAGGGTTTAGTAAAATTCCTTAACCAAATATACTTACGCTTCAACTTCCGAAGTGCTTTAGCTTGACTCAATAGTCTTGTTCAACCTAACGAGCTCCTTGTCAAAGCATAATTATCCAAAGTCAAACCTTCACGATGTATAGTATGATCATCACCTGAGGATGTGATTGTTCTTCCAAACAGAATGTAACGTTGAGGAGATGGAGTAGGTGTTCTCTCAATCTGCTTGAACCTCGTGACTTGGAGAAACATCACCTGTAAAGATGCAAGACCTTGATAGAAGCAGTACTTGCAGATGCTGCGACTTTGTGAGGCAAAGACTTTGTGAAGCGACTACCTTGTTCGAATCGGTACCTTCACTTTCGTCATCCTCTCCACTTCATCCCGAACAGCTTGAACAACTTCCATCATTGTAGTAGTTAATGGAATATCTCCACCTCTGAACAAATCACTTCGCCTAGCCATGAATGTATAAATTTTGGCTTGTTGCACAATGATGAGTAACAAAGCGGCGGTTTTGGAACATCGACCAATTGCTTGTTTAAGAAAACTCAGATAAACCTTGGGTACATCAACCATTTAGACCCGGATGATATATGTGATAGCATCCCATCTAAAATAAGCCGAGAAAATTAAACATTCTATCGGTAGCTAAGCCAACCACTGCAGATGCTATATTTGACCCAAACCGCTCCCAAGAAGTGCTTTTAGAACTTATGCAATGGAGCAAGACATGAATCAAGAACTTCCATTGAGGATGTAATAATGCTTTCTTGAAAGTTTGTTCACCAAAGAACCTTCATAACCAAGATTCCTAAAAGTATCCCAAATCGCTTGCTTGTCAAATCGAATAGCCCCATCTTCATCTTCAAATAATAAATCGCTCGAATAGAGGCTTCGTAATCTTAATAGTCCTTCCAAAGAATCGTGGATCTAATATAGTATTCATCCTCCTCCATATTATCCATAGCATTAGCCCAAAATTCTTGAATCCATGGTTTAATTATATCCGCTCAACTAAAAGAGCATAACTAATAGGCGCACCCAAGAAGATAATCAATTATATCATAGAAAGCCACATTCGCCTCGGCCTTGTCCAAATTAGCCACCATATTGTGCTTCAAGCAGTTAAACGATTCACCATTGTTGAAAAATGAGCACAATAAAGATTGTATCGAATAATAAAGAGATGGTGATTGGGAGATAAGAATGGAAAGATGTAAAGTAATAATATGAGAGGGAAAATCGGAAAGTAGTTATTTATAGGTAGGATTTGAAAATCACGACCTAAATAACAAAGTTACCATTACTACCAATTACCGACAATATTACCGTTGGAACAAAGATTTTATCGACAAGCAAGACTTTCCACATAAGCGAGACTTTCAGCGGTAATTTCGGAAAAACAAGACTTTGCCAAATACCTTCATATAAACTAAGTATAAACAAGCGTCCTCCCCTCAAGCAATACACAGGACTATACCTAACACCTTATAGTCCTCCCTTAAACATAGCTTAGTAGTTAATCATTCCAATGCTCACGACCAAGTGATTGAATCGTGACACATCAAAACCTTTTGTGAGTAAATCACTACATTGTCATCCGTGTGAACTTTAACCACATTAATGAGCCTATGCTCATAGCAATCTCGATAAAGTGATGCCTAATCAATATGCTTTGTCTTGGAATGATACATGAGATTCTTCACAATACAAATAGTACTCTCATTATCAATATTGATAGGAGTATTCTTAAAATTGAATCCATAATCCAAGAGTTGATTTTGCATCCACAAAACTTGACCACAACAACTTGCTGACTACATATTCGACAGGTAGATGATGTTCTGCCGCAATTGTCCGCTTTTGCATTGCCAGAGACTAACCTTCTTCCAAGATATTGGCATCCACCAGATTGTGGATCTTCTATCATAATTATCACCTGCATAATCACTATCCGAAAAAGCTTCTAAGTGAAAAGGTGACTCTTTAGGATACCACAACCCCAACTTAGGTTGTTGTTTTAAATAATGAGAAAATTCTTTTAACTCGCATTCGTGAGAGATCTTTGGTGAGACTTGATATCTTGCACATAGACAAGCTGCAAACATGATATCGTGCCTTGATGCGAGAAGATACATAAGAGAGCCAATCATAGATTTACCCAATGAATTGATAGATTTAATCGTGTAGTAATGCTGACCTTCATATGAAAAATCACACATTGCTAGATTCAACAAGCTAGATGATAAGAACACAAACCAAGCAATTCCACTTCACCTTCAAATAAGTGATAAATAATCCTCTTCGTAATCGATTCTTCAATAAATCTCCAAAACGAGCTTTTTAAATCCTTTTAAGAACAAATAACCAAACTCCTTGTGTGTGTGAATAATAACCTGTGTGTGTGTCATCCAAAAATCATACTCGACTTCCCCTTAAATCAAAATCTTCCTTGTAATAAACCATTATATCTTGTCAATTCAAATAAGTATCACCATGTAAAATCGACCAAGACGCGTTGAGAAGGAGCAAGATTTTCATCCAATCAAGAAGATTTCATATAAACTGCAGATTACTCGTGATAAACTGCAAGACTTTCCAAAACGCAGCAGAAAGATTTCACGATCGCAAGACGTTAAATTTAATCGAAAGCAAGACTTGTAAAACCTCCGAAAGCAAGATTTGAGTTCGAGCGGATTTCAAATATAATGTTCGAGCAGTACTTTGAAATTATCAGTACTTTCAAAATCAAAGCAGTACTTTGTTTAATCGTGCAAGTAGTAGTCAACTTGATTCAACTTTTCTTCAATCTAATGATGACACAGTAGCCAAACAACTATCTCCACAAGACCAGTATTCATAAGACTTTGATAGTCCACGTGCCATCATATGCGAATAACATATCATTGAAAAAGTAACAGCAGAAAACGACATATATAGACCAAATTATAGATGAATCCCACGTCTAGATTATAGACCAATCGATCATGTACACATGATCACAAAATCAGTACAAATCAAACAAATAAAAACTCGTGGACCCCATCAGTAGAATAATAACTGTATGTCTCACAAAGCTTGACCATATTTAATGCATTCACATAGCCATGACTTAAATTCAATACTGATATAGTATTCGTAATAATACGAATCTCATACTCTTCACCGACCAATCAATAATAAAGTTGTAGCAGCGAATAAAAACTCGTACCTCATCTGATCACATCACGTGTTATTATTCAAACATGTAAGTCCCAACAACTTTCGAACAGTAATTAATTCTCGAACAGTAACATACACCCAAGTACGAGGTTAATAATTAATAGCATCTTGCGCAAATCGACAAACTGTATCGAATGATAAATAATCAATCCGTATTCCATAAGCATCTGTATCGAGTCAGCTTTATTCAACAATAAAACCTTGATGAATCCCTATATCAAGAGCTCCCCGCTCTGATACCAATTGTTGGATCGATATACTTTAATCAAACTAACTTAACTAGCTTGTTAAGGTTTAATAACCTCGGATAAATCCTAAGTTATTAACAAAGAAACACTGAGCAATCTTTATCAAGTACGCGGAATTTACTTAACAAAGCTAAGAAGAAAAACTTTATTATAAACTTTAAATCGCTTTTATTATGGATACCTAATACAACTCTAAGATAATCGAACTTTTCTCTAAAACACTAATTAAGTAAACTCTAAAACTCTTTTCCGAAATCGCACCTCTAATGCCAATCTAGGAGTCCTTTTATAGGCTCAAGGATATCCTAGTCGGTTTACAATTGATAACCTTGTACGACAAGTAATCTAAACATGGAATACAATTCTTTCCATAAACGAATATAACAGTTCTTTTGTTCTAGCGATTACTTTGACTTTATCTTGCAAGACTTTGACTCTGTCTTTAGCAATACTTTCATATCTTGAGACTTTGATATCTTCAAGACTTTCATATCAACCAAATTAAACTTCTTAAGTATGTACAGAACATACTTGTCTTGGCTAATGAAAATTCCTTCCTTGGACCGCTTAACTCAAGTCCTAAAAGAATGTTAACTCTCCCATTGAACTCATTTGAAACTCCTTCGCATCAATTTGCTCAAACTCCTTAACCATGGACTGTTTGGTAGCCCCAAAGATGATATCATCAACATAAACTTGAACTAACATGATATATTTCTTGTCTCTCTTGATAAACAAAGTCTTGTCAATAGCTCCCTCCCGTATCCATGTTTTAATAAGAATGTAGAAAGCCTCTCATACCAAGCTCTAGGTGCACGATGAAGACCATAAAGAGCCTTAATCACCTTATAGACTTTGTTTGGATGTTTAGGATCTTCAAAACACGGAGGTTGTTTCATATACCTCTTTCAGTAATAGTGCCATAAAGAAAGGCACTCTTGACATCCATCGATAAACTTGAAAACCCATATAAGAAGCAAAAGCAAGAAAGATTCTAATTGCTTCAATCCTTGCCACAGAGCAAATACCTCATCATAATCTACCCTTCCTCCTGCCTATAACCCCGAGCAACTAACCGTGCCTTGTTTTTGATAACATTGCCTCTTTCATCTCTTTTAACTCTAAAACCCATCGGTTCCAATAACTCTCTTCCCATCTCGAAGATCACATAAAACCCAAACTTGAAGTTTAAATTGAAGAAGTTCTTCCCAAGATAGCTTCAACCCAGCTTTCTTTAGTCAAAGCTTGAGCAATATTGAATATCTTCTTCATTGTGCAAGGTTGATTTTCTTCTCTAACAGAACATAATTCATCGAAGGAGATAAAATCTCAAGATCAAACATCCAATCGGGACCTTTACCTTTCTCATTGTCTTGATCTTCTAAAAATTCAACATGAAGACAATCTTGAATCTTCTTAGTAACTCATTGTATACTCTAAAGCCTTTATTGTTAGTCAATATCCCAATAAGTAACCTTCTTCGGACTTGCCATCAAACTTCCCAGTTTATCAATGGTGTTCAAAATAGTAAGACCAGCATCCAAAAGGCTTCATAAAACGAATGTTGGGTTTATTGCCCATTAGCAATTCATAGGGTGTCTTCATCTCGTGGTTTGGTGACGAGACCTGTTAGTACATAGCATGCGACTTACGCTTCGCCCAAAATTGAATAGAAGATGAGAATCGCTAACATAGTCCTTCGCTTCAATCAAGGTCCTATTCTTCCTCTCTGCAACACCATTTTTTGTGGTGTTCTAGCAATACTAAACTCCTCTTTATGCCTTTATTAGCACAAAAGTCATCCATAAGCTTGTTCTTGAATTCGGCCCATTGTCGCATCTAATACCTCTAACCTTGAGTCTTAATTGGTTTTCAAGTGCTATAATCGTGGTCCGAATAGCATCAAAGGTATCATCTTTAAAGCCCAAAAAGAAAACCCAACTGAATCTACTACAATCATCAAGAATAACCAACCAAAAGATTTCTTCTTATTTAAACTTGCCACATAGACAGTCCAAATAAATCCATATGTAATAGCTCAATGGTTCTCTAATATTTCTTTCATCAAGCTTCTTAGAAGCTTTGTGTTGTTACCCTTCTTGCATGCCAAACATGATTGATCATTCTTGTAAGTCTTTGAAGGTAAACCTCTAACTAAATTGCCTTTGACCGGCTTTGTTGATGTTTTGAAATTAACATGGCCCAATCTTCTATGCCATTGATGTGCCTCTTGAGATGTTGCTTTAGCCACCAAACATGTGGCTATTCCATAGGAATTTAGACTCTTCATGTCTAAACTATACACATCATTTGTCCTTGGTACTCTAAGTACTACCAAGTCATCATCAATGTGTTTGAAGTCGAAGAAAGGATGAGACATTACGTGTCGTTGAATAACACAGGATGCTTTTATCACAAATTTGAGAGACCGACAACAAGTTGAACTTTAGCTCCTTCACATATCGACATTCTCAAAATCAATTCTTCCACTTTAATTGTTCCTTTCGGTAATCCTTCCTCCATTGGGATCATTCCCAAATGCAACTTTACCTCCACTAATATTTCTAAAATCGACACGGGATCTCTTTATCGCCGCCATACTTCGAGCAACCACTATCCACAATAAGATGATCTTTAAGCTCCTCTTACGGGTTGCCACACACAAAGAAAAGAGTTAGAAACTTTTAGGAACCCAAGCCATTCTTGACTTGTGTTCCGCGAGGAGTTACAAACTCAAATTCTTTCGAGTATGTAATTCCACTATCTTTCAAATTATGATCCAAAATTATCTTTGTAGCATGTGGATTTTCAAAACTCTTTGGTTTTCAACATAAATCTCTTTCACCGATTTTTAGCATTGTCTTGTGTCACAAAACATCTCGATTCACTTTTTGTTGAACGTCATCGTATGTCTCTCGCCAGTCTGTCCCTTTTAACCCATTCGGTTTTAACAGTGGTTCTGTGATCTAGATCCCTATATGAATTGTGATACCTTCTAGGTTGATAGTGAGATCTCCTAGAATTTCTATCCCAAGTATGGTTTTCAAGTACCTTGTCTCGAAAGCGTTGCTTTGGAAAGTCTTGTGAGATCTTGAAGGTCTTCTCGATGTGGGTATCTATGATCCGGTGTGAGGTTTCGTGATTAACCCTATTAGAATTAGTCCAAATTGGTTTGTGCTCTAGGTCTCGATTGTTAGACTTATTCCTTGAAACTTGCTTAGATATTCTGAGTGTTTGTCACAATCTTTGATTAAGTGAGTAGGACTATAACACACAAAACACGCTTTTGACCCATATGACCAAAGTGATTTCTTCTATGTCTATGCCCAAAATTATTTTTCCTTCTTGATGGTGATAAAATTTGTTTTGACCAAAATTATCCCAAAAGGTTTAGCAAGATCTGTTTTGAAAAGGTTTTGCGTATGTCTTGCTTGTTGAGCAAGACTTTTGTTTAAAGGCATCGCTTGATTTTGAACATTATTTTCACGTTTCTTTGGGTTTCTCGGACCTAGATTGAGCAACAAGTTTCTTCCTAAACTCTAGACTATCTACTCCATAACGAGAAACATCGGGCCTAGAGGGTGATGACTAATGGGATGAGGAACAAAGATGATAACCATTGTCTTTCTTATATTCGTGAGGTGGTTCACTTATCGAGCCCTCATTACTAGATGAATCTAAATAGTTAATGAGCTCATCATCACTAGTGGTTATGTCCTCAAAAACACCATCATCCCGATCACTAGGTTGGTTTTCATCTACGTTACTAAAGTCCATTCCAAATCCTAAGCTGCTCGAATGTAAGCCCTTCCTGCATTTTTTCAACATAAGCAACATGGGACAAGCGGACTCTCCCCAAGAGAAACTTAGCTAACAAATCATCTCTTTCCTTAGTTAATTTCTCAATTTCAAACAATTTTACGATTTAGTTTCCATTCACTAAGTTTTATTTGGTAATCCTGCTTTTTCATACTTTTCATTCAAGCCATTTCATTATTTTCATGTGTTATGATTTTAGCTTCTATAGACTCTAAAGTGATTTGATATCCTGCTACCTCGGACCTAGCCCTAATACAATTATCTCTTTCAATCACATAATTGTTAAGCGCTTTAGATAAAACTCATAATGATTTGAGCATACCTCGAGAGATAGAGACCGAGTTGGTGAAGTAGCCACCATAGCAAGAAGAACAGGATCATCTTCACTTTCTTTGCTCCAATCAAATCCTCCAAAGCCATCATCGATTCCAAAGCAAAGATGTTCGATTCTTCATCAAAAGCAAAGGTCTCGGTCCAATGCTTCCACTGTGTCTTCAATCAGATCATCCAATGCTACCATACAAGAAGTCACGGTTCATCATCAAACTCTTCACTCCAAGAAACTTCGATAACTTCTCTTGAGCAACCAAAGCCTTTGTTTCGCTTATTGGAATTTCCTTGAGCTCAAGTTTAGGCTTTTCGGATGTTCTGTTTGCTTGATACTTAGCAAACCCGCACTCCTGCAAAGTGACCAGTCTTTCGACAATTGAAGCATTCAATTTTAGATTTGTCAAAAGTTATTCCTTGTTTTTGGCTTGAAATCAATACTTTGCCTGTCTTCTTCATGTACTTTTGATCCTTGCGTTGATCAAAGCAACTTGCCACCTAATATCAATTTCTTCAAGTGCATCTTCTTCAACTGCTAGATCCTCTTCATAAGTGACGGGTAAGCTTGCTTGTTGTGCAAGAAGGAGCACACAACTTCATCCGAGTTCAAAGTGGTAGATGGTGGGGCCTCTTGAGCATATGATGGGGATTGTAAATAAAACAATACTTTGAGAAGCAATTACTTTGAGGAAAAGCAAGACTTTTGAAAGTATCGCTCTTCTTTTCGAGATGATAGAAAAGCAATACTATGAGATTTGGAATTTGGTTGACCACTCATCTCATGTTCATACACCTTCATTGATGATAGAGATCATCAAAGTCCATAACATCCAATCCTTGTTGTCCTCTAATCATAGTAGCAATCACATGCCATGTAGATGGCAAACTCATAGAAACTTCAAATTAGCATCCTCAACTAATACTTGTGCCTTGTATAACTCCAACATGTTGAGGAGATTCAAACCTATCATATGCAAAGATCAAGACTCTCTTTCTCCCTCTGTGAAAGTTTCAAACTGTTGTTTCAAAGAAGTTTGTGCATCTTCTTAGAGGCTTCATTCCTCCAAATCTGGGTCTTGAGAGCAGCCCAGAGCTGCTAAGCATCTTTAGCATCATGAAACTTGAGAAGATGACCATCTGGAATGGCCGACAAGAGAATGTTTAGAGCCTTCTTGATTCCTTAGTGTTCTTCTTGGTAAGATCGCCTTTGGTGCTATAGGTTGTCCAGAACATGAGCGGGTTCTCGAACAACTTCATTCCCATTCACAATTACATTCCGTAGCATGGTCTCAGAATGGCAATATCTTGCCTCATCTTCATGCACCGAGATCATATTCTCCTTCTTGATTATTGGAATTCGAGTGAGGTGATTGAGGGTGGTGGAGCGACTTCGGTCGACATCTTTGAATATTGTTGAAGTAGGGTTTCTTCCTAGTCGGAGTTTCCACACAAGCTCGATACCACTTGTTGGATCGATATACTTTAATCAAACTAACTTAACTAGCTTGTTAAGGTTTAATAACCTCGGATAAATCCTAAGTTATTAACAAAGAAACACCGAGCAATCTTTATCAAGTACGGAATTTACTTAACAAAGCTAAGAAGAAAAACTTTATTATAAACTCTAAATCGCTTATTATGATACTCTAATACAACTCTAAGATAATCGAACTTTCTCTAAAACACTAATTCGTAAACTCTAAAACTCTTTTCCAAATCGCACTCTAATGCCAATCTAGGAGTCCTTTTATAGGCTCAAGGATATCCTAGTCGGTTTACAATTGATAACCTTGTACGACAAATAATCTAAACATGGAATACAATTCTTTCCATAAGCGAATATATGAGTTTCTTTGTTCTAGCAAGATTTTGACTTTATCTTGCAAGCTTTGACTCTGTCTTTAGCGAAGATTTCATATCTTCAAGCTTTGATATCTTGACTTTCATATCCCAACATTTATGCTTCTTGATTTGGTATAAAACCAAAAATACTTCATGAGCTTTTAAAGTAATTGATGAGTGTGTAAATACTCATCATTTTTGGTCAATCGGAATCGCAAAACGTTTAAAAATGCTCAAAATGCATCAAAATCTTAAAATATCTCAAAATTGCATTTATATGTTTCATATGCAAAATGTTTAAAATCGATGAAAATGAGCTAAGTTTGCATAATTGGCGTTTCGGTCCCCAACTTTCAAAAATGGCAACTTTAGTCCTCGGAATTTCAAAATTGATGATTTACCCTAGACATTTTAAATTGAAAATGAACATTTTAATCCTTTGGTAATTCTAATTAATCATTTTGGTCCTTATGAGAATTATTGAAAATTACAATTTCAGTCCTTCAAGTTTCAAAATTGGCAATTGTGATCCTTGGATTATTGGAGATAGCAAGATAGGCCCTTGGACTACAACTTCATAATTTACAGCTTTGGTCCCTGGATTTGCAGAATTACACAATCCTTGGTCCATTATTTATCCCAAGCCCAATACCCACGGTCCAAATCCAATACCCAAACCCGTTTACCCCTTTTACCCAACCCGAATCCAAACCACCCACGGTTTAAAATAAACCGCCAAACCACCTCCTTTTTCCTGTCTTCCCCGACCACCTTGTCTGCAACACCTCCACCTCAGCCACCCTACTCCTCACCTTGTTCCCCCCACCTCAACAACCCTCCAAATAACATTAAATGCACCCTTGTCCATCTCACTCAACCCTACCAAATGATAAAACCATTTCCGTAAAATGCAATCAAAGGCCGAGATCAACTTGAGTCATCCAATGGTCTCGAGACATGTGGGATTTGCAAAGAAAGAGGAGAGAAGCAATGTGGGTGTATAAAAGGAAGAGAGATGCAAAGAAAAAAGTAGTTAGTTTTATAATTTTTCTTAATGTCGTTTTTTTAAATAAATGTCTTAGTTTAATTCAAAATGTTGTAATTTCAGTTTCTATGTATCACATTTAAGTTAAAACATCTTTGTAATGTGCTTTTGATTATCAATCCAAGTTTTTATATAAGTTCCAAGTTTCATGTTTACTGTTGTGTAATTCAGTTTCAAATTCTCATTTGCAAGCTTTCAAAAGTTCAATTTCCATCTCAAATAAGCTTATTCAAGCTTATTATATCTTTAGGTAAGCTCACAATTCAGTTTCAAATAACTTGGGTACATGGTCAACAAAAGTCAAACTGGGCTAAAATTGGGAATGGTGATGATAATGGTTGATGCAGAGCTGGATTTGGGTTGGTATTGAGTTGTTTATTGGTTTAGAATAGATAAGTGGGCCCTTTGTTCTTTGGCAATCCACTGTGGATAGGACCAAATGTAAGTGCAATTTTCAAGCATATTGCATAATCTGTTCTTGTGGTCTAGATTAGTTTTTAATTGTTAATTAAGTTGTATTTAGGATAGATAAACTCAGTTTGATCAATTGTACAAGCTGGATCAGTAGTTAGCTTTATTTTAATTGTGCATCAGTCATAACAGGTGTGTTTGGTTTTGCTACTTAAACTGTGTTTAAGGATTGCTCAGTGGTAGAAACTTGTAGTTTTAGACTTGTTTAGCTCATAGATACTCAATTCAGTCATCATATTGAACCTGCACACCTCTAAAGTCAAAATCATGTGTCATCTGTCTTACATGCTTCACTGTTAGGATTTTTAGAATTCAAAGTCTTGATTTATGTTTAGTTATCATTATCATAGCTTGCAATAGTCTTAATATAACATAAAACATCAATTTCGAGTTAAATAAATTGAATCAAAACTCATTAAAGTCAAACCTTTCATTTTGTCAAAAGTCAAATTTGCAAAACTGCTTTTCACCCAACTGGATGATTTTTCATAGCTTGATTCGGGCCAAATCAAGTAAAACTTTGGATTTGAAAACTTCTCTTGGTTTATTTCCTTATTATCATTTTTATAGAATTTTGTGAATTTTTATAAGCCTCAAAATTGCTTGTCAACATGGGCTATTTGCCACAATCGACTCGAGTTGATCTTGAGTCTCACGACAGGGTCTTCGTAGAGCTTGCACAAAGCTCATTTGAGCTCATCAAGGTCTGATATTTGGTTTATAAGCAGTCACCTAGGTCTAGTTTAGGTTCCCACTTTTGTTTTTCAGTCTCAACTTATTATGCAGCTTATTCTTAAGCTATAAAGTAGTTGCTTAAATCTGTTTTTGCACATTTGGCTCAAATAGCCAAATCTGTGTGGTTTGCATTTCAGTGGTCTTAGATAGTTGCAATAAGTTGTTTTTAAGTGTTTTTAGCATATTACAGCTTCTGTGTTGGATTGGTGCTCTTTTGGTCCTTTTAGCTTATTCTAAGTGCTTATTCATAAGCTCTTGTAACTGCAGCCTCAATTTCCTACACGCAAGCACCTGTTTTTATATTTTTCCTAGAATCATAATATTATTTTAGACTTTCCCTGAATTTTTCATATTTTTCCAAGTCAGTTTGCTATTTTTCCCTATTTAAATTAGTTTTTAAGTCTTTTTAATTAGCATTTAATACAATTAATTGAGAAAAGTTTCAAAAAAATAAGTTTTCAATTTTCTTAAGTTAAGATAAATATAAAAAGTCAAAAAAATATTTTTCTAGATTTTTCTTAGTTAAATTTGTATTTTTAAGCAATTTAAGTAGTTTTAAATAGTTTAAAATTCATAGAAAATAGAAAATAATCGAAAAATACAAAATAGTTTTGAAAATTCTATTTTGTTATTTTAGATTTTTCCAAGTCAAAATTTTATTTTTCTAGCTTTATTTCATATTTTCTTGTATTTTAGGTTATTATTAAATAGTTAAAATAGTTTTAATTAATAATAATTAGATAAATAGTTTTAAAAATAATTTTCTTTTCTATAAATTTTCTTTTATCATTAGGTTTGTAAAATGTCATTTTATATTTTTAGGATTTATCTTTGCTTCGGTTCACATTTTCATTTATGCGTAACGTAGTTTTAAAT
This sequence comes from Chrysanthemum lavandulifolium, assembly GCA_022545495.1. Lineage (NCBI taxonomy): Eukaryota > Viridiplantae > Streptophyta > Magnoliopsida > Asterales > Asteraceae > Chrysanthemum > Chrysanthemum lavandulifolium. The sequence continues at coordinate 271,230,365 of CM040241.1, forward strand.
TGCTTTATAAAACATAAAATCAAAACATCATTTTGCAAATAGTGATAGCGTATATTTAATATTTTTTATCTTTTTAATTTATTTTAATTTGCATTTAAGCCCCTGTAATTTATCACTTTTCCGTAGTTATAATCATTCAAATCCTTTTTCCGCTCAAATCTCTCGATCACTATTCGTTTGGTGATTCTTAGCATAGCTCATTTGGGACATAACGACCCGGGAAACACTATACTCTCTAGATCTTCATTGCATTCGTTTCGGACCGTTTTAAGTTTGTTACGATCGGCCATTCAAGTGGTAAACTGCGTGATAAAACTTGACGGTTTGGCACGAATCAAATTTTTGGCTTTGTACTTAATTAGTGATTACTTTAAGAATCCTTCCTTGAATGTTGACTTCATCTTTGAATGAAGATTTTGGAAAATTCTAGCATGAAAATTACTCGAGAACGGAATATTGTTAGAATCATCTATCAATGTCCAACAAAATGATTTAACAGAAAATATGACCCTAAAAAAAATCCTTCTTTGTAGTTTTCAAACATACACGGATCGTATCAAGTCTTTAAAGTACAATATACATTAAGAAACTTGGTTACGAAGCTCTGATGCCAATTTTAGAAAACTAGAAGGGGGGTTGAATAGTTTTACCAATTTAAAACTCCTTTTTAAATATTTAGATCGACTTATGTCAATCTATTTGGTTATTTATGTTGGACGTTGATAGGTAGATATATAAACGTAAAATGAAAGATAAAAAGTAAGAAGCACATCACCACGACACAAGTTATTTATAGTGGTTCGCTACAAGGACACATTCCTTGCCCTACTCCACTCCCGAGTCACCTACTCGAGAGTTCGTAAGCACTACACCAAATCTCCTTATGGCGGAGAAGCCTTCACAACGTCGCTTAACCTTTTTCCTACAAAGCTAAATACCTGGGTTCTTTCACACCAAGGCGAACCACACCTAACACTACGTCGCCTACCCTTTATACGGTGCTAGGCTAACCACCGAGTTCTTTCACACCTTAGGAGAACTAATCCTATCACAACGTCGCCACCCTTTATAAGGTACTAGGCTAGCACCTAGTTCCATTATGGAGGAACTACTACCCTTCACGACACAACACCTATTATCAAGGAGATCTACTCCTTGTTACAACACCATCAAGGATATCACCATCCTTGTGAATAAATAAACACTTATATGTATAACGATGCACCTCATCGATTATCGACCTAAGCATTCTTCCCAAATGCTACTTGATTTGATTCTTGACATCCTTCACTAATGCCTTTGACACAACGCAGCAGCATTCTTCACTAATACCTCCGTCTTGACACCTTAAGCATTCTTCACTAATGCTTTGACTCGGATGATGAGCACCTTTCACTAATGCTTTCATCTTGACACTTTCGGCATTCTTCACTAATGCCTTCAACCCAACATCTATGGAGAAAGGAAGAACTATCAACAAGAGAACCTTCGTTGTCTTGATGATGACAGCATGGCAACTCATGGACTTGAGCTTGCGTCTTCAAGATGTGGTGATCTTTCCTTTAAGAGGAACCTACAAGATCACACAAAACAAAAGAGAAAAGCTACATAGATCTCTTGGATCCGAGTTTAGAGGTTAGAATACTTGGGGAAGTATGTGTGTAAAGGGATGATTAGTAAGGAAGAAATGGCTCTCTATTTATAGAAAATTCTCTCTTTTTTCCGGATCCACGGATCCCTTCCACTGGGATCCGCTAGCACAAAGCCGGGATCCGTGGAACGCTCCTCTTTGCCCATGGGTATTTTTGGTTATGGGTCATGGGTCATGGGTCATGGGTTATAGGTTGATCCATGGTTTTCTTTCTAGATACAATGAACTTAGATAAGTGGTATATATAAAACCATGGGTTATGGTTCAATACCATTTGCTAGTTTCTACCCATTTTACATGTTTTTACCTTATTTTAGTATTTACATGCTTTTACCCATTTTAGTATACTTAGTTTAAGTATATGCTAACCCAATATGTAAACACTAGTTGTTGTACATATATATATATCTAGATCATAAAATCACTTATACTTGTTTTAGTGTTTTATGTGAAAATGTGAATATGTTAGAAAACTATTAGTTCAAACCATTTACGTATTTTATTTGTTTCCTTAAAATGATCTTACTTTTGTTATCGACAAAACATTAGAAGATCGTAAAATATAAATAAACGTTTTTACGGCCTATTTGTATTAACATGATCTTTCAGCCTCTCGCTCCAAGGAGACCACTCCACCCAAGTAAGTATGATTACTAGATCACGTGTCTTATTTATTGATCGCGTTATGAATTGTCGTCTCTTTGCGTGCAGTATCGGAGCTATTAGGTTATCTTACGGCGATGAGATTCATTGCCTAAGGCCGGTCCTTAAACTTGACCCTCGAGTTCAAGGATAAAGATATTGAGCCATTGACACCTGGGGGCGTGCCCGTGGGTCAGCTAATGGGGGAACTTGTTTCCGCTGCTGCGCACCGTGTTGCATTGGTTGCTTGACTAAAGACAATGTATGATGGAGAAGCGACCGAATCGCTCAAAGGATGAAGAGATTGCTGGCCAGAGCGCTATTGGCTGCTGCTCGGAGTTGAATCAGAGGCGCTGAGCTCTGAGATGCCAAGAGACTTGAAGAAGATGTCACTTCTTACCGGTGAGTCGGGGCGGTCTGCGCTAAAAGAGTATAAAGCTACTGCGCTGGGCCTTGGGTTTATGGAACATGGTAAAGATGAGCACTTCGCCAGCTCATTTGGGAGTTTCGTGTTGTAGATGAGATGTTGAAGAAAGAGATGAAGCTCAAAGTGAGCATTGAGTATGATGAAGAGCTTTATCATGATTAGTCTCTACTATTGCCGATCACGGTGGCTCATTGGTCATGGGTTGCGCCTTGCCACTCTCGGTGCTTTGGAGTCAAAGAGGTGGTGAGGCGCTTTTGGAGGGTCGTGCGGTCTTGGCGTTGGCGGGCAAGGCCGAAGTATGAAGGAGCTCCATGAGGCTAATCTGTTGAAGGTGCTGGCGATAAGGTACACAGCTATAATGAGCATCGTGATGATGATCTAGTTGCCGCAATGGAAAGATGAAGCTATTGGTACGCCTCTAATTCTTGAATTGGAGCGACCAAGATTATCCCATCGAGGTAATTATGGAGGGCTAACCTTGGCTCGACATCATCTTTGAAAATGAGGCGCATCTTGATTATTTTTGAAACCCAGTAGGTCCAGTTGCGGTGCTGTGTTTGCTCGCCCTCGCGATATCTTGAATCTGTTTGCCTTGGAAGGAAGTTCCTTTGAAGCAAGTCTTGGAAGCTCATGCTACAAGGCTTGCCAAGAAGGAAGGTATTAAAGGCAAGGCCATTTTATGCGGTATTAGTGCATTCATCTCCCAGTGCGGCGGGTGCCGGTTAGTGTTGCCACGGTATCCCGCCAAGACTACGACTTGTTGAAGAAGTTAAGCGAGGTTAAGGGCCGCGACAAGCCGTGTGGGGAGCTCCTCTCTTAGGCTTTGTAAGAGCATGTAGATTGTAACTTGTGTTAATATCATTTTGTAAGGACTTGTAGTCCTTAATAAAATTCTCCTTTTGTTGAATGCGTGTTGATATTATTGCAACTTGTAATGTTTGTACTTAGTTATTCGTCTTTGCATAAAAGCGTACTTGTTGTCTAAGAACCAAAGCTGTTACTGGCCTTGAATAATATATGAAGTTCATAATCATGTATGAAATTCACGGTATACTTAAAACATAGCTTCTAAGTACTTGTATAATAATCGTGTATGGTGTGATATGCAGCATACTGTAAATATCATATCAAGGAGTCAAGTGTATTAATTCCTAATTTGTTAAACGCGCACAGTATGCATTGTTGCGCACCCATCGTGGGATGCGCACCGAACTTATTCCAACATCTTGAGAACAAGGTGTTTAACAAGGATACATGATCCAATGTTGATGGGTTTGCAACCCTCTTACTCAACGAGTTATTTAGTAGGTTTACTTAGGGGTGGCAATTTTGACTGAGCACAAAGCGACTGAAAGCGAACACGAACATTAACGAGTTCGGGTTGTGCTAAATAGATTCGGGTCAGGTTTGGGTCGACTATCTAACTTGTTTATTAAGCAAGTCGAGTTGGGTTGAAAATAAAATAAGCGGTCGACCCGCCAACCCGCTTAAGATTTTTTCATAAACTCAAAATTATTTATATTCTATTATGCGGGTTAAATGTGTTAAACATGTCAACCCAACAACATGTTTAACTCGTGTAATTTGTCAACTTTTGTGTATAAAAAGGGTTAAATGGGTCAACCCGAAATCCGTTGAACCGATTCAACCGGTTTAACATATTCAACCCGTGTAACCTATTTAACCCGCCAACACAAGTATACATACGAGTTGAATGGGTTAGGTTCGGGTTATGTCTAAACAGGTTAGGGTTGACATAGTGACCCAATAATTTAAATGGGTCGAGTTTGGGTTGGGATTTTCGACCCGCCAACTGACAACCCGAACCCGCCACCCGAACCGGCCAATTGCCACCCTAGTTTTACTCATCCTTTACCATCGTGGGTTTATTAAGTGCATGCGCCATGTAGGCAAAAGATAAAAATGTTAAGACATAAAGTATATAGAAATAACAAATTTAAATGTGTCACGGAGTTAGCTAGAAACCATGACGCTTTATTAATACTTGCAAGTTTTGTGAAGAAAATAAATAAGACATTTGCCTAAGTAAAACAAAATGTAAATACACGGATATTTATTGGGCACTTCTAAAATGCGGGAATGTCCGTGTCTTTGGGCAGTAACCATTCCTAGAATAACATCGCTTAAGATTGCAAATGTTCCATGTGCGTGGTAGTTCCGACCATCCATGTCTTGTAGCTTATGTAGCGCCTTTTCTAATGCTTGATAACCTCATAGGGTCCTTCCACCGGTCCAAGTTTGTCGGTATCTTCTGCGTGGCTCGCATCATTGGCGCCATATCACAAGTCACCAGTGCGAATGAAACACTTCGCACTTTAGCATCGTAGTATCCTTCATTTTGCCTTGGATCTCGCTTCACATATAGTTACAGCTCGCGTCTCTCTTCCAACAGTCTAAGTCAATACGCCGATTCGTCGTCATTGGTTGCAACATTGACTTGAAGGTGAATAGTTGGCATCCCATTTAATTTGGTATGACGGCCTCTGTCCATAGACCGAGAGAAAGGGAGTGTCTCCGTGCTAGTTTTGATTGAAGTGCGGTGTGCCCATGAACATGCGATAATTCTTCCACCCACCTTCCTTTGTGCTTGTCGGGCGTGCTTTAATTCCTTCACCGAGACTTCAATTTGCACGCTCTACTAAGCCGTTGGTTTGTGGGTGTTTAATAAACAGCAATCTTGTATGATATTTAACTTCTACTTTGATCCTTGAAAGGGTTGTCACAAATTGTTTCCGTTTTCGAGATGATTTCCCAGTAGTCAAGCGGCATACAATATTTTCCCAAACAAAGCGTTTTACGATTGCGATGGTGTTACAAGCCGCCGCTCGATCCACTTGGTGAAGTAGTCTATAGCTACTATGAGGAACTTCAATCCTCCTAACGCAGCGGGAAGGGACCAGAAGCAATGTCGATACACTTCTAGAATGGCCATGGCGCCGTGATAGGTGTTAGATCTGTTGTGGTTGGCGTGGGACGGGTCTATGAAACTGGCGATCGCCGCACTTCTTATTAAGTCCGCATCACGGTGCATGGTGGGCGATAGTATCTGACCGTAAGCGCGCGCCGCCACGGACCGTGGTCCCAGATACATGTTGCATGAACCGGTGGATTTCCGTTGTACATAATTTGCTTGCGGGGCCGACACGGTGGAGCCATGGTTGCGAAAAGGGCGTCGATATAATATACCGTCTCGAGTTCAAACCTCAGGTCTTTGTCTTGCCGTATTCTTTGGGCTTCCTTATGCTCTTGGGGCATCACGCTCGCTTATGAATTCCATTATTGGTGTCATCCGTAGGACCTTCTTCCTCTATTACCGTGGATATTTTCATCTACGAGATGGACTTGCTCTTGACTTTCCTGACACTTGTTTTGATAAGTGTCTGAAGCTTGTGGATGCAATCTTGCTTAGTGCATCCGCTTTTCGATTTCCCCACAGGGACTTGCTTAATGGTAAACTGTCGAAACTACGATTAGTGACTTGGTCTTGTCGAGGTATTGGATCATGTTTTCTTCTTTAGTCGTACTACATGACACATGGTTGGCCACCAATGGGAATCTACATTTGTTTCAGTTGCGTCGCCCATTCATTGCAATGCGTGGTCCGTGATTAGGGCTTCATACTGTCTCATTGTTTGTCGCGGTGAATTCAAACGCAAAGGCATAAGTGAATTCTATTCCTACGGGCTTGTGAGGATAAGGCACTGCTCTGACCCGTCCACGCATGAAGATCAGTCGTGAACAAGATCCATGGGTCTTGTATTGCCACCTTACTTTGTGAGGGTCGAGATCCAGGTTTTCGATGATAAAGTGCACGCTAGTATCGCCTTTAACCGCATTACGTGGTCTCAGGAGATGTTATGCTCACCTAGCAACACACTCCACTTCGCGATCGTCCGATCGTCGGGTTTGGAGATGATTTGCTTGATAGGTTGATCATCATTACCGCTATTGGATGCACTTGAAGTACTGCGGTCTTTTGGCGGCAAATACCAATGCTATGACCAACTTCTCCATTGCACTATAGTTAATCTCCGTTTTCTTGGCGCTTTGCTTTACGAAATACACGGTGTTTGTCTCGAACCTATCCGTCCAGCGATCATGTTGGATTGCTCCATGAGTCGCAGATAAGTACATAATTAATTCTTCCACGGTCGGGTGCGACTAGCGTGGGGAAATGACGCAGGTGTTGTTTAAGGCGTATAAAGGCTTCTTACGCCTCCGTAGTCCGCAAAAATCTCCACTTTTTATACACTTCTTAGTGTTTTGAAGATAGGGAGTGACTTGTCTCTCGATTTGGACAAGAATCTATTTAGGCCGACGGTTTTCCATTGAGAGATTGGACTTCCTTCAACTTCCTACGCTGTGAAGGAAGTTGGATGTGAACCTTAGTTTTTGGACATGGTTTGATGCCATCGGGCTCTATCAAATATCCAAGGAACATGCCTTTACATGGCGTAAAAGTGCATTTCTTAGGATTTAGCTTCATGTTGATATCTCGTAGTGTCTTAAGCGTTTCCTCTATGTCGCGCGCAATTCATCCTCGGTGTGGCTTTTTATGACCGTGTCGTCAACGTAAACCTCTAGGTTGCTGCCCACCTTTTTCAAATGCGTTATTGTTGGAATCACTCCTAAACCATAATCAAGTGTTAGTAATTAATATATAATAGTTAGCTTTATTATGGCCTTTATGTTTGTTATTAGCCTTAAGCTTATGTAGAAGGCCCATGAGCTTAGGCCCAAGCCCATAAAGGAAAGGAAGGGAACTAGGAGTGTTGCCCTAGCTTCCCTCCTATAAATACTCTTGTAAACCCTCATTTGAGGGTTGGTTGTTCAAGTTTTCTTTTCACACATATTCCTACGCCTAACCGTGCTACTCTTATCGTGTATGTGTGCTTGTTTACTTGTTCAATCACCTCATCTCCTTTCTTATTAGCTTGTGTTTGTAAAACTAGTGACCTAACAGTGGTATCAATCGCCTACTAGTTGGGTGAATCGTGTTTGTTTTTGAAGTGGGTTTCGGTCCTACGCCTAAAACGCACCTTGATACTTTGGTTCGCAAAAACATCTTTTTACACTTTTGAATCCAAGATTCTTGTCCTTTCAATGTCTTAAGGTGTTAAAATACGTGTTTTGGCAAAAGTTTCAAACTTTATGCGTGGATAGTTGTTTTTTGAGCGTGTTTTTGAGCGTGGGTATCATCCTACTAAATAGCTTTTAGAGACTTTGGTTCATCAAGTTTTACACTTTCGTGTATTTTGGTGTTATTGAATCTATTTTATCCCACAAACATCGGTTTAGAAACAATTTTGGACGAAATCATACTTACGAGTAAAACTACGCGTAGTAAAACCCTAAAACTATGCGTAGTATCTCCTTGGTTTGATCTTCATTTTGGTGGTTTATTCCGTGTTTTCTTACTTGGATAAGTGCGAAAATAAATCGACTTTGGATATCTTTTGCCCGTGATAGTGTAAAAGATCATTTGGCAAAAACCTAAATTTCGCATAAGCATTAGCTTACGCCAGAGAAATCCCGCATAAGATTCACTTTCTGCGTAAACTCGGTTCTCGCATGGGTAATCCTCGCCTAACTTTCGCGCCTAACTTTTGTCTACGCATAACTTTGGTGCTTTTATCCTACTTACGCGTAAGCTAAATCTCACGTAACTCCTTATTATTCTGGCGTAACTTTTGGTGTTTTACGCATAAGTGCTACTTGGTTTCTTGTCTTTTCTCGCTAAGGACACTTCATCAACAAAGGTTCATTCGACTACAAAGATCCATTTTACTACACAAGTTTTCAACATGTCTCAACCACCATACTCTAACTATTTCCTCATACTTATAATCATCAACAACAACAACAACAATTAACTCCACAACATCAACAATGGAATCAATAACAAGCTATTTATCAACAACAATTTAATCAACAACATAATCCATAAATTGGTGCAATTCCACCACCACAAATGGTTCAAACACCACCAAGCCTTCAAGTTCAACCCTACACAAATGATTTCAATCAACATCCATCAAGGAACACTATGAAGGAACCTACTTGGTTTGCAAAGATGTGTGAAGCTTTAAGCGACCAACAATCAATTCATGGTGGATCCTTGATAGACCTCAATGCTCACGCTCCGAAACTACGATCAATGGGTGATAAGGTTCTTTAGGTTTGTGATCTGAAGAAGCCACATGGAAAGTTCTTAAAGAAGGTTATCTTGGAAGGTCCATTTGAGATGCCCTCTTGTCATTGTGCCCGGAGATCCAACTGTTGTTCCACCAAGAGATGAACAAACCAACATTGCTCTTCATTGCATATCTAAATGCTCTGAACTTCTACACTATGAAGTGATGAACTTGCAATGGAATACATCCTCTTAGGATTACCAAACCCATTCTTCGTAGTGTTGATGCTCAAAAAGCCGCAAAAATGTGGGATCATATTAGGTCTTCTTATGGAAGGATACATACTCAATCGGGAGGATTTGGAATCCAAAATTTACTTGGCTTATGAACCCTTCATGATTGAACACGGAGACACTAGAGTCCTATCATCATCGATTTTGGACATCATCAATGATTTGGATAAACCACAACATCATCATGCCAGAAATTGCGGTGAATACTAAGTTCTGAGTAGTCTTGGTCCGAGAATGGGAGAAGTATGTCATTTTTCTCCATCAAGCGAAGAATATGCATCATTCTACTTATGGATTGTTGTACGATTACTTGAAGCCTCATGAAAAGGAAGTTGATCGAGAAAGGATTCTCCGTGCTCAAATTGCTAAACGATCGCATCAGGATAATCAACAACTTGCCTTGTATGCTCAACGAATTATCCTCTCGACGGACAGAACTCAACCAAGCTGCTTCAAACAGCCTTCACAAAGAACAACCTCAACAAATCAAGCGGTTCCATACAACAACAACAATGCTCAAGCATATATCGATTGAAGCGGCGAGAAATCGATCCGTTGAAGCATTGCAACAAGGATTTGTGATGATTGCTAATGCTTTTGGCCGTTACATTCAACAAATCCAACAATCGTATTCGTTCCTCATCTAACACACGGACTCGGTGTTGTGAACAATGGACGTGTTGAAGTTGAGAATCGTGATTATAGGTCGTCGGATGGGCGGTGGTCAAGGGTTTAATCTTGTGGGTAGGAATAACAGCGAGCTCAAGTGGTGGAGCGATACTCGAGAATCGGTTAAATGGTCTTAGATGCTACAAGCTGCAATGAGAAGGGACACTGGCTAATGCATGCCCAAAGCCGAGGACACAAGGCGATCTTATTTCAAAGAGGCTTTACTTTTGGCTCTTAAGGATGAAGTGGTGGATCTCTCACGGACAAAACACGAGCTTTATGGCGGTCACGGACTCGGATGATGATATGGAGGACTTGCGGGCCAATGCGGTTTAGTATGTTGATGGCTAATATGCAAAGTTACACAGAGTGAAACGGGCCCGGTGTATGACCTTTGATGGCTTGTCTCAGTGTACCGAACAAACCATCATCATATCGAACTAATATCTCCATCAATATCTACGAATCCGCAGCTCGAGAATGTTCAAAATGAGTCATCTACATCTCATTACGGCGATTTTCAAATAAACCCAGTGGTTACATTTGGCGATCAAGATGACCTTATGGTTTCCCGATAATCAAATTGACTCCGTGGTTATACTTGAGGATCTCCATAATGATCATATTGTGACTCACGATGAACCACGCTGAACCTTTGCCTCATCGGATCTTGTTCGTACTTTAAAGACCAACAATCCCAAATTCTTGAATGTGTTGCATTAAATCGGACCTTAAAAAGTAAAAATGCCTTTGCTAACCAAGGATTTTGAATGCTTACAAATGCAACTCAACTTTTTCAAAACTCAAGAAAATCGTGAAAAAGGTTTTGAAGCGCTTTTGCAAAATCTCATCAAAACGAAAAATATTTAGAGACGGATCGTGATCTAGCCGCTCGAAGAATGCTTTGTTATGCGAATTAGAACAAGCGAAACATGAACATAAAAAAGCAAATTAACGCTTTCACCTTGGAAAATCAAAAGCTAAATTTGAGTTGTTAACTTGTCAAAAGCAGTTCTCCGCATACAAAAAGCATTCAGCGAATCGGGTAGATGACCTTCTTGAAGAAATTATCGACTTGCAAAACAAACTTAAAGAGTTTAAAGCGTTGTTTACAAACATGGTGAATCGATATGACTATTGAAAAGTTTACCTTAAAACCCAATCAAAAGGATATGGAAAAATCTAGGCGATTACAAACCAAAGCTTTCACTAAAACATTGAACCAACTCACGAAGTTTCGGTCTGAGAATACAAAATTGATATCTTTGTTATGAGTGTTGTTGAATATCATCATCAAGAGGAATTAGATCACGCGTAAGGCGAGTCGATCAAAATTAAAAACGTTGTTTACAACAAACCGTTTAACTATAAAAGCGGTCACTTCGTCCTGTGGTTAACGGATTCTTCTAACACACCAGGGTTATCATAAAACACACAGGTCTTCTAATGTTAATCCCAAAGCAGTTATGCACAAACTTATGGTCCTTTACCTTCAATTAGTGAAGTAAACTCAAAACACGAAAATCGAAATATTCTTAGATATTTTGACATTTTCATGGTGACCTCAAAATTTTACAACATGAGATAGAATATCGTTACGAAATCAAATTGAACACTTTGATAGCCTCTGGCCTTGAGAACAAAGAGACATTTTTGGAAAAATCTTTTACCTAATGTTAAAAACTTGAAAAGTTGTGCATTAAGCCTTTGAGAACAGGATTTTCATAAGGAACTTGGAACTATGAAGGTCGTTTTAGAAAGCGAAACATCTATTTCTAATACTAAGCGTAAAAGAAACTTTTGAGAAAGATGTTGATCGACTCTTGGAAGACCTTATATGTCTTTGATGTCCATAATGTTGTGTTGTTTCATTCTTTGCCATATGCATCGATTATATCTCTGCCGATATTGTTGAAAATGTTGTGCTCATGAGAACACCGATAATGTGCTTGGATCGGAGTCTTTAAAAGCGAAAATAAGCGATTACTCAACGAAATTTACAATGCCAAACGTCGTCTTCATTGGTGTGAAAAAGATATTCACAATCATCAACTTAGTTTTCAAAGAAAATCGCTCGATTGAGTGCAAAATCTTCGATCCTAAAATTGAGCAGGCTGGATGATCAAAGCGTGTCTTTGAAAAGTCAAATCTCAAATATGAACAAGAACTTTCAAAGTTAAGCAGGAATATGGTGTCATATTTGATTTGCTCAATAAGACTCGTCATGAATCATCAAACGAACTTGATCACTATCTTGCTCACACTAGAAGTCATGAATTTTCTTTGGTAATATTAGTTACGAAAATCAAGATTTGATTCACTATCTCTAAGTTAAGAAAATGTTAGGAAAGTATGAACAACTTCCGCCTCCGTGATTAAGAGATTAGCACCAGTCCTTAGTAATCGCGTGAACCTAGAATCCCTACGCCAAATCACAAGTTGCTAATGTGTTTCCCTCTCTTGAAATAGGAATAGTTGCGTCTTTCCAAGCGTCCGCCTTCACGACCTAGAGCACTCGATCGAGAAGAATAGGAAGTTGCGACCTAAGAAAAGATCAATAAGGAATGCTAAAGTAGAAGAACACCCTAGGACTATGAATAAGACTCGCGTTGCTTCCACTATAGATGTTGCGTCGGCAAATGTAATAGAAATAGTGATGTAATGAATGCTAAACCTTTGGCGCTTTTGATATTGATCCGATGCACCTTGTGTTATTTGTAAGTAAAAGTATGAATTCGGTTGTCATGACAAATGTGTTGCTAAAGCTATAATCTCTCATTTACGGAATCCTAAGAATCGGAATACCTCTAGGCCCACTAATCGGTCTAAGTCTGCTTGGTAGACCGCCTTATTTAGATTCTAAGGCATGTGTTGTTATCCTTTGTAGCTCAGGTCTCGCCT